>CM076575.1:635452884-636052884 GCA_034641835.2 Pinus albicaulis
CATTAATATCAAGAACTGAAATTTGTTTACAGACATAATGGAAATCAACTAGCTAGGGCATTGGTAGCTTATCTCTGAGAAGAGATGTGGTGGCTACAGACCTCTGAACTGTGTTACAATGAGGCTCAAGGGCCTATTTATTATTGAGAAACAATGGAAACACTGAAAAGTCCCAAAACCTAACTCTAGGAGATGAAGCGCCAAACTGTGGGCCCCCGTTTGGGTAAGTTGGTGCTTCAACTTCCCAGGGATGTAACTTTGGCATCCGATCTCCATTTGACGCGCTCAATAGCTCATTAGAAAGCTCTATCCGAGGACTACAACTTCCGGGATGAATTTGTGTCAAATTCAGCAGCGCTTTGATGCCCAAAAATGTCGTTTGAAGAGCCTCAGCAGCTCCGGAGATTCAGGACCAGCATTGTAAAAATAGTAAGTTATGCGTGAAGAAAAGGCGAAAGAGACAATGGTGGGGGCCAAGTGGAATAGGAAAGTGGCCACCAATATCCACTTGGATCATTCCTCTCCCCTTAGGAAGCAATGGTCCCCATTGCATTGAGTTCCTCCATGAGATGAGGAAACTTCTGTTGAACTTGGTCCCTGGTGAACCACTTGCCTTGGTGCAGGAGTTGGCCAGCTTTGACAACCCGATACAGTTGGATCTTCTGTCGGCGAGTGTTCTTAATTTTCATGTCCATGATACAATCTGTGGTGGCCTGTTCCATGCAGTCTGGGTTTAACTCTGTTGGTGTGAGCTGTTCTGCACTGTCCGAAGTGTCCAGTAGAGGTGGGAAGTAAGGACAAAGGCGATCCACATTGAAGACTGGGTGCAGACCAAGGAATGGTGGAATAATAAGCTTGAAAGAATTGTTCCCTACAGCCTTGGTGATGGTGTACGGCCCGTATCAGAGCGGGCGAAGCTTGCGGTGAGGTCCAGTGAGGGGCTCCTTCTGCAAATGCAGCCATACTTTGTCGCCCACAGGCTTGCTTTGGAGAATTGATCATACATGCTTCCCATGCATGCTTGTGCATTGGCTACTGTCCAATATGTCATGACTTTATTGGTGGATGATTGTAGAGAAAGCTCTCGATGGCTTCTTGTTGAGCTTTATCAACTTCTGGTAAGTCTTTGTTGAATCGGCACTGAACCATTATGATAGCATGGCAACTAAATCAATGGGACATGGTCGTTTGAATCCCAAGCCCACAGAAGGGGGGCTATGTAGCGATTAATTTGTGGAAACCGGTTATATGTATTGTACATAAGGAGGCTCTCGTCCCATGTGTGCGGATATGATTTGAATTGTACATGCGCAGAACGTGTACAATCATTCTGTTGACGACCTCTGTCTGGCCATCTGTTTGGGGATGGAAAGCTATGGAATTGGTGAGCTTTGTGTCCATCATTGACCAGAGGCTGGACCAAAATGTGCTGAGGAATCTGCTGTCTCGATCTGATATGATAGACTGTGGGATCCCAAAGTGCACCCATACTCGTTCAAAGAAGAGTTTAGCAGTAGCTTCTGTTGTGATATTCTTCTTACAGGCCGCCATAATGGCCATCTTCGAGAATCTGTCAACGACCACGAAAACACAGTCATTGCCATTCTTAGTAGAGGGCAGGCCCGACATATAATCCATGGAGATGGATTCCCAAGGTCGACTAGGGGTAGGTAGTGGAGTATATAGGCCTTGCTTCTTGATGGTCGGTTTGGCAATGGCACAAGCAGTGCAGGATCTGATGTGCTTCTCGACATCCTTTTGAAGGTTCGGCCAATAGAAATACTTCTGTAGTATTGCTACTATTTTCTCGACCCCAAAATGCCCAGCGACTCGACTGTAGTGTGCTTCCCATATCATCTTGGCACGCTCACTTGAAGGAACACAAAAGTGTCCCAGGTGACATAAAAGTGCATCTTGGAGGTGAAAATTTGGTTTAGCATTTAGGTATGTAAGTGTGGCAGGGTGAGGTCACTCTCATGAAGACGTAATCAGAAATCTCATTTACAAGTTCAAACAGTGTTATTTTACAATCAGTGATCGGGCAGTGATGCAACATTATTGAAAGTGCTACTTCTGTGTGATGTTCAAATGAAGCGATTGCCAGATGTATTTGCTGCGATGGCAGTCGTGCAACATGTCATGGTACGGGGGGCCGGTGGTCTGTGTGGATGATTGTTTCCTTCCCCAAAATGTAATGCTTCCAGTGTCTACAGTGCACATTGAATACATTTCTTTGTCATAGGTAGGTCTTGGAGCTTGTCTTAGACAATGTCACAGCACAGCAAATATGCTGCTGGATGTCTGTTAAGTAGAAGCGCCACAACCAGCATAGTCGGAAACCTTGTGCCCAGTCTCAATGTTCTTTGCCAAATGCAGTAAGGTGAGCACTGGGGCAGAACAGAGGCGATTTTCCAATTCTTTGAATGCCTTCTGTTGAGGTTCCGACCAAAAGAATTTTGCTCTCGCTCCTCCTTTGGTGACTTGACTCAAGGGCCAAGTGATATGAGAGAATCCCAACACGAATCTACGGTAGAAATTAGCAAGACCCAGAAAGCTGTGAAGCTCTGTTATAGTAGTCGGGGCTGGCCAATCCTGAATGACTTGGATCTTGGCTGGATCCACATGCACCCCCCTTTCATCAATAATGTATCCCAGATATTGAACCTAGGTCATGCCAAACGTGCACTTCTCCAAATTGGCACACAACTTGTGTTGCAGCAGTGTTTGGAGGACTTGTCGGATGTGATGAAGGTGCTCTTCCCAAGTCTTGCTGAAGATCAGAATGTCATCCAAGTACACCACTACGAATGAGTTGGTGAGTGGCCGCAAGATGTCGTCCATCATCCTCATGAAGGTTGCGGGAGCATTCGTCAACCCGAAAGGCATGACCAGCCATTCAAAAAGGCCTTCCTTAGCTTTGAAGGCAGTCTTCCACACATCAGAGGGTTCAATTGGTACCTGGTGATACCCAGACTTCAGGTCGATCTTACTGAAATATTTTGCACCTTGGAGTTGGTCCAGAAGGTCATCAATCCGTGGGATTGGGTACCTATTCCGGACAGTGATCTTGTTCAGCGCCCGATAGTCAATACAGAGTCTCCACGTCCCATCCTTCTGCTGTACCAACACGATCGGGCTCCCACAGGGCGATGAACTTGGTCTGATGTGACCTTTCTGCAACAGCTCCTGAATCTGCCTCTTGATTTCATCATTTTCCAGAACAGAGCGTCGATAGATCGGTCCATTGGGTAGTGGCGCACCTGGGGTCGGATCAATCGGGTGCTTGACCTGGCAGTGCAGAGGAACCCCTGTGGGTGAGGTGAAGATGTCCCCATACTCCTCCCCGACCTTATCCATTTGTTGTTGTCGTGCAGAGGGGCCCTGTCTGGAGGTCGTGGCCACAGTCTTCTTCTTGCCCTGGGGGCGGATCATCAGGAAAACGAATTTCCTGATTTGGGAAATGAGCTTACTGCATTGTTTTGCAGTAACCAAAGAGATAGCCATAGGAGGTGGTACCTCTGGTATCCTGTACAACTTATTTCCCAAAGTAACAATAACAGCACGAGGTCGAGACTCATACACGACACAAGCGCTTCCACAAGTATGGTTGTCCTAATAATACATCAGAAACATCAATAGGAGCAACGTCACATAATACCTCATCCGTGAAGGGCTTGATGCTATAGGGAAGGCGGCACTGCTGGCTGACGCGGAGATCTCATCCTTGGTAAAGCCACCCGATGGTGTATGGATATGGGTGAGCTGTGGTCGGCAAGCCCAACCGCTTCACGGCGTCTGCTGAAATGAGGTTCTTTTGGCTCCCATTGTCGACAATGAACTGTACAGGGGAGCCCTTTACCCACATCTGGGAGTGGAAGAGACGTTTCTCCTCCTCTGGATCTTCCGGTTCCTCCTTCTGGACCTTTGTAGTGGCAACAATGGCGTTGGGCTCCGCATCAATAATCTGTTTCCCTTTTTCATTCCCCTTTTCAGGTTCTGATTCGGAGTCGGAGCATGCATCTGACTCAGAAGCCCTCATCTCGGCCACTAGCCACTGCTTGGCCCGACACTCACTTGTGTTGTGAGTGGAGCTCTTATGGAACTCACACCACTTTCCCGTGTCCTTCTTTGGCTTTACGGTGTTGTTCTTTTCTTGTGGCTTTGACGGGTTGTCTTTAGCCGCCATGCCTTGGCTCTGTCCTTTGTTCTGCGGTTTGGAAGCACCTTTTCCTTACTTTTGATTCGCAGATCCAAAGTCTCGCTTCTTCTGTTTGAATTTCTGCTCAATCTTGGCAGCATACCGGTATGCCGTACCAAGCGAGGAGATGTCGAAGAACTCCATTTCCTCCTGAATGTATCTGTGCAGACAGCTGCGATACTTTAGCACCAAATGTTTCTCTGAATCTTTGATACCCAACTTTGTGCGTAGGGTATGGAACAGATTCGTCAGCTCGTGCACATCTTGACGTCCCTTTGTTGTCGTTGATGTGGTCCATTGTATACCAATTGTCCTCCACGCTCCCCACGGAGATGAAAGTATTGTTCCCCCACGGCGTCTCGGAAAAATTCAAAGTTGGCTTGGCCCCGAGAACGGAGAGGGGTTGTTTGAATGTGACCTCCACGGTGAGTTTCCCACCAGTCCTTAACATGGGGGGTGGCTTTGAGGAGTGCAAAAATAATCTTCTCCCAGTCTGAAAAGTCATGGGAATAGGTGGGTGGCCACCAATATCCACCTGGATCAATGCCATCCATATTAACTTCAAAACCATTCATATTAGCTTCCATGCATTTCTTCAAACCATCCATCTTAGTTTCCACGCCTTTCTTCAAAACTCCCATTTAATTTTTTGTTTCTCTTTGCAATAGGTGCACTTGCTCTTGTAATTTTGATATCTCATGTTGCATTTCTTCATATTCATGATTCATAGTAGAGTGTTATGAAGGCTTAATGGGTGTTGATTTATTTTTAGGGTGAATTTTAGAACCCAATATTGAAATATATGCTCAATAGGCCCTTGGAACCACTTCAAACTGATTTTTTACACAAGAGTTATACAATTTGGAAAAAAAAATACACACCTTTTTCTTGCTTTTGAGGAGCTCGATATTGAAATTTAATTATCTATATATTTCAGATCTTCAATATCAGAAATTTGGCTCTGATGTAGCCCTCTGAATCATCTTTTGAATGCCACAAGTCTGACCTGATTTGGATTCTTCAACACAAAGTTATGTCCAATCTCCCACAATGACCTAATTATGGACTAGTTCAATAGAGAGAACTTGTATGACTTTCCACGTGTCACAGTTTCCCCCTTCAGATTTGAAATTAATAGAAATGAAACTACAGTCTATGTAATTGCAGCCACCTTTTACAAAACTCCAATTAGATGCTCAGAGCGAGAGTTATGAAGATTTTCCCATGATCACCTCTTTGAGATGAAATTTGGAAGCCTTAAAAAGCCCTAAATTCCACAGATCCTACCTCCCAAAATAATTTGAATCAATCTCTGAAATTTTTCCACAACATTCCTTATGATTTTGGCTTCTCTCTGTGAAAATTTAAGCTACTGAAACCTCATATAAAACAAGTTATAGAAAAAATTCCACGATGACTTGTTTAGGTTAAATTAAGGAGCCTACAAAAAGCCCTAATTTCCACAGATCATATATACAAAAATATTGCGAACCAAGCTTTGAATTACTTCTACTACATTCCTCATAATTTTGGCTTTGCACTCTAAAAATTTCATCTTCTGAACCTTCGTAGAAAAATCCTTATAGAGAAAATTCCACGATGACCTGTTTGGAGCAGCAAAACCCTAGAATCCAAAGCTCTGATACCAAATGTTGTGAAAACAGCGCCAAAATAGAAGAAAAGAGAGATAAACGCCTTATAAATCAACCACTTCAAGGGAGAAAACTCCAATACATTACATAAATGAAAAATTCTTGGATTATACAAATGACCAAAACCTCCTTCTATATATAGGAGTCCATGGGCCCACAATATAATCCTAGCTGACCTAACAATAATAATGTAAGGGCACAATAATAGAAATATTCGGGTTACAGGGGTACAACAATAAAAATAAGGGGGTTACACTAATAACAAGAAAGGACTAAACTAGTAATATAGGGACCTAACAGGGATTTAGCAGAGTGGGTGAGACAGTTACAAAAAGGTGGGAACATAGCCAGGAAAAAAAATGGCCATCCTGGGCTCATGTAAGGAGAAGTCCCTGATAGGCTGAGAATTTGTACAATGCGATAATGTGAATAAAGCCGAAGAACACCAAACATAAGAGAAAAGAAACCGAGGAGTATCTTGGGACTGAGTAAGCATTTAATTAATTGTTTCGTATGTGTTATATTCTTTCCACGACTAAGCACGCGCGGGGGCGATAGCCCCCCCTTTGCGCTGGGCACAACAGGGGGGTCACAGGCAACGCCCCGGTGAAAATTTTTCGTCCTTAATTTCCGGCGGGTAGTCCGCGTCCATGGTTTTGTGCATGGTTTTGCACATGGTTTTGGGGTATGATGGTTTTCGGCCCCTGGTATTTTTGTAGATCCGGTCAAGGGAACTACGGTTATGTTCTAATCCAGGGTTTATGGATTGTGGTTTATGTATGCTTCGGCATGTATATATATGTGTTGTAACACTAAAAGGAATATAATGAAAAATCAAGCTGGTCGTCTTGATTTGGGATCCAGGGTAAAATCTCTGTGTTTATCTATTTTATGTTTTATGCTCTCGCTATTGTTTATTTTCTGTTATAAGATTCGTGTGTAGATAATTTATTTTTAGGGTTAAAACCTACATTTGGTATCAGAGTTGTTTTGGCTTCAAGGGGACGCCTTTGCTGCTGAGGGTTTTTTGGTTCGGGCCTGAGGTAGACCCTGTTCAGTGGGAGATCTGCGGGATCGATTCTTGCGGTGAGAGAAGAGGGCGAGTGACGGAAAGATAGAGATCGAGAAATTTAATGGTCAGAGTTTTGAGTTTTGGAAGCTTAAGATGGAGGATCTGCTGGTGGATAAAGATCAGTGGATCGTGGTAGATCCAGGTACTAAGCCAACAGGAATGTTAGATGAAGACTGGAAGAAACTGGATCGAAAGGCTAAAAGCACAATACGGTTGTGTGTCTCAGATTCAGTATTGTTGAATGTATCTGGGGAAGCTACGGCGAAGACCTTGTGGGAAATGCTAGGGACTTTGTACCAATCTAAGTCTCTGGTGAATAAGTTGTTCCTGCGGAAAAAACTGTATAACCTGAGGATGAAGGATGGAGACTCGGTGACAGAGCATCTGAATGCCTTCAATACTGTGGTAAGTCAGCTGTCGTCTGTTGATATTAAAATCTCATATGAAGATAAGTGCATCAGTTTGTTGTGCTCTCTACCAGACTCGTGGGACAGTCTGGTTATTGCAATAGGTAGCAATACAACTACCTTGAATTTTTGATGACATTGTCTCAGCCTTGCTGTCGGAGGAAATGAGACGGAGAAATATGGAGGGTCAGAATGGAGATGCCTTATCTGTACGAGGAAGGTCCCAGAACAGAAACAAGAATAAGGTTTCGAGTGGGAGATCTAAATCTAGAGGGAGATCTAAATCTCCTGGAAAGTTTGTAAAGGTGTGCGGGAAATGCGGAAAGGAAGGGCACTACAAAAAGGAATGCAGATCTAAAGCTCCTGAGAAAGGAAAGGGATCTGATGAAGGTCCTTCTGCAGAGGCAAAAACCACCTCGAATGAAGGTGGGGATGTGTATTTGGCTTCTTCTTCAAATACACATGTAGATCATAAGTCATGGTTGATTGACTCAGGTGCATCCTTTCACTTCACTCCCCATAGGGAGTGGTTCTGCGAGTATGAGAAATATGATGGTGGTGATGTCTTCCTAGGGGATGATAGGAAGGCCGGAATCGTCGGACGTGGAAAGGTCAAGCTGAAGCTGCAAGGTGGAAGGATTAGAACACTTCCTGGTGTTCTGCATATTCCTACATTGGCCAGAAATCTGATTTCTGTAAGCAAGATGGATGATGCAGGTGTAAAAACAGTGTTCGAGAAAGATGCCTGCAAGATGGTTTGAGGAGCACTGGTATTAATGCGGGGAGTTCGGACTGGAACTCTGTACAAGCTACAAGGTAGCATTGTTATTGATGGGTGTAACAGTTCTATGGTTCCTGAAAGTGGAGCGGAAAGCCTAGCTGTCTCTGGAGAAAAGACCATGCTATGGCATCAAAGGCTTGGAAATATTGGAGAGAAGGGCCTTCGGATACTGCATAGAGATGGTATGGTAGAAGGTATGTCTAATTGTTCTCTAGATTTCGATTTCTGTGAACATTGTGTATATGGGAAGTAGAATCGGGTGAGTTTTCCTTCTGGGGCTAAGAGGGCAAACAAGATATTAGAACTTGTGCACAGTGATGTGTTTGGGCCTGTGTCAGTTCCATCACTGGGAAAGTCTGTGTACTATGTTTCATTCATAGATGACTTCTCAAGGAATACATGGATATATTTCTTGAGAAAGAAATCTGAAGTCTTTGAAAAATTTAAAGAATTTAAGGCTCTGGTGGAAAACCAGACAGAGAAGAAGATAAAGGCGTTGAGGACAGATAATGGTGGGGAGTTATGCAAGAAGGAATTTGAAGAGTTCTGTAAGAAGTGTGGTATAGCATGGCAGAAGACTACTCCATACACACCTCAGCAAAATGGAGTTGCAGAAAGAATGAATAGAACACTGATGGAAAAGGCAAGAAGCATGCTCATTGGTACCGGGTTAGGACAAGAATTCTGGGCAGAGGCAGTGGAGACTGCATGTTACTTAGTTAACAGATCACCTTCATCAGCGTTGGAGGATAAGACCCCACATGAGGTATGGAATGGTAAGAAACCCTCTCTTTCACATATAAGGGTATTTGGATGTGATGCATATGTACATGTTCCGAAGGAGAAAAGGACCAAGTTGGATAATAAATCTGAAAGGTGCATCTTTATTGGGTATAAGGATGGTTTAAAGGGTTACAAGCTTTGGAACCCAGAAACAAGGAAGGTTGTGTACAACTGAGATGTGGTGTTTAGATAAGTGAAAGATGTTGTTAAACATGAAGTCCTACCAAAGGAACCTGAGAAGATAGAGTTTGAGCTAAAGGAGGATGAATCAGACTCTACAATAGAAGAAGACTTAGAAGATGAAGAGCCACAAACTCCAGCTTTGAGAAGATCAGTTCGGGAAAGAAGGCAACCAGAAAGGTATAGTCCATTTGCTTTCTGTTCAGGTTTTTCCTTAACTATAACTGATGATGAACCCAGAACTGTCAGGGAGGCAGTAGATTCAGAGGATGGAAAACTCTGGAAGGAGGCCATGGTTGATGAAATGGCATCCTTGCACAAAAACGATGCATGGGATCTGGTGGATTTGCCGGCTGGAAGGAAGCCCATTGGGAGCAAATGGGTGTTTAAGAAGAAGATGAATGTAGAAGGCAAGGTGGAGAAATACAAAGCTCGGTTGGTAGCGAAAGGTTATTCCCAGGTGCCGGAAATTGATTTTGGTGATATTTTTTCTCCTGTTGCCAAAGTTACTTCTATTAGATTACTTTTATCTGTTGCTGCTGCATTTGATTTTGAGATAGAACAGATGGATGTGAAGACAACTTTTCTTCACGGGGATCTAGAAGAGGAGATCTACATGAAGCAACCTGAAGGCTTTATGGTGAAGGGTAAGAAAGAACTGGTATGCAGGTTGAAGAAGTCTCTGTATGGGTTAAAACGGTCACCAAGGATGTGGTATCAGAAATTTGATACCTATATACGGGGACTTGGCTTCACCAGAAGCAAGGAGGATCACTGTGTTTATTTTAAATTAATTGGTGACCGTGTTATCTATTTGGTCTTGTATGTGGATGATATGTTGCTGATTGGAAATGACAAAGAAATTATCGAAGATTTGAAGACCCAACTGTTCTCCAAATTCGACATGAAGGATCTGGGTGCTGCAAACTATATTTTGGGCATGGAAATTAAGAGAGATCGGGCAAAGAGGAAGCTCTGGTTAAACCAGAGGAAGCATGTCGAGACTATATTGCAGAGGTTCAATATGCAGGATAGTAAACCGGTGAATGTTCCTATTCCTGTAGGTGTAAAGCTGTCTGCTGAAGAGTGTCCCAAGACACAAGAAGAAGAGGAATATATGTCCCGTGTTCCATATGCAAGTGCAGTGGGTAGCCTGATGTATGCAATGGTCTGTACAAGACCAGACATTGCACATGCAGTGGGAGTATTGAGCAGGTTTATGTCAAACCCAGGGAAGGAGCATTGAACAGCAGTGAAGCGGGTTTTCAGATATTTACGTGGCACTAGTGATTATGGCTTGTGCTACCAGGGAAGACCAGGATTGGAAAGAATGTTGGACATTCGTGGTTTTGTTGATGCGGACTGGGCTGGAGATCTGGACCAAAGAAGATCTACAAGTGGGTATGTGTTTAGCCTATTTGGAGGCGCAGTCAGTTGGATGAGTAAAAGACAGTCTGTAGTAGCTCTTTCAACTACAGAGGCAGAATACATAGCAGCCACTCATGCAAGCAAGGAAGCAGTTTGGTTGCAGAGATTGTGTTCAAGTATGGGGTTGGTACAGCAAGCTATAAGGATAGACTGTGATAGCCAAAGTGCAGTTTTCTTGGCTAAGAACCCTTCTTATCATTCAAAGACAAAGCACATTGATGTTCAATATCACTTTGTTAGAGATACGGTTGAGGCTAAAAGGGTGTTGCCGGTAAAGGTGGACACTTTGAAGAATGTTGCAGATGCATTGACAAAGTCTGTGAGCACTCATAAGTTCTCTTGGTGTAGAGAAACAATGGGTGTTGAAGAATTGGGCCAATGACTAAGCCCTCCTGTGGCCCCCCATGGAAAGAAAACAACAAGCGGGAGAATGTTGGGTATGTGTTATATTCTTTCCATGACTACACATGCGTGGGGGGGTGATAGCCCCCCCTTTGTGCTGGGTGCAATGGGGGGGGTCACAGGGGGGGCGGTAGTCCCCCCTGTCGGGGTCCGGGGCAGCGCCCCGGCGAAAATTTTTGGTCCTTAATTTTCGGCGGGTAGTCCACGTCCATGGTTTTGTGCATGGTTTTGCACATGGTTTTGGGGTACGATGGTTTTCGGCCCCTGGTATTTTTGTAGATCCGGTCAAGGGAACTACAGTTATGTTCTAATCCAGGGTTTATGGATTGGGGTTTATGTATGCTTCGGCATGTATATATATGTCTTGTAACACTAAAAGGAATATAATGAAAAATCAAGCTGGTCGTCCCGATTTGGGATCCAGGGGAAAATCTCTGTGTTTATCTGTTTTATGTTTTATACTCTCGCTATTGTTTATTTTATGTTATAATATTCATGTGTAGATAATTTATGTTCAGGGTTAAGACCTACAATCATGCCTTCCCAAGGTAATCATTAAGACTGATGCGGCGCTCTAGGGTGTTTCCTTCATTTGTAACATGGTGGGATTTCCTGATCTTGGAGTGGCCTGCTGTCTCCCCTTTCATATTTGGCATACCATGACGGCTATCAGTTCTTATCTTGAGCATAGTATAGTGAAGCGATTTTTTATCAACAAAACTTCAGTGGTGGAACTGCCCCACATAGATGAATAATTTCACCGTGAGGCCATATATTTTCTTTTTCACAATATTATTAATTTCCTGGTGCTCCTGCAGAGCCAAATCCATCATGGTTTTGGTCTACCAATGGAGCTCAATAGCTATAATAAATATGTTTCCCTTGCCCTTGTCAATCTGGATCTGGCTTCCAATTGATAGAAGAGTCAACCTCTTCCATGGAGACTCTTCGGAGGATGTTCTTGGCTCTTTATTCCATCTTCAGGATGTGATCCTTTGAGTCCTAAGTTATGTTGTTCTCATAAATGATAGCATCATTTCCCATGGCGGTCGCCATTCTTATAGTTGGAGGTCTGTCGAAGGAAGATCAATGCGAGCCGTAATCGCGACTGCCCCTCCCTTGGGCCTGAGTATCAGAGTAGTGAGCAGCCATGAAAATGGAGGGATTTGAGAACAGAAGGATGCAGGGAAGAGTAAGTAGAGATTTGGGTGTAATGACAATGGATAAAAAAATTCTGCAAGGAAGAGAAACAGTTCGGAACCTTAACATGCAGGGGGTGGCGAAGCACTTAGGATAAGACTCACAAAGGAATGAGACAATAATACTGGAGGCTGGGTATACATAAGCCGTGAGTGAGGTGGAGTGATAGGAATTCGAGGTGATGGAAATGATGATAAAGCGCGCACAATGTAGAGTGGTTAATGCGAGAGGGGCACACGAAGTGGGATAGGCCCAAAGGGTGGTAGGAAGTGGAGTATGTGGAGGAATTTGTACCTCTGCTAATGCGATAAAGGTTATGGGGGATCTAGATGATGATGTAATCAAAGGAGGATCAACAACCCAGCTAATGAATTTTGTACCTGTTTGGCCTTTCATTTTTCATAATGATGGCACAATCTTACTTTACATTGGATTGCGAGAGATCGTCCCATGCTTGTGAGAGGAGGCAGAGGTTACCTTCCAAACAAGCGTTGGCCAATATGTTCGCCAATTGGTTCGCTTTACATTTGACAATGTGGAAGGAGACACCCTTGGCATGGTTAATGTGAATCTTGATCCCGTGAAGAATGTTGCTCAGCTTACAATTATCGGAAACCTGCGTAGTGCTTCGGCCTTGTTGGAGTTTATGACAAACTTGGGTAGCAACCATTGATTCCCCCTCCATAATTAGAGGCCAAAATTTTTTATCCCTTACAATCGCCAAACCGTTTTCTAGAGCTTGAAGTTTTGCTGCATTATTTTTGGAATGGACAAGATTTCCGTCATAGACCCATTTGATTTTTTCTACGTAATTTTTGAAAGCTCCACCAAAGCCTGCGTTACCAGGGTATCCTTTTGCAGTGCCATCATAATTCAACTTTATGAAGCCAATATCCGTAGGTAGCCATTAGATTTCAGTAGCATGAAGAGGATAAATGTGGGATATATGAGGAGGGACAAAGATGGAGATGTCCAGGATTATCATAATGCATAGCCCTCCCGAGAAGGTCGATTTGAGGGATCGACTGACTTTGAGAGGGAAACCGATTCGTGGAGGATCTACTTGATAGATGAGATGATCTATTCTTCTATCTTTTACAAATATTTAAAAAATTTCTCGTTTCTTTCATTCCATAGAGACCAACATATTATTCCTCGGAGGAGATTACAGGCTCGATTTTTCTGCGAATGAGAGAAGGAGGAATGCTAGAATTAAATGGTAAGGAGAGTGAAGGAAATGTCCCTATCAGTATCTTTGAAGATGAGGGAGGCACAATTCCACATATTAGAAGTGAGAGTGCATTCATTTAACAAGATATTGGTGGTTTTCTCCACATTTCTGCAAAGTATGCACCTAGAGGGGCCAATGAAGCCATTCTTATTGAGGTTTTCCCAAGTCAAGATTTTCTTGTGCATAATTAACCATAGAAAAATGGAGATTTTGGTCTAATTCCTGCAGTTCCATAAGGCGTTCCATTTTTGATGAAAGGGAATGGGATTGGGGGAAACCACATACCTGTATGCTTCCTTGATATTGAAGTGGCAAGCTGGGTTCTTCCCCCACCTGAGTTTTTCATTCCCACCTTCAATTTTTATCTATGTTTGGTTGAGCTCTTTTGAAAGAATCTTCCAAGCCAAGGGATAGATTAGGTGATCCTAGTCTAAAGTTTCAAGCTACTCCCTCCAACCTGTGTTCTCTTTATTGGTCTTCCAATAATGGTTCACTCGAATTTTTTTTTTGTTCTCCATATGAGTTTTGATCTACCTGTACTGATTTTGATTCAACCTAGGGCTCTGTTAACACTCTTCATCCCATAATAAGGAAGTTTCACCATTTCCAATTTCCCAACCGAAATGATTTTTTATAAATTATTTGTTTCCCCAAGCTTGGTTCCACATGGAAGAACCTGTGATGGTGCCAATTAAATGGATGAGAGTATCAAGGTGATGTGTGGGAGCATATTTTTCTTTCCATAATTCATCCCAAGAGGATTCATAGTTGGTTATCCATGTCCACCAAGTATTTTCCCCTATGTAATTAAAAATTGTTTCTGGGTCTCTAAGACCCAAACCTACTTCCTGCTTTGATTTTCAGACTTTGTCCCAAGAAACCACTTGCCCATTTTTCATTGTCTCTTTTTCCTTTTCGGAAGAAGTTCCTTTGGATGTTTCTAAGGTGACAAGATATTGATTTGGGTTGGCTAGTGCTGAATATTCATAGAGAGGAATGGCTTGTAGGACCGATTTTACAAGCACCAGGTGATCAACCAAGTTTAGGGTTCGAAAGGTCTAGTTGGCTAGTTTTTTTTCTAGCTTGGTAGTTCATTTTTCCCAATTAGATTTTTCTAGAGGTTTATCCTTTAGGGAGACACCCAAATATTTGGAAGGGAAGGTGCTGAGTATGAATTTGATAATTCTGGTGATGTTTTTTTGGATGGGTAGGGCTGTGTTAATGAAGAAAAACTTGGATTTTTCCACATTTATGGAGGTACTCGGCAGATCAGAGAACTCAAATATGATGGATTTTAAGGTGAGGGCTTCTTTAATAGAGGGAGTTCCCATGAGTAGGATATCATCTACGAATTTTTGGTGGGTAGATGGGGTAGCTGAGTTATAAATCTTAATGCCTGAGATACTTATATTGCAGGAGGCAACCGAAATGGAGCGGTCAAGCCCCTTAACCATGATAACAAAGATAAAGGGGGATATGGGGTCCCCTTGCCTAATGCCTTAGGCGGGGCTGATAATGTGGGAGGGAGAGCCATTGAGAAGGACTAATGAAAAATCCCCTGAAACCATGACCATGATACATTTAATTCATCCATTATTGAAGCCGAAAGCCTCCAACACTTTCCGTATGTATTTCCAACTTATTCTATCAAAGGCTTTGGACATGCCCAATTGTATAAGCATGTCAGGTTTCTTTTGAGCTTTCATAGAATGGATGATTTCTTGATAGAAAATCATATTGTCCAGGATTTGTATGCCTTCAACATAACCCGATTGATGCGGAGAGATGAGGAGGGGTAGGATAGTATTTATTATATTTGCTAAGACCTTGGAAATAATTTTTTAGATAACATTACAGAGAGCAACATGCCAAAAATTTTCGGGAGAGTCAGCATCATTAGATTTCAGAATCAAAGTGAGGAAGGTGGAATTTAAAGCTTTTAGGATTGAATTTTGAATGTGAGATTCCTCGTCTAATGCATGAACCTCCATCTTCAATATGGGCCACAATTCTTTGAAGAAGTCATCGGTGAATCCATCTGGGCCAGGTGCTTTACCATTGGTCATGGACATAACCACCTCCTAGACCTATTTTATAAAGACTTTTCGCAGCAGTATTTGATTGTGTTGTCCAGTTAGTAGAGTCGAGATGTGATCAATTATTTATTTTATAGCTTCAGGCCTGTTTTAGTTAGTCTCAGTGAGGAGCGAGCCAAAGTATTGGTTGAGTTCCTCTTCCAGAACTGCATGGGTTTGTATTGTATTTCCATACCTAGTCTTGAGGCTCAGAATTCTGTTGTTTTTACTGTTCTCAGTCATAGAGTGGTGGATGAAAGTTGTATTCTTCTCCCCACATTCCAAGCAGTTTGTATAGGATTTTTGTTGCCAAAATTTTTCTTCTTAAGCCTCCCTTTCCTCCTAGTTGTTCTAGAGGTGGATTTCCTCCTGTCTTCTCTGCTAATTAAGGCCTTTATTGACGATTTTTTGTTATAGGGATACTTGTTTTAGTTCCAACAATTTCTTCTCCAAGATGATATTACCAAAAGCTTTTTTATTCCAGATCCTTATCTTGGCCTTAATGAAGTTCAATTTTTTTTTAACTTTTACATTTTGTTTCCTTGGTTGGGCTGAGGGGCTCCCACCATTCTTTCCTTTTTCCCAAGGATTCTAGGTGATCAATCCAGAAAGCCTCGAATCTGAAGGGCTTGTTTTTTAGTCTAGCAGAGATCTGGATAGATAAGGAAATAGTTCAGTGGTATGATCCAACCTTAGGAAGGATTTTGGCTTCTGTTTCCGAGGAGGTGAGGTAGATTTCCTCCGAGAGGAGGAAGAGGTCCAGCCTCGAGGCTATATGCCTATCACCACCACACTTTTTTTTCTAGGTGAAGGAACTGTTAGCACAATTCTATGCTAATTCATGAATCTATTTTAAAAATTTTGTTTTCTAGGGTAAAATTTGTATATTTAAAAGAAAAATAGAATGCTAGCAAAATTTTCGGTAGCATCTATTTTAGCCCTTTTTGGATAGTTTTCTTTAATTATGTTTTTTTTCTATTTTTCTTTAACCCAATGCTACCAGAAATATTAGTACTTCCCATGTTTAAATAAATAAATAAATAAAAACGCATCTTCTTTGTGTCAAGCCACATGTTACTGTTATAAAATAAGTTTCGAATATTTTATCATGAGATAGGTCTCATGGTAGGAAAGGTTTATGATAAGTAATGTTGAGTTGAGTCATGGTTATACGTGTAGCAACTAGGTGTCAATCCACCGTTAAGCAGAGTCTACTGTTATTTATAATATTTGTCAATTGAGTCAATCCATCCACATGTCAAAGTATGTGTTAGTTGTTAAAATAGATATTGGATCTAAAGTTTTAATGCAATGACCAGTTGGTCATTCACACATAGATGCTGCTGGAAATTTAGGCCTGTAATAAAGATACAATGGAGGTGATTACCAGTTACATCTCCACTCATCTCAAGCCACCTATAGCATACAATATGAAACTCCGCAACCAACTGAAGATCATAATGAATATCAAATGGTGTATTCTATTGTCTAAGATAATTACCATAATGAAAAATCTCTTACATGGGAAGGTGAACCAATGTATCAATCTTAAACCACCGAAAAGAAAGGAAAACTATCAGTTTCGAGTTTAGTTGTTGGTGAATGAGATATTCCAATGAGAATCTTCATAAAGGAGTCTTATATTTCAAACAAGATATCATAGAAGATAGAGCAACACCTACTATATCAGCTCCTCTAGCCTTGCCACACATCATATTTTCGTAGACAACCTTCTTTATTACTAAGGATGACTAATAAAGGAGGAAATCTAAAACAAATTGAACCCCAAGGTGCTGACCTAGTTTATGCTAATCTGAATTTCATAAGGTTTTTTGTTAAAGCAGGGTGGTATCCACTGTGTTCAAGACTAGGAAGCTCTCATTTAGAATTAGCTCAAGATTTCTCACACTCTTTCAATGGACAAGAATCAACTATCTATGGTCTCATATTTCAATTATTAGCATAGTGAATTGCTGAAGCTTTCAACCTTCCATGGGAAGGATAAAAATGGTTTAAAGGCCAAGTCATCACTGGAGGAGACCTAACTAGTTTCCTTAAATATAAACCCAAATATCCCAAGTGGGCCAAAGGAATTCCGAGTAGTTAACTAAAAAATAAGAGGGATGAGACTTTTAAGCTCATCAAAATTTACATAATTTATGAGAGGAGGTATACTGTAGTTTTTCTTTATTATATTATATTTTTGTTTCATGTTGCGGATATGAAGACCCTCAACTTTCCATTCTTTCTACTGAAGATCTTAACAGAAATGTCAGCTAGGATTCCAACACACACAATTGCATCAGAATACAACTTATTTCATCAAGCTCTTATGAAAGTGTTAGCTGAGGAAGAACTAGGGAAAAGAAACCAATCATGTGATCATTTTCTGTTTTACAGGGTGTTCAGTGCTAAAAAGGTGTCTTTTAAAACTCCTAATTGGCTCACATTAATTATCAACCTGGGTAAGTCTTTTTGTTTCAAGAGTGTACACAATATGTGCAAGTTATAAACCTAGAGAGTAACGATATAAGATAATTTATTAAATTCAATACAAGAGTAAATGGATGCAATCAGAAATCTCAAGCTATAGATTTTAAATGAAATAATAAATCTAAGCATCAAGACATAATCTCGAGCAAAACCATAATCCAATCTTAAGTGAGAAATTCAATTGAGAATAACACCAACCGAGAGCATAGTAGTAATAACTGAGCTCTTTCAGCTGGATCTATCCTAGTCATACTCTTATCGTAATCAATGAGAATCAATGTCTTAACTGATAATTAATTCAATCTGCAGTGAGAATAAACGAAATCAAATGACAAAGTTACGAATTACATGAGATTGGAATAAAGGAAAGTAAACTAACCGCAATGTAAACTTACAGGAAATCAGAAGATATCAAACCGATTAAACTCAGAGGAAATGCAAAGATATAAAACATAATGAACTTACAGGAAATGGAAAAGTATCAAACAAGGAATAACAGTAAGATCCACCAGAGACCGGGCCCTAGCCACTAGCGAATACTTCCGAGCTACTTCTGAATATCCGGATGAACAACAATGCAAGTTATATATTAATCATCAAATTCACTTGTCATTACAATATGATCTCCTTCAGAATAACATTCTGTATATTGAAATTACAATTTAGGTTCCCTGTGAAAAGCTAAATCTCTCCATTATCCCCTCTCCTCCTATCCTATCCTATCTATTTTTAGTCTAATAATCCCATAATAATCCATGATAATCCCCTTCCTTGATCTCTATTTTAAATACATAGAGAGCAGAGAGAAGTTACAACAGAGATGATTACAAAATGATTCCCATAACAAAATTGGATTGTTCACAACAAATTGATCAGCAAGATCATATCTGAAATATCTTTTCATCAACATTCACTAGGAATAGGTCGAATTTGGTATTGCAGTTGAGATAATCTGGAAAACGGCTGCAATAGAGAATCTGAGAAAATCGTCTTTAGATAACCTTCTCTTTCTCTTAATACAAACATAATTTTGGAAAATAGCTCATTGTGAAGTTAATTCGGTTCGTTCTAGACAAAACCCATGTTTCGGATTTTCGAGATTCTTCTCCATTTTCCCAAAACGTCCAATGAAAAACCATCACTTCTTATTCGAGTGAATTTCTGAGTTGGAATATTTAATGATGAGCTGGAGATTAAATCTGCAATCTGGAAAATATCTTGGAGGCTAAAATGGTGAGTGATGTTACAACAAATTTATTAATAAACCATCATTGGTAAAATCATGCATAATAATCATTAATTTATTAAAAATAAAGGAGAAGAAATAATATTTATCCATAAGAGCATAAATAATTATAAAATGGAATTATATGATAAACCATGATAAATGACATGATAAAGAATGGTAGAAATGGATGAAATAGGTGTTAAAAAGTGATAATAATAATTACAAACTAGCGGCCCAACATACCTCCAAACTAAATATATTTCATGTCCTCATGCAACCCAAAGCCTCTTTATTAATGAAGCAATAATACAAAAATTGTTCATCCTAACTCATGAAATGGATGGAACAAATGAATTCTTCCTCAAATAGTGAATATTCAATTTTAGCAACCTTCATGAAGGCGTAAATTTCTTTGCATTTGACGTTCAACTCTATGTATATGAAGTTGCAGAAAAATATGATATAAGTAACACCAAACTTCATTAACCATTTTCTCAAAAACTAGATTTCAACTATATTAATGCTTCTATGATCCAAAATTGAAATCGTTTTGATGCATGGATCATGAGATATAAAAAAAATTCCTGTAGGTTATAGTGCATGATTTTCAAAATTTTATGAACTAATTTAGTGTGAAATTATATGGGTTTTTGTATTTTAATGATACCTCTTTGTTATCCAAAAATCACAAGAATTCAGTTCATAGTGTTAAAGATATGTGCAAATCAATTTCTGCACTGTATAAAAATGAAATTGTATGCCTTAAATGAGAAATAAAGTAGAAAACATTCATCATGGGTAGCAATGCCTCCCCCAAATTGAATAATTATCATGCCCTCATGCAATGCTAAAAAACAAATAGAGGTGGTTGCTACAATCTGTTGAAAGCTATGCTTGGTGTAAAACAACATGGAAGAGGGGAGGTGTTGAGAATGAATAATATGGTCATAATAAATAAATAAATGAAAGGAACAGTCCCCCAAACCAAAATATTTTTTCTTTGAAGAATGGGAAGTGGTAAAGTTTTGGAATGAATGATGATAATAATGCTCAATGGATGTTGCATGAAATTCTCCTAAATTAGTAATAAATTAGAAAAGTATGCTATTTTTCCTCAATTTTTACCTCCAAAAAGAAAATGTGGAATGACATGTATGGACTGGAATTTTTTGAATCTGATGTAGGCTAAGCAGATACTGAAAGTGATGCAAAATGTGAAATTCATGCAAGCACATCATGTCTGAACAACTGTGCACGTTCGTGAGTTGCATGAGCCTTCGTTGTTAGAGGCAATAGTGTGGCCTTGCTGCAAATAAAATTCTCCCCATACTTTTTGTTCTCCTGTAACAAGTCACTATTTGGCATGAAAATTTCTTGAATCCACAGTTTGAGTTTTGAATAGCAATAGATAAGATATATGCAAAAATTTTAAGCAGAAAAACTTTTGTATAAATGCAGTACTAATATTTTGTCAAATCATCAATTTATGGCAGAGTTCAGTAATTATATCGCATGCTAACCCATAATGCATACATTCCCCCCTTCAATTGGAAAATGTATGCGATGACCATAAAGCATATGAAAGGTGTTGTGCTGATCGCAAGGCAAGGGAATGATCAATATGACATTAAATGAAGCAGAGTACACTTATAAATGATAGGACGGAAAGAAGTATGCTTATAATGAGAGAAGAGTGTGTAAAGATAGTTATGAATAAGAGATAGGACGCTTTGGATTGATGATAAGTTATGCGAAAAAGAAAGCGAAAAAAATATTCAAAAAAGATGCTTTTCTGATAGTATTCTAGCTGAAAATGATGCGATTGATCGGAAAACAATTGCTCATGCGTAAAGGTTCAAAATAGGGAAAAACTAAGGAAATAAGTTCTCCGATAATAAAAATAATAATAAGAAAAGGGTATTATAGAAATAATTGATGATAAGATATAACTTAAATACCATAAGCAGAGCCTCTGCTACCAGCAGGCGCCCATAGCCTCAACAGGGTTACATTTTAACCCGTATGGGCCAAGATCCTCAATTTATAAATGGAGATTTCCAATGCTGTTCTATAGAAGAGATCAGTGTGTTGGCGTGGTAACCAAACAACCACACTGTGATTCACTAGGATGTAGCAAAAGTGATCAGACCGGCTCATGATGAGACCTCTTGTTCCAAGGATATTTTGGCTATCCAATGGATCATAACCCTGGTGTGGTGGCCATAATGGGAATTTCACTTCATTACAGCCTTATGAACATGGTAGGTTGGCTCGTAATGAGACCCCCTATCTTCCATTTGCAAACAAAATTTTGCTGTGATTACACAGTTTTATGATAAAAAGAGGGAGACTCAGTACTCCTTAAGTGTAGGGATGGTGGAACAAGTTGAACATGTCAATAGAAAAATAATATACCCATAATCTCATTTATTACAGATAGTGAAGATTATAACTAGGAAGGGTGGAACCAGCATGGTATTAAGATGATCAATCAATATCATGTATAGCAGGAAACGATGTAGTAAAGTAGTATATAAATAACCATGTCCATTTTCTTAAAAATAATCTCTCACCCAGAAGTTGTCCTGTTAAATATCATAATGTTAATGATATTCACTTGCTTCAATAGAATCCATAATTCTTGTCCTCATCAAAGTATTGTACTTCATGTCATGAAAGGGAATCAGAAAAATTGGGCTGAAATGAGCTACGAATAAGTCCAGAAGAGGAAGGAGGTAGTTGTGAAATATAAAAAAAGGTGTTGTTTAGAACACACAAAAATTATACAAGAAACAAGAGTGATGTTCAAAAAATGGAAAAAAACAAAAAGAAATGATGTTCCAAAGATGGAACAACAATCAAAAAGTGTTGTTCTGAAGATGGAACAACAAAACCAAAATGTGTTGTTCCAAAGATGGAACAGAAAAACCAAAAAGTGTTGTTCCAAAGATGGAACAACAAAACCAAAAAGTGATGTTCCAAAGATGGAACAACAAAACCAAAAAGTGTTTTTCCAAATTTGTAACAATAAACACACAAAAGTGTTGTTTCGAATATAGAACATCAAAACCAAAAAGTGTTGTTACAAAGATGGAAAAGAAAAACCAAATAGTGATGTTCTGAATTTGGAACAGTAAACACACAAAGATGTTGTTTCGAAGATGGAACAACAAAAACAAAAAGTTTTTTTGCGAAGATGGAACAACAAAACCAAAAAGTGTTGTTCTGAAGTTGGAACAATAAACACACAAAAGTGTTGTTTCAAAAGGGAACAACAAAAATGCAGAAAA
Organism: Pinus albicaulis; assembly: GCA_034641835.2. Lineage (NCBI taxonomy): Eukaryota > Viridiplantae > Streptophyta > Pinopsida > Pinales > Pinaceae > Pinus > Pinus albicaulis. The sequence goes on from CM076575.1 coordinate 635,475,305, forward strand.
GTGTTGTTCCCAAAAAGGAACAGCAAAAATGCAAAAAGGTGCTATTCCCAAAAGGGAACAGAAAAAATGCAGAAAAGTGTTGTTCCCAAAAGGGAACAAAAAAAATTGCAAAAAAGTGTCGTTCCCAAAAGGGAACAGCAAAAACGCAAAAAAGTGTTGTTCCCAAAAGGGAACAACAAAACTGAAAAAAGTGTTGTTCCCAAACGGGAACAAAAAAAACATAGAAAAGTGTTGTTCTAGAGAGGGAATAGCAAAAACTCAAAACAATTGTTGTTCCCAAGAGGGAACAACAAAAACTCTAAAAAAGTGTTGTACCCTATATGGAGCAACAAGGGAAAACGCAGAGAGAGAAAAAAAAATCATCCCTCCTGCTCTAAACAATAGGAAAGTGATGATACAGAAATAAGAACAATAGAGAAAACAAAGAAAAAAATGATTGTATGTACAAATCTAAATAAAAAAGTAACTGCTTACAGAATTGGTGCTCCCGAAGAATTGTCTTCCACAACTGAAACTTGCATGGTGGGGTCCTCATTGTTCAATCTCCAATGGAGCGGAAACTAAAATTTGAAGGAAGCAAGACCTGAAATACAAAATCATAAGAGAAATAAAAAAAGAAACAAAACTTTATTTAAAAATAGGATATAAATTAAGTTACAATAGCTATGATGTGATTTCCTAAGGGAATGTCAATCTGTCAATGGAAAAAAAATGATCTCTTGGAAAAAAATTTTGGCAACAGTGACATGAATCTTCGAATGGGAATCAATTCTTCATCTTTTTCTGTTATGAATCCGTTAGGTAATGAATTTGATGAAATTCCATTTTTTCATTAAAATTTCTTTTAAGAATCGCTCGTCCATAAATTGACCTTCTTTATTCTCCTAAGACCTGCAAAAAAACGAGTGTCTACTTGCAGTAAACCATTAAATCATGGAGAAAGAGAGGTGATCGTGCTCCCCTAATCCAAGACCTATGCAAAAAAAACTTGCAAGTAGTTACTCTGTAAAAAAAATCCACGGACAAAGTAAAATTAATTTATTAACTGCGGGAGAGCAGTGGCCAATCATGCTAACCTACAGTGTTTTAATCATAACTTATTTGTTTTTTGTCCAATTTGAGTGATTCAAAACCAAATGAGAGCTACTTCAAAGATATATTACCAATATAAATATGTTTTTTTTTTTAAATTCAATGATATGATATGTCAATTTTACTTAGAACAACCTGCATAACGGAGTCATTTTCGATTACATATCTTAGACCAACAATGGATATCTTAAGCATACCTTTTTCGTTTGATGACGGATTAAGATGATTCAAATTTGAAATGAAATTATATTCATTTATTTATCTCCAATATAAACATGTTTTGAAAAAAAAAAAAAATTGATGGGTCAAATACTTTAATGAACAGCTGGAAAAAAAACGTTTTAAGAGTGTTGATTTAGGATAGACAGTCAGTATTTGGGTCATATCTTTTTCATAAGATATCAAAATTGAGTGATTCAAATTTCCTTCTAGACTATATTCATAGAGTAATATACCGTATAAAAATGTTTTAAAAATGTAGTCATTTAGGCCTCCAAAAACTCGTTGTCCCAACTCTGTTCCTGAGCTGCCTACTAGATGCCTTGTCAATATTTTGGTTATAAATTTTTAGCTTCAAATCAAAATGGAGTGATTAAAATTTGGTTAGAGATTATACATCAAGGGCTACTTAGGATAGAAATAGTTTTTAAAAATATAGTAATTTAGGCCTCTAAAAACTCACTGTCCCAACTCTGTTCCTCAGCTGCCTACTAGACGCCCTGTCAATGTTTTGGTTATAACGTTTTCATTTCAAATTAAAGTGGAGTGATTTAAATTGGGTTGGAAATTAGAAATCAAGGGATACTTAGGATAGAAACAAGTTTTTAAAATATTCACATTTTGTCCCTCAAAACATGACTTTACGGACTCTATTTTCAGAAATTTCATCAAGCCCGCAAGCCAAAGAAATATGATATTCAAGAATTTTTTCCATATTGGTGATCAAAATAAATATGCGTGTTTTTAGAATTGTTATTTTCAATATAATACATCTACATATACAAATAAATTAAATATTATCACTGATGTTTATTTCCACAATGTGTTGTAACAAAAACAATTATTTTTGCATAATAATAAAAATGTATTTATTTATGTCCTTATTTATTTATTTTCTACACTAACCTACTCTTCTTTGAAAATTGAATATGTTTATGTATAAGAGTACTTCCAGTGGAGCCATTTTCGAAATAAGGCCTCCAGTATGTACATGCCCAAATTTGAAAAATGCATGTTAATAGATAGTAGTGTATGAGAAGCCAACTTCCCTTGAAAAGATGGTGCCAAAAATTGTTGAATTATGTAGAGATACTACAAAAAAATGGAGTGAAACCGATCTTCAATGTATCCCTTACTTTCTTGACTTTCCATAGCCGTCATATCATGAATTTATTGAGTGTTTAAAATGGCTTGTTGATGCAGGCTAGAAGAAACCTCATTTTCTTTCATAACCTCTACAATTTTTGGATTTGATACATTATGAATCTCATTATAAGTTTTCTCCAATGATGCATGTGAGATAGAATGGGTGGGAAGGGTGGATAAATTTTGCAGTTCAACACTGTAAGCATGTTGTACTGGTTTATTATGGTGAGGGTGTGGAATAAGTTGAGCACGAAATTGTGTAGGGAATGGAGCATTTTGATGATGTAGTTGATTGGGTTGAGTGGATGATTTTGATAGGCAAGCAAGATGTTGTGGAAGAGCTGGTGGAGAATATGGAGGATGTGTTTGTGTTATACGATGAGAGAGAGTAGTCATGCAATCATAAGATGAACCATGCCAAACTTGTAGACAAGATTGGTGGGGGTTATATCGAGATTGACATTGTTGCCCTAACACATGAGTATTCCATAATGGATTATACAAGTAAGAAAATGGAGGGGAATTTTTTTGAACCATACATGTAGGCTATGATTTCCATGGTTTTGACATTGTTGCAGCTTCCCCATCTCTTTGATATGCTACTTCCATCCTAGATAATGAAGAGTGAGTATCTATGGGATGCTCCTTTTGGTAATGAGGAAAAAACACTTCTTCAATTTCTTGATTTTTCTAAACTTGTAAGACATCCAATTGTGAATTTAGAGAACTAATAAAATCATATTTAAAATTTTCAAAGAAAACATTGATTTCAGTTCTTATGTCTACTCCTCTTGTAGTAGATTTGGAAAAGAAATAAGAAGCTTCTATAGAATTCTTACCCAATTATTTAATACCCAATTTAATTCTTTAATTCTTACCTTCCGTTTTTAATACCCAATTCTTTCCCAGCAACAAATATCAAACATTCATCACTCTCTGTGAAATGGCAACACTCTCCCTGGCAAGGATGCCAAAATGTTGGGTGCTAAAAGGTGTATTTTGAAACTCCTAATTGCCTCACATTAATTATCAACCTGGGTAAGTCTTTTTGTTTCAAGAGTGTACAAAATATGTGCAAGCTATAAACTTAAAGAGTAATGATTTAAGATAATTTATTAAAGAGTAAATGGATGCAATCATAAATCTCAAGCTGCAACTTTTAAAGGAAATAATACATCTAAGCATCAAGACTTAATCTCGAGCAAAACCATAATCCAATCTTAAGCAAGAAATTCAATTGAGAATAACACCAACCGAGAGCACAATAGTAATAACCGAGCTCTTACAGCTGGATCTATCCTAATCATACTCTTATCGTAATCAACGGGAATTAATGTCTTAACTAATAATTAATTCAATCTGCAGTGAGTATAAATGAAATCAAATGACAAAGTTGCGATGTACATGTGATCAGAATAAAGGAAAGTAAACTGACTGCAATGTAAACTCACAGGAAATCAGAAGATATCAAACAGAATAAACTTGCAAGAAATGCAAAAATATAAAACAGAATGAACTTACGGGAAATGGAAAAGTATCAAACAAGGAATAGCAGTAAGATACTCCAGAGACCGGGCCCTAGCCACCAGAGAATACTACCGAGCTACTTCAGAATATCCAGATGAACAACAATGCAAGTTATATATTAATCATCAAATTCACTTGTCATTACAATATGATCTCCTTCATAATAACATTATGTATATTGAAATTACAATTGAAGTCCCCTGTGAAAAGCTAAATCTCTCTATTATTCCCTCTCCTCCTATCGTATCCTATCTATTTCTAATCTAATAATCCCATAATAATCCATGATAATCCCCTTCTTTGATCTCTGTTTCAAATACACATAGAGCAGAGAGAAGTTACAACAGAGATGATTACAAAATGATTCCCATAAAAAAATTGGATTGTTCACAACAAATTGAACATCAAGATCATATCTGAAATATGTTTTCATCAACATTCAACAGGAACAGGTCGAATTTGGTATTGCAACTGAGATAATTTGGAAAATGGTTGCAACAGTGAATCTCAGTAAATCATCTTCAAAGAACCTTCTGTTTCTCTTAATTAAAACTAAATTTGGGAAAATTTCTCACACTAGAGGTTAACTTGGTCCGTTCTGGACAAAACCCATGTTTTAGATATTCTAGATTCTTCTCCATTTGCCCAAAACGTCCAATGAAAAACTGTCGCTTCTTATTCCAACGAATTTTTGAGTTGGAATATTTAGTGATGAGCTGGAGATCAAATCTGCAATCTGGAAAATATCTCAGAGGCTAAAATGGTGAGTGATGTTAAAAAGAAATTATTAATAAACCATCATTGGTAAAATCATGCATAATAATCATCAATTTATTAAAAATAAAGAAGAAGAAAAAATATTTATCCATAAGAGCATAAATAATTATAAGATGGAATTATATGATAAACCATGATAAATGACGTGATAAAGAATGGTAGAAGTGGATGAAATAGGTGTTAAAAAGTGATAATAATAATGACAAACTAGCGGCCCAATACAGGGTAGGCCAAATTGCATGTAAACCATATTTTCCAGTTCAACCCTCTCCATCTTCACAGCAACACCGTCGACCTACTAAAGATTAAAGAGAAAGGCTAAGAAGAAGAATATCCATAAAAGGACTAAAAGAAGAAAAGAAAAGACCCCTTTAATCAAGGTTGAGAAGAATTTGGAGAATGGAGAAGGCTCATCAACCAATAAGCCTAAATCCATGAATATAGTGCCTCCCATTCCTCCTTTTCACAAAGTTTATGCCAAAGCTCTGAGAGGAAGGTCTACAACTACAGAAAAATCCAAAACACAGGTGTTACCGGAGGTTTCGGAAGCATACATTAATTTTTTTTTTTTTAAGGAATACTAAGTAAGATGAAGAGCTCCTAAAATATGCATGGTATGATAGTAGCAGCAACGGAAAGAAAGAGGATGCCAAACCTATTGCTGTTAGTGGAAAAAGAGACACCAGAGACAACAACAAGTTCAGACTCAAATATAAGGCCCTGCATAATTCAAGTTTGCTGACATAGTTCATATATGTAAAAGTATAATTAGAAGGGTTACATACTATAACCCCTTCAATTGTTGAGACTAATGAGTCCAAGAAGAGAGATAAAGGCAAAGCCCCTTTAGACCAGCAAATAGAATCCTCAAAAAGAAGAAAAATTCAAAAGGGTTCAAAGGATAAAAATAACAGTGACAAAGAAACAACCACAAGGACCACAAGATCAAGATCAGCTGTTGACAACAAATCAGACTTGGAGAAGCTTGCAGAAGCTACAGTCCATATGGAAGAAAGGTAAAAGGGTTTCCTAACAACAACAACAAAAATTATTACTAAGTAAATTTTTGAGCATCAGCTCAAGTTTTAGGATGTATAGGTATGCATAGGTTTTTCAAGTATTTGTTGTACATTTTTGAAAAAGAAATAGAGAGCTACCAAAAATTATAGTACCATTACAATTTTTTCCAAGTTACACAGTTTTATCGGAATTTCCGGTAGCACCTGTTTTAAATGATATTTCACAACTATCAGCAAAGATTCTAAGCAAGTTCAGGAAAGATAAGGACTCATAATGATATGGATATAACAAGTGATGGTTGGTAAGTGGTTATGAGGTTGTTTAAAGTCATATTTAATCAAGATACATGGATATTAAAGAACCAAATTCATGAGCAGACAATTCAATAGAAAAAGGGGCAGCATGTCACCACACTCAACTGTAGAAGCCAAACTATCTTTTCTTATCTCATCTACATCTGTCCTGATAGTTAGATTTCAATGGGATATATCTTTAATGTCCTATAAAACCTATGTTACATAGTGATTTTTCATCTTCCCTGAAATCCCCCGTCCCACACATTGGAGGGCCTTTTCCGTGACCTGTGAGCAGTGACATGACCTGAAACCACTTTCATGGCATCCCCCTTCACAAGGAAAATCATTCCTCTGAAGACAATTTCCTATGAAAAACCCTAAAAATAGACCTTTTGGCCTTGGCGCGACCATCTAGTTCAGCCCTCGCGCCAATGGGGGAAATCCACCAAAGAGGGCACGCCAAATGGCACTCTGTCCCAGTGTATTACTTGCACCAAGCTTAACAAGGATTATTTTTTAAAAATAAATGGTGGAAGTTTGATTCAAAACAACTCCTGAACGAGTCTCTAAAATGAGTTGGGAGGTTTGGATCCGGATCTACATGTATGGGAAGTGGTTTTCCACCTATCATGGAAGCTTCCTTGAGTATAGCGCCAATCCCACTATTGTAGGGATCCCAACCCCCCTTCCACCATCTATATAAGCTTGCCAATTTCCCTTTGCAAGCTAGCCTAAATAGAGCTGAATCAGTAGTAAGGAGACTATCGCCAAATAGCCTTTGAGAGCCAAGCTGAAGTGAGAGAGATTTGTCCCATTCTCGAAGAGCTTCATCGAGAAGTGCTCCACTGTCGACCCACCGAAGGAAGATCCAGTGTCAGAGCTCAAGTTGTATCTTTCTTTCATTGTGATTAATAATAAACGACTTTGATTATGGTTCCATTCATATGTTCATGTCTTATGTTATGAATTATATCTTCTCTGACTGATATATGGTTTCATGTATTAGGTTTTATGTTGTGTGTTGTTTCTTCGTGTACGTGTAGGTGTTCGAACGTGCTAGGCGGGAGAATTGTGATATGCCAAAGAGAAGGACATAAGCGTCATCTTTCCTACAAGAAATAGCAGCGTGGGACTTAAGGTAGGCCTCTTGTCGCATCTTGGTCTTTTGTAACTAGGAACCTGCGTCTTAGCGTGACTCGGTTGTTGCTAGACCCGATCTGGGCTAGTAGGGATCGCCTCTGTCTGCTGAGGGCATTTGCCTCTCCAACAAACTGGTGACTCCACTGGAGAAACGTTGGTTGGAGTTTTTCTTGTCTTTTTGGTGGATTTTGGTCTTTTTCTACTTGATTAGCTCTTTTGGTTCACCTTTTTCTAGTGTTAAACCTATGTTTAGCTTCACCATACTTGATCTGCTCCCTGTTTGCTATTTTTTATTTTTGTCATTAGTAAACTGGACTGGCGCAGTTTTTTTCCCTGACAGTCGCGCCAACTAGTGCTTGTTGCTAGTTCAGCTCTCGCGCCAATCCTGTTCTAGCGCTAGTTGCTGCCAAACAGTCACGCCAATTGTGTGGTGCTAGGGTTTGCTTCTTTCTGAGCTTTCTGAACTTGATTTTTGGTTTTGGTGTCATTTTTTCGACTACTTGAGTGTCCTGAAGCCTTGGTTGACTGTTTGTGACCTCTCTCCTCCAGTTTTTTGCCCTCTACTATCGGTTTTACATTATAGCCCTAGGGCATCTAGGTGCTATAGTGTGCTGAGCCTCCCATGGGAGTTTTTGGTTTTCATTTGTCCAGTCAACTTTGCTATTGCTTCTTTGCATTCTTTTGGTGGTTTTCCATTGTTTTATTGCATTATTTGAGTGATTTCCCTCTCTCATTCAAATTTATTTTTGGCTCATTTTGGGCATAGATTACACGGTTCATTTGAGTCTTTGGGGTTCCTCTTGAATTTGAGGGATTTCTCCATCAGTTTGAGGTCTGATTGTGTGTTTTGGTTGAGTGAACTTGCTTGTATTTACTCTTCTGCTATCGTTTCTCAAATTGATATCTTCATTAGTTTTCATTTTGTTTAGTGCACTTTTCTCTTAAACATTGAAAATACAAAAATATCTTTTCTTTTGATTAGTTAATGTAGATTGAAATCTTTTCTACATTATTAGTGTTATATAACTCTGAAGGAAAAGCTTTTAGTTTCATTAGCACGCATTATAGACACTAGTGGTTGTTTTGTGATCATTTTGTTATTTTGTGAAAGCTCTAAACCTTACCGTAGTTAGCTATTCATCAAACGAAGTGATATATTGTGGCATGTAGTGTGCATTTAGAGGATTTTGAGACATAACATTCGGTAGGGCCTGAAAATTGAAACATAATTCAAGATCAACTTTAAAACTTATGTAATTAACCTAAGGAAGCATTTAAATCTAACGAAACATTTTAGTGGTCTAGGCTAGAGACGTGTTCCGGTGTGTTTAAACCTAGTAGTTGTCGTTCGCCACTTGGCTTTAGACAGTGCTAGTATAGACTTGTGCTCCCCGTACCGTCGCGTATATAAAGGGAGACCCCACTAGGTTGCTATCCTTTATCCATAGGAAGCCGAGTCTGCCGCCTTATACGCTAAACCAGACACAACAGTCGGGGAGATTACCTACACGTACATCAAGTCCTTGGTTGATTTCTCTTTCATTTTTTAACCAAGGTGTATATGGAAGTTCACGGATATCTGGTACACCCTTTTTCCTAGATTTCTAGAGTGGTCATTTTGATCTTTTCTGACTTATTAAATTTGAAAAGATCATCAAGCGCTTGTCCTTTCACGCTTGTTTCCAAACTCAAAGAGATAGAGTCACCTTTTGTCTGTTTCTCGACTCTTAAAATATGAAACGGTAGAGTTTTGTTTCAATGTTTTAAAAATTAACTGCCCATGAAATATTCCTGGTTAAAGTTAGTTTCCTTAGGGTGTTGTTTTGGGCCGTTTCCGATGGCAACTTTTCTGGACATCACCAACCAAGGAATCCCCTCTGATGGGAATCCTGGTCATTTTCCTGCTTTTGGGAATGTTGGTGCTCCTTATATGGCAACGTTGTTCCTTCTTGGGTTAACTGTTGGGTTTCTTGTTTGGTTATTTTCAACCTCTGTGGTACCGAATGCCTCGATCTCTGTTCAACCTTCTCCTCCACCTGAACAACATCATGTTGATTGCAAGGTGGACCTCTCCCATTCTTCGTATGTTTCTGCGTCCTCCTCTTCTACTTCACCTGGTGAAATTTTGGATTCAAGTAACCAGGTGGCTAAGAAGAAGAAGAAGAATACTAAGAAGAAGAAGTCAGAGAAAGGAGAGGCTAGCTCTGTGGCTATTGCGCCTAAGAATTCTTCCATTGATAAAAATTCCAACCCTCCATGGAAAGTTAATTTCCCATGCATGTTGTGCCAGGGAAACCATCTTCTTCGAGATTGCCCTGGAATTCCTAAGGTGCTCGAAGTATGGTCCAACGGTTGTCCACTGTTGCCGTTGGGTTCCGGGAGTCAGGTTGGGGGCACGTCTTCAGCTAGTGCTAGTAAATCTCTTAAGTTTCAGGGTAAGCTCACCAATCCCTATAAGTTGTGTGAAGGGCATCATCCCATTCACCTTTTTCCATATATGGATGAAGCCAAGAGAGTTTTGGAAAACTTGAATATTTTTGCACCATGCCTTCCGGCTGGTTACAAACAACTTTCAACGATTTATCAAGAGTCATCCTTGGTCAATCCCGCTCCCCTGGAAATTCAAATTCAAGAATTCGTTCCCGACCAACCATTGGTCGTGGGATCGGTTGAGTTGGCCTCGTCTTCGGTGCACCAGGTCTTTTTCGTTGAGAGTGGATCTCACATCCCTCAGGTTCTTCTTGTTTCTTCAGATTCCTTGGACTTGGAGAAATATTCTCCCGTCCCTATAGCTCAAGAAGCTACTCCTCCGCCTCCCGTGATAGAGGTCCCAGAGGATATCCCTCCCGACTCCATGATGGAGATCGTGGAGGGTGCTCCTTATTCTTTCGTAACACCAGCGGAAGACGATCTCGGCTCTATGGTAGCCCCTCCGAGTTGTTTGGTCACTTCCTTTGATTGGAATCAATTTGTAGGATACTGCCTTCCATCTTATGTGCATTTTGAGATAACAGTACAAACCTTTGACCTAGTCGTACCCAACACTATTATCGATGAAGGTGCGTCTGTTATTATTTTATCCTCAACTACTTGCCAAGCTTTCGGTTCGCCGCCGCTTATGCCTATTATGCAGAATATGTTGGCCTTTAACAGAAGAAGTAGTCAACCATTAGGGATCCTTCTGAAGTTTTCTATTACTTTGGGGGGGAAAACTATCCATATGGTCATGATGGTTGTTCCTGGCCCCTTGGACTTTAATTTACTCTTGGGCCATGATTATACTTATGCCATGGGAGTGCTTATCTCCTCCCTCTTTTGTGTGATGTGTTTTCCGCACCAAGGTCGGATCGTGACCATCGATCAGCTTGCGTTCTTTGGTCCTCACATGACATCTGGTCCACCATCATCCCTTCCAGGTCTTTATCCGTCGATTGTATCTTCTCCACCGCATTTCAATTATGTGGCTACCTGTCTTATGCCCATATTCAATGATAGTGCCATTGTGCATAAGGTGTTGAGGGCATTGGGTCCTGATTTCCGAGATGTTTTTCTCCCATCGAATGAGAACCTCTTGGAAGCCATTACTTCTTATTCATCATGATGATGTGTTTGGAGCACATTTCATTTTCTTGTGTCAAGCTCCTTAAAAAATGAAACAAGGTCGTCCTAGGATAGTTTGTCTTCTGTATCAACCTCATTAAAAAATGAAACAAGGTCATCTGAGGATATTTCTTTCAATGTGTCAACCTCGTTAAAACAATGAAACACTTTCCTGTTCAATTCGAGTCTTTGATAAGATCTCGTAAAATCCCAGTTGAGTCTTTCTCTTGATCTCGTAACTTGAACCTTCACTCCATCTACCTTTCATATGGATTGAAGCTTATGGGGCATGTACCTCGAATTGAGTCACCATGCTGGGGGCATGCTCAAATTTTTCAAGCATAGTTTGTTTCTGTTTCAAGCTTGTGTAAAAATGAAACCGATTTCAAGCATAGTTTATCTTTGTTTCAATCTTGTGTAAAAATGAAACCAACTTCAAGAAGAGTTTTCTGTTTTCAAGCTTGTGTAAAAATGAAACCATTCCTATTTTACCTCTTGTGATTTCCATTTTATCAGCCTGTTTTTCCAGATGAGCCTTCGTTTTCTCACTCCATCGTCACTATCTGCTTGGCCGATCATATGCCTTCACTTGGTTGTTTTACCCATTCCTAAGGAACCACTGTGATGAGTGGTCTTGTTAGCCAGCCTCTTGACCTTTATTTGTTCTAAGCAGTTCCACCATCACCAGAACCAGTAGCTACCCTTTATACCACTCGTTCCTCCAGGAGGAGTCAACCTTTAGCTCTTTTCTGACTCTCTAAAAATGAAAAGATTTCCGAGTCGCTTGTCGTTTTGATCTCGTTAAATTGGCTGTGAAACGACATCTACCCAGTATACGTTTACCCCTTTTTTTGGGCTGGGATAGATTATTTACGAAAAAGGAATACCCTAGCCTATCGCGACTAGGAGGTTTTCTCAGAGATATTTTTCTACCTTTTCGGATCTAAGGAACTTTTTACGAAAAGGGACTGTTGGAGTTTTATTTTCCGCTGTCTTTTCAAACTCTCTAAACATGAAAAGACATCGAGTTCTTCCTTTGTCAAACTCGTTAAAACCTAATGACATCGGACTCCATCGTAATGACATTACTCGAGTTCCTCCTTCCTGAGGCTCGTTAAATGTACTAGGTTGTATTTTTCCGAAGGAAAAACTTATATTGCAAGCATATGCTATCCCCTTCAAGCTTGTTCTTAAAAATAATTGGGGTACTCACCAGAAATGGTGGGGAATAAAATGGAAGCAGTATCATCGTCGTGTCGGTAGTATGTCACTCTTGAACATGGCATTTTTCTGCATTCGTGTCAGGTTGGGGACATCTCATCTCATTCTCTACTTGCCTCCGTGGGTTTGGGTAATTATTTTTGACCACTCATCTCCTCTTTGCCTCGTCATCATGACCTCTGATCCTTTGATGTAAAATACTACCAAATCCACTGTCGTGCCGCTGATTTTTTCAAGAGAAGTTAGCCTCTGTAGTTTTCAACCCTCCTCTCATTCTCATCTGATCCCGATTCAAAAACATTATGTTCCTCTGTCTCTCATTGATGATGTGGGAAACACTATGGCCCACCTTCGATCAAGGTCACTTCCTGTCGAATTCATCTCATTATCCAGGAAGATGATCTAGAGACTCCCTTTAGGTACCTTGGAGCCTGCATGCCTCAATAGCAGGTTCTTCACATTTGACATAAGGTTTTCATCATTGACCTTCGATTGAATGATTTTGTGGGTGTTCGACGTCATCTCATTGTTCCCATTCCGTGGATTTTACCTATAGTAACTTGAGGGCCATTGTCATTATTAGTGGTTCCTCTCACGTCTGTTAACGAATTTTATCATTGGCTGGTAATCAGATGATGTTCTTGCATGTTCGACTTCTGCTCACTTATTCACATGCTTGGACTTATACTCTGTTCGGGTCGAGATGGAGCACAAGACCCTGGGTTTTTTCTAATGGAATTCAGGCTGCGGATTTGTGGATTATCATTATTGGTTACATGACTCATTGATTGGATGGCTGTGACCATACCTGAGTCTATTTACTGATCCTCACTGGATGGCTACGTTCATGCCTCAGATCTTGATTATTGTATACTCTATTATGGATGGCTGCGCCCACACCACATATCATGTATTTGAGATATCAGTTGTAATTGTCTATGCAGGTTTTCTGACGGTAGTGTTTTTAGTTGGACATGTTTTCGTAAATCTTTTCACCCCTCTCTCTCACTCGGGCGTCATGCTTTAGGGGGCATCTGTTACACAGTAATTTGTCACCGTCCCTGCAATCCCCCGTCTCACACATTAGAGGGCCTTTTCTATGACCTGTGAGCAGTGACCTGACATGAAACCACTTTCATGGCATCCCCCTTGACAAGGACAATCATTCCTTTGAAGAAAGTTTCCTGTGAAAAACCCTAAAAATAGACCTTCTGGCCTTGGCGCGACCAGCCAGTTCAGCCCTAGCGCCAATGGGGGAAATCCACCAAAGAGGGCGTGCCAATTGGCACTCTGTCTCAGTGTATTACTCGCGCCAAGCTTAATAAAGATTGTTTTTAAAAAATAAATGGTGGAAGTTTTATTCCAACCAACTCCTCAATGAGTCTCGAAAATGAGTTGGGAGGTTTAGCTCCAGATCTCCATGTAGGGGAAGTGGTTTTCCACCTATCTGGAAGCTTCCTTGAGGATAGGGCCAATCCCACTATTGTAGGGATCCCAAATCCCCTTCCACCATCTATATAAGCTTGCCATTTTCCCTTTGCAAGCTAGCATGAATAGAGTTGAATCAGTAGTAAGGAGACTATCGCCAGACAACCTTTGAGAGCCAAGTGGAAGAGAGAGATATTTTTCCCATTCCCGACAAGCTTCATCGAGACGTGCTTCGTTGTCAACCCATTGAAGGAAGATGCAGTGTTAGAGCTTAGGTTGTATATTTCTTTCGTTTTGATTAATAATAAACAACTTCAATTATGGTTCCATTCATATGTTCATGTCTTATGTTATGAATTATATCTTCTCTGACTGATATATGGTTGCATATATTAGGTTTTACGTTGTGTGTTTTTTCTTCATGTACGTGCAGGTGTTCGAACGTGCTAGGCGGGAGAATTGTGATCTGCCAAAGAGAAGGACGGAAGCGCCATCTTTCCTGCAAGCAACAACAACGTGGGACTTAAGGTAGGCCTCTTGTCGCATCTTGGTCTTTTTTAACTAGGAACCTACGTCTTAGCATGACTCGGTTGTTTCTAGACGTGATCTGGGCTAGTAGGGATCAACTCTATCCGCAGAGGGGATTTATCTCTCCAACAACCTATGTAATGTGAGAAAGAGTGGTTCCCTCCTTTTAGGAGAGATGGAGTTCCTGCCTCTCTCTCTCTATATATATATATATATCATTTGTAAATACCATTTTAGGGTTCGATGTTGTTCTACCTGAAGACTTAATATAATAAATAAAAGTCATTTTTTCCCTTCATGCTGGAGAATTTTTTGATTCAAGGACTCTCTAAAGCATGGTTTTTTTCTCTCATGGTTTATTTCTTTTAATTTAGGAGTTTTAGGAGGTAGTAAGGTGTGAGTAAGAAAACTGTTAGAGGATCTAATAGTAAATTATCTACTTTTTATTTTCCTGCAAACCATATCTATGTTGTAGAGAATGTTAGTGAAGGTTTCATGAAATATTTATGAAATACTTTATGCATGTACTATACTTTCCAAATGTTGTTTAATTTACATAAAACAAAGCTTATGTAAAGAACCATTATTGTAGTTGTGTGACTGATTTAGGATATACATATTTCTTAGAGTAAGTACCATATATCTATCTCCTTTAATTTGTTACAATCTACTCCCTATACTATCAATTTACCCATAAAAGCTATACTTTCCACAAATTGCCAAATGCATGAAAGTCCTAAAGAATAAAAATCATTTAAAACTCTTTAAGAAGTCATCGCACCACTCAAAACCTTTAAATTTTAATTGAACTATGATGTGTAATTTTTACTCCTTTTGCAGTCAAGGAGTGACTCCTTGTGCTAACATCTTTGGCGTCATTACCGGGGAGGCGAATTGAATTTTATCACTCAGTGAATGAAAAATTTATAAGTCTTTTTCTGAGGTGTACATTTCCATCTGTCTTTTTAGACTTCTTTACACCTGGTGACTCCATTTTTGAATTTATGGCTCCTAAAAGGACTAGAACCAGGGCTAACTCATATTCTCCTTTGAGAATCCCAGTCCCTGACCCTGAGAAACTAATCAGGAAAAAGAGTAAAATAAAATTTTTCTACCTCTGCTACTATTTTCTCAAAGGTTGTCCCTAAATAATTCCTACAAACTCTATCCCTTGATTTTGCAGAAAATCCTATACCTCCTTTGTTTTGTAGCCAAAAAATAGTATTTACATCAAAATTTGGTGCTTTATTATCTGCTATTTATAATCCACCAAATTTTATTCAACAAATCCCAACTCATACCATGGAAGTTCCACATCCACCCTTAACCGGATGGATGCAATTGTTGCTACAAGGTATGCCCCTTTGGTTTTAACTCAACCTATAAATGCACTACCTGTAGTAGATTTTCTCAATTCCATGCCTAAGTTTAGTGGTGAGGGAGAGGTAACAACTAAAGAACAACTTGCTGAGTTTTGTGCCTATGCTGACAATCTGAATATTTAGCATGAAGACATCTGGATGAGAGTTTTTGTTCAGAGCCTTGAGGACGATGTTAGGAAATGGTCTTGATATTTGACAGTTGGTAGCATCACTGGAATTGAAACCATAGATGATACATTTTTAAGGAATGGGGGCAATAAGAAAGATTTTTTTGTATTATATCACTGAATTAGGTGCAATCAAAAGAAAAGAAGGAGAATCAGTTTCTGATTTTTCTAAGAGATTTAATAAGATGTATAGTAAAATACCTACTGAGATCAAGCCTACTGAAGCTTCAGCCAAAATCACTTATGCTGGTGCATTTGATCATGATTTCTATTTATTATTGAGAGAAAGAAGATCTAAAACACTAACACAAATGCAATAAAATGCGCTGGAAGTAGAATCTAATGTATTAGAACATGATATGCTCAGAGGACGGATTGACGGAGAAAAAAGGAAGAAAAAAGCCGAAGTCATCTGCAGGAACTTTTGATATAGATCCTAAGGTAGATGAGCTAGCCAAGATGTTCAAGTCATTGACCACTGAGATGTGCAAGCTCAATAGGGAAGTAATACCATCTACTAATACAAATTTTTCATTCGATAAACCTAATAGATAGTAGTTTAGAAGACCTAATGCTCCTAAAATTTTTCAGAGAGAAATAAGAGATAATAATGATAAAAAAGTGCAGCCCCCTTTGCAGAATGTTATATTTGAAGATGAAGAGGAAGCTGAAGGGTTGGAGAAAAGTGTTGATATCATTTGTTTAAGAGATAAAGAAGGGTTGATTCATATTACACAAGCAAAGTATGAAGAATTCATGTCGTATACTCATAATAATGAAGTGAGTTCTAATCATTCCATGATTGCAGCTAATCATCAAAGTAGATGCAATCCCAGATCAAAGAAGATTGATGATAATTCAAAGCATGTTTCAAAACCCAAGAAGAATAAGGATGCAGTTAAAATTCCTGTAGAAAAGAAAGTAGATGAACCAAGGAGACTAGAAATTCTGGTAACATTTAACCCTCCTTCACTTGAGTTAAAAATTTCTCACAAACTGCTCCTTATTTTCAATTTTCAGAATGAGATACAAAAGATAAATATTAGTGTTCCTCTTTTAGAACTCATGAAGAATAATTATTTTAAAAATACTTTTATGAAATCTCTTTAGCCTTCACCCAACAAAGTAGCCTTTGATTTTGTTAACCTTCAAGATGACAAGCCCACTGTTATTTTAGGTCCATTGGTAGAAGACAGAGATGAATCTACCCATCCCTTCTATCTATCTTTAAATATTCATCATAAGGTCTTGCATAATTTCCTAATGTATTATGGAGCCTCACATAATTTAATGCCAAATGTAGTCATGGATGAACTAGGTCTTGAACTAACAAGAGAGTACCAAGATCTCTACTCTTTTGATTCCCAGAAAGTCCAATGCCTTAGTGTCATAAAATAACTTGCAGTAATCCTCTTTCAGTTACGTATGAGATGGATGGTGATGGATATTGTTGTAACCGACATTCCTCCTAGATTTGGCATGTTACTCTATAGGTCATGGATTAGAATGTTGGGAGGAAATTTGGAAATGGATTTTACTTGTGCTATTTTCCCTATTTTTAGAGGAGAACAAAGAAGACTTTAGAGAGAATCTTGGCTGGCATATGTCATTAGTGACAAAAAAGACCTCACTAATCATCCAATCTATGCAAGAAGAAATGATGCAGGTTCAAGAATTTTACATATGGATAATTTTGTCCTACCTATAGGAAATTTTCAGATTTTGAAGCCTGCTGAAAAATAGATCAGTAATGAGGGTTCTAAGTTGTGGAAGATGTATTTTTATGTTTCATGTTCTAGAGAATTAGTTGGTGCAGGAATAGTTCTCATTACCCCTTTGAAAGAGAGCTCTAATTTTTCTTTCAAACTTGAATTTTAAGTAACTAACAATGTGGCCAAATATGAAGTTCTTTTAATTCGTTTAAAAAAATAAAAAGACATAAATATTTCAGAAATTTTTGTTTTTGGAGATGCTAAACTTATTATTCATCAAATCATAAATGTTTATCAAACTAAGCATTACAGACTCAAAGATTACCAGAATGGAGTATGGAGCATTATAGAAGACTCATTCCTATACTTTAACGTTTCTTTTGTTCGAAGAGAAAGTAATATTTTGGCTTGTTCACTTTCTATTTTAGCAAGCTCATTCAAGATTCCAATAACTATAAAGATGAAATATGAAGTGGAAGTTAGGTTTAGACCTAGAATTCCTAATAATGTCAAGCATTGGAATTTTTTTTAGTATGATCATGATATTAGAAGATTCGTTGAAGATGCTGAAGAATTTTCTATCCTAAACATTGATCAGGATGAAGATCTCATGAAGAATGATGCTCATTATCAAGAAACCAAAAATCTGAAAAAAAATAGATTTTTGACCAGCCTATCATTCAACTGCCTACCAATCTTATTCCCAAGGGTTAATCCCACTTGAGAATATTTTTATTCACAATGATGTTCAATTCAAACCACAGTTAGCTGAAAAAAAAGAAAAATTGGAATATTTCAATTTGGGCACAGAAACAGAACCAAGCTATGTAAATTTTTCAAAATATTTGTTAGAAGAAAGAAAGACTGAATACCACAAGATGTGTTTTGAATTGGTTGATGTTTTTTCCTGGAAATATGAGGATCTTAAGACATATGGTACAAATATTTTTGAGCATAGGATAGCATTGAAAGTTGGTACTAAGCCATTCTTGTAGAAATTAAGACAAATCAATCCACTACTGCTACCTGTGATCGAGAAGGAAGTGAAGAAAATTTTGGATGCTAAAATCATCATTACATTGAGATCTCGGATTGGGTTGTTAATCTAGTTCCAATAATAAAGGAGAGTGGTGAAGTCATATTATGTTTAGATTTTAGGAATATTAAAAAATTCTTCAAGAAATATAATTATCCATAGCCAAAGATGGAGCACATTCTTCAAAAGTTAATCGGGCCAGACAAAATTTCCATGTTAGATGGGTTCGCCGCGTACAACCAAGTTTCTTTTTGGCCAGAAGACTGAGAGAAGACAACATTCACTACTCCCTAGGGAACATTCATGTATGCAAATATTCCATTTGGGCTTATGAATTTCGCAACTATTTTTCAGCGTGCTATGGACTTTGAATTCATTGGATAAAAGGATAAATTCTTGGTCATCTATTTGGATGATATTACTATTTTTTCAGCTTCATATCAAGAGCATCTTCAACACTTGAGAGATTTTTTTGTTAAATGCATAACATATGGTATATCATTAAATCCAAAGAAGACCCATTTTTCTCTCAAGGAAGGTAAGATTTTGGGTGACATAGTTTCTAAATATGGAGGGAAAATTGATCCCAAAAGAGTGATTGCAATTAAGGACTTAACACTTCCAAGATCCAAGAAAGAGATTCAATATTTCCTTGTTAATATCAATTTCTTAAGAAGTTCCATTCCTAATTTTGCTGAAGTGGTGAAACATATTACTTGCATGCTGAAGAAGGACAAGGATGTCAAGTGGACATTTAAAGCCAGAAATTCATTTGAGCTGATAAAAAATCTATCATTGAAGCACTTCAATTGGTAAGCCTTGAATACTCAAAACCTTTCTTGATCTTTTCATTTGCCTGTCAATATACTATTGTTGTTGTTTTGTTACAAAAAGATGCAGAAAATAAGGAAGCCCCCATATCATTTCTAAGAAGAGCTCTTAGAGATGTTGAATTCAAGTATGAAATGTTGGAAAAGCATGCCTATGAATTAGTGAAAGCTTTAAAGGATTTTCGATTTTATATTCTGCATGCTCAAATTATTTCCTATATACCTTCGTCTTCTATTAGAGAGATATTATTTTAGACTGATATTGATGGAAAAAGTAGTATGTGGGTGACTAAAGTTCTTGAGTTTGATTTAGAGATAAAACCTACCAAAACTAATCAAAGGTAAAGGATTATCCAAACTACTAGCTGAAGAAAATTGTAAGGTTTTGGGCTGGAATTTCATGGATGAAAATCTAGAAGGGAAAATTTCAGAACCTATAGACAACATGGCAGTGGATGTAAAGCTTTCTGAGTGCAACTGGTATAAGGATATCATTTTTTTTTTGAGAATTTGAAAGCTTCTCCAAATTTTGATAAAATAAGAGTAAGATATTTGAAGATGAGAACTATTAAATTCTGCATAAAAGATAACTTTTGATATTGGAAAGATACTACCAGATTTTTTTTGAGGTTTATTGACCCAAATGAGTCCAAGAAAGTTATATTTGATATGCATAGTAGTGTGTGTGGAGGTCATTACTACTAAAGAAGTACTACATAAAAAATAATGAGAGATGGCTATTTTTGGCCCAACTTATTTTCTGATGTATGTGCTAAGGTGAGAGCATGTGAAAAATGTCAGAAGTTAACTGGTAAGAAACATTTGAAGTCTTTACCTCTCAAGCCCATAGTTTTCCTTGCACCTTTGCAATAATGGGGCTTAGATTTCATTGGAGAAATTCATCCACCATCAAGTGGACAACATCGATGGATTATTTTTGCAACTCATTACTTCACCAAATGGATTGAATAAATACCTACCAGGAATGCTACTCATAAATTTATCATTAACTTTCTAGAGGGAATCATAACAAGATTTGGATGTCCATCAAGGTTAGTAGCAGATAGTGTAGTTGCTTTTAAAGCTACTCCATTGGTAAATTCCTATGAATATTACAGTATTCAACTTACTCACTCTAAAAATTACAATCCACAAGGGAATGGTTTAGCTAAATCATCTAACAAAATTTTGGTAAGAATCATCACCAAGACGGAGATTCAAAACTTAAATTTGCTTTATGGGTTGATAGGGTTGTTAGCGTCAATATTTGCATCCTGTCACTAGTGATCAAATGGGATGTTATCATGTCTTGTTAGGATCCAAAATTCAATTTTTTTCATTTATCTAGGTCTTCAAAGAAATAATTTGGTCACTGGGCATTAGGTCTAGGAATGTTTCCACTCTTTCAAAAATTTTAAATTGTTGGTCCATGTCATCAAATAATTTGAGTGTATCATCATTTAGAGATTGTCATCATTATTTTAGTCATCTCCATTATGATTCCATTCACTTAAGAGTCTTCATTAGGTCATAATGGTTTCAAGGTCACCAAAATGCAATTTCATGCATAAAATACGGAAAATTGGAAGAGTGGTAATAAATGCAAGTTTCTTCAATAATTTTTATTTTTAAATGTAATTTTAATGTTTCTATATGTAATAAGTATTCTAAAATTCCAAAGTTGTAGTTCAATGTTCCAAGGAAAAATAAAAAAGTTCATATTATAAAAGGTTATGAAGTCAAAAAGAAGAAAGGAAGTCATCCTCCAAAGAGACATGTGGTGCCCATTATCACTCAAAAAAATCTATTACATGCCTATAAAAGGGACAAAAAGTCACGAACACATTTCATTTGTACTCCTCTCTCCCTTCATTATCGTTCTCATCCTTCAGTTAGTGAGAAAAATGTGTTTTTATAGCTTTAGGAGGAACATAATTGAAGGTGTTTTTAATCCCTAAATGGTGTCGTGCATATGGAAGAGGCGTTGGACATCCTTGAACTGCGTTGCGCATCTGTTAACTATGTTCTGCATGGGGAAAGGTTTCCCAATTTTGATAAAAAATTACCAAAATTCAAATTTTTAGCCTCCACTTCAGATTTTTCACTCTCCAAAGCATTTCAACAAGTAAGTAAAGTCACCCTCATTCTCTCTCTTCCATGGAAAATACAGTAATTATAACTAGCTTATTTCCCTAGGGTTTCATAAAAAATCATGCCTTAGGTTATCAAATGATCAAATAATGTTATGAAACCTTATTAATACTGTCTATACAACTATGTTGACTAGTTATACACCATTCTCATATCTTATAATGGATTCCCATCACTTGAGCAACATTTCCTTACAAACCCTAGCGTTATTCCACCAAATTGGACCATTTTCCTAGCTAGGATTGTGTTTCAATTTCCTAGCTCAATCCCCTCACTAATTTTCCTTTATTTCACTCCCTATACATTCCTAGATTCATTTCCCCTCTCCCTAAATTTTTCTACCCCCATCTCCCTTTCCCAACTCCCTCATTGCATTCCCTTCGCTCACTTTTCCTTGTGTTTCCCTTCACCATCATCTAGGGTTTTCAACCATGGAAGGAGATTCCTCACCATAATAGAAGATAAGACAACATAAAGGGGGGAAATACTGAGGTATGAGTCCTAAAACTGAAATGAAATCATCTTCTCACCCTTTATCGAAAAATGTTCTAAGGACGTCAAATGCCTAGGGTTTTTTCAAAGGGTGGAGGAGGCAGGTTCCCATGAGGAGTTGACAGATTTTTTTTCCACCAACTTGAAGGGAGAAAAGGCCATTGATTTTACATTTTAATTTCATGCCATGTATCTTTCCACAAGGATACAAAACCATGGGGAATATTGGTTCAAAGGCATGAACCTTGAACTTAAGCAATACAAAGCCTTCATAAAATCATAGTAAGACTCATACCCATATTCTTATTTTTAGATACTTGCTAGAGAGGTATTCACCATTGATGAATGTTGTGATGAAATTCCTCATATGTGAGGGTAGGTTTTCCAAATTGTATCGATATCATATTAGATTTCTCATGAACTTCATAATAGTGAAGTCCTTAAACTTATGCAATTTCTTGTATGGAAGTGTGAGCAAGATGGCGGAAAAATTGCAAGCTTTGAACACATATCATGACCCAAGTCTCTTTAAGCATAGCTTGGTGAAAGTCATAGTTGTCCATAATTTGGAAGAGAATAACATGTCATGGGATTCCTTCATTGAGTCAGCTTTGCAGATGAACTCAACCACTACACCAACTCAACAACAAAACATATCACCTGCCATGTCAGAACAACCCATGGAGGTGGGATCATCAAGAAAGCATTCTAAGGTTTAAAGGTGCCCTAGGCCTAAGGTTAATATCACCTATCAGAGAGGCAAGAGGCTTGTGTTTTCTCCTCAGAAAGAGGAAGGGGAGAAGCTTATTTCACTATGGGGATTGCTATCAATACTCCATGACACATCCATGCATGATGAGGAGGAACATAATTTTGACTTGGTTGACTTGGAGGACCATGATGACAAGGAAAACTTGCAGAGGGAAATAAAATATAAGGATTATCAGATAAAATAGCTCCAAGAAAACTTAGCAAGGTCTCAATTCATCATTTCATTTCTTGAGAAGGAGAACAGTCAATTGAAGACAAATCAATTGATTTTGGAGAAGAGGTTGTTTGAGGAAAAAAAACATGATAAGGGAAAAGTAGTGGCTAAAAATGATGAGAATGAATAGAAAGTGAAGTGAAAGAGACCAAGAACCGCGGGTTTCAAGAAGGCACTGCAGAAAGAAAAAAAACAAAACCCTACAAATGAGAAACTCACTTTTGAGGAAAGGATGACTAAAGAGATCAAGGAGGACAAGGAGTTTTGGCTTGAGCTGGTAAACACTCACTTGGAAAAGTTCTTTGAGAATGAAAAAATGGATAAAAATTTCGAAAAATGCATGTTTTCCCACTACCAAATAGGAAATCAAATTGCACACATCAAACACAAACAATTGCAAGACAAACTCAAGCAAACCTAAGACAAGCTTTAACAAACCCTAATCAGCCAAGAGGAGAAGGGAAAGCTTGATTTCTTGTCGATGCCTTCATGGTAGAATATTATATCTCATGTAGCAGATCTAAACCAATTTTGGTGATATTTGGAGCATTTTGGGGATTTTGGTCAAATTTGGTGCAAATTGAGAAAAATAGGAAAATTGACTAAGGCTGGATGCGAAGTGCCTTGGCACTGTGATTTTTCCTCATGACATCAAATGAAAATTCGTTTCAATTTTTGGAAATCCTATGCCCTCCTCTGAAAACCCATTCCGTCATATTTTCCAGAAATGGCACACATTTTGAGAAAAGTGGAAAAAAGTGGTAAAAAATCAGCATTTTGCCCCTGTTTTTGACACGCTCTACCCATCAAGGGACACCTTGGGAGAATGAGTGTTAGAGGGCCTTACCATGGGTAAATTTCAAAAAATCAAAGTGGTCTAGAAACTAGACAATTAGGGCCAGTTGACCATTCTATTAGAATTCCATTTGGACTTGAGGACAGTGCCCAAAAGTGGCCTGCACTTTGACATTGTGCATTTACAATTTTATGAGTTTTAATTACAAATTTCACAGTGTAATTTTTGGCAATTCCTAGTTTGACTTTTGTAAAATTGAAAATATGAATGTGGATGAATGTAAGAGTAAAAATTTAAATTTAAATGGTAAATATAGAGGTAAATAGGTGTCTTATCCTCCATTTATTTCTTTGATAATATGTCTCTAGTGGCTAGGAAAACAAGGAATTTGTTGTGTAACCTCCCTAGGGTGTAGCTGACTTTAGATAGATGCATGTATTTGACTTTCTTGCTGGAAAATTCGACCTCAAAGGGAGTATTTCAACCTTAGTAGATATATGAGACCTTTTTTAATCATTTCCAGGGGTTGGAACATTGGACATTGGACTAGTGTATTCTATTTTGATCAAGTAATACAATGAATACAAAGAAAAGTTGCAGCTTACATTTAGGGAATCATGTGGTGAACTTGTATGGCTATATTTCTCTTTTGTAAGTCACTCCATTTAATGATTTCTCTTTCCATTACATATCTATTGCTTTCACTCACTTTCTCTATAGTTCTTTAAGAATGAGCCATGCAGAACACATGCCCTCTTTTGATGAGATGATGATGTTGTGTTTAATTTTTTCTTAAGGAATGAATTCAAATTTATATGCTTGTTCCTGATATTTATTTTCATCCTACACCATAATCATACAACCTGTTTGGTCATTTGATATTGCCTACCTTGCCCCTTTATTCCCCTGCAATTTTTTCTCTTGTAACCTTATCAGAGTTTGAAGCCTAGCTCTAAAGGTCCAATTTCATCCAGCAAAAAAATCCAAATCAATCAAACCCTAATATGAATATCTATCCTAAAATCTCCATGATCTTGTCAAATTGGCCATGAATATCATTGAGAGAGCCCTCTTAGCCTATTAGGTCTAGCTACTGGGTCAAAGTGGTCTATGGTTACCTTTGCTGGTCTTCTTCTTAGCCTTCAGATATCCAGTGGAGTGATAACAAGGGTGACAATCAAAAAATATATTGATACATCACCTTTTCAAATGGTTTACGGAAATGAGGTTGTTTTTACAATCAAATTAGTCATTCTTGTAGATAAATTTATGCAAGATCATGAAGCTGAGCCAAATTACATGACCAGGAGAATTTATCAGATCATAGAAGTGCAAAAAAGCAAGAACAACAATATGATTTGTTGAGAAAATATCAGCAAGCTATAAAGCAAGTTTTTGATAGAGGATCTAAAAAATAATATTTTTAGATAGGGGATCTGGTGTTGAAATGGGATGCACAACATCTAGATCCGGGTAAGCATTCCAAATTTTATGCTTTATGGCTTGGTCCTTTCAGAATATTCAATATTGTGCAGAACAATACTTTTGAGTTGCAACATGTTGATGAGACAAAATGGTGTGGAGGACCATTTAATGGGCGCTTTATCAAGAAATTATTTTAATAAGGTTGTTGGTGGCCGAATTTCAGTGTAAATACCAGTGTGTTTCATAATAAGACTCCATATCCAAATTACAAGGAACTAAAACTGCAAAATATTCTTAGAGACTCATCAGGAGAGATCTATCCCTTCTAGAGCCAGTGTTAGCATAGTTCTATGCTAAGTCATGAGTCTATTTAAAATTTTTTCTTTTCTAGGATAAAATTTATAAATTTCAAAAAAATTTAGAACGCTACCGAAATTTTCAATAGTGTCCATTTTAGCCCTTTTTGGAGAGTCTATTTTAATTCTATTTTGTGTGCTCTTTTTCTTTAACATGATGCTACCGGAAATTCTGTTAACTTCCCATGTTTTAAAAAGAAATAAAAAAAGGTGCATCTGGTTTATGTCAAGCCAATTGTTCCTGTTATAAAATATGTTTCAAATGTTTTATCATGAGTTAGGAAACATGATAGGAAATGTTTACAGTCAGTAATGTTGAGTTGAGTCAGGGTTATACGTGTAGTACCTAGGTGTCAATCCGTTGTTCAACACAAACTACCGTTGTGCGTCGTATTTTCCAATTGATTCACTTCATCCACATGTCAAAGTACGTTTTATTTGTTAAAATAAATCGTGGATCCGCAGTTTTAATGCCATGACAATTTGGTTGATCATGCATAGACATTTCCATAAATATAGGCCTCTAATAAAGATAAGAGGACGTGACTGCTAATAACAACTTCACTCATCTCCATCCACCTGTAGCATACCATCTGAAACTCCACAGCCAACTGAAGATCATAATGTCTATCATAGGGTGTATGCTACAGTTTAATATACTTACCATAATGAAAACTCTCTTGCATGGGAAGGTGAACCAACGCATATATTTTAAACCACCGAAAATAAAGGAAGAGTATCAGTTTTGAGGTTAACTATTGGTGAACGAGATATTCTAGTGAGAAGCTTGAGAAAGGAGTCTTAAATTTCAGACAAGATCTCATATAAGACATAACAACACCTACTAGGTGAGCTCCTCTAGCATTGCGACTGATCATATTTCAGCGGACAACCTTCTTTATTACTAAATATGACTAAGAAAGGAGGAAATCTAAAATGAATTGAACCCCAAGGAGCTGACCTAGTTGATGCTAATCCAAATGCAAGAAGGTTTTTTGTTCAGGAAAGGTGGTATCCACTGTGTTCAAGACTAGGAATCTCTCATTTAAGAGTAGCTCAGGAGTTTTCACACTCTTTCAAAGGACATGAACCAACTATCTGTGGTCTCAGATTGTAGGTACCATAAGAGTGAATTGTTGAATCTTTCAACCTTCCACAGTAAGGAGAAAAATGTTTTAAAGGATAAGTCATCACTAGAGGAGACCTAAACTCTTTCCATAAAAATGGACATAGAGATCCCAACTCACTCCCAACTAGGCCAAAGTAATTCCTAGCAATTACCTAAAAAATGAATGGGCTGAGACTATTAAGCTCATCAAAATTTACCTCATTTGTCAGAGGAGGTATATTGTAGTTTTTCTTTATCATATGAGGTTTTTATTTCACGTTGCAAGTATGAAGACACTCAACTTGCCATTCTCTCTACTGAAAATATTGACAAAAGGACCAGACAGGATTCAAACATACACAACTACATCAGAATAAAAATCATATCATCAAGTTGTTATCAAAGTTTTAGTTGAGGAAGAGCTCAGGAAAATAAACCAATCGTGGGACTATTTTTTGTTTTACAGGGCAGGCCAACCTGCACGTACACAAAATTTTGTAGCTCAACCATCTCAAGCTTCATAGCAACACCCTCAACCTGCTAAAATAACAAAGAGAAAGGATGAGAAGGATAATATCAATAAAAAGGATGAAAGAAGAAAATAAAAAACTCATTCAATCAAGGTTGAGAAGAAGTTGTAGAAAGGATAAGCCTCATCAACCAATAATCCGAAATCCATGAAGATGGTGCCTCCCATTGCTCCTTTTCACAAAGTTTATACCAGAGCTCAGAGAGGAAGCTCTGCAACTGTAGAAAAATAAAAAACACATGTGCTACCAGAATTTTTAAAAGCATACATTCAACAGAAAATTTAGAAGGAATATCAACCCACTAATTCTGATGAAAAGCTAATAAAATATGTAATGTATGATATTAGCAGCAAGAGAAATAAAGAGGATGCCAAACCTATCGCTCGTAGCAAAAAAGGACACACTAGAGACAAAAACGATTTCAAACTCAAATCTAAGGCCCTACATAATCCAATTTTGCTGACAGAGGTCATAGATGTAGAGGACAATCTAAAGGGGTAAAAACTATAACCCCTTCAATTGAAGAGACTAATGAGTCCAAGAAGAGAGATAAAGGCAAATCCCCTTTACACCAGCAAACAAAATCCTTAAAAGGAAGAAAAATTCAAAAGGGTTGAAAGGAGAAAAATACCACTGACAAAGAAATAGCTACCAATACCACAAGATGAAGATTAGCTGTTGAAAACAAATCATAATTGGATAAGCTTGCAGAAGCTGCAAACCATATAGAAGAAAGGTAAAATGGTTTCCTAATAAAACACCTTTTTTCTTACTAAGTACATTTTTGAATAGTAACTCAAGTTTCAAGATGTATAAGTATGCATAGGGTTTTCAAGTATTTGCTATGAATTTTTGAAACAAAAACAAAGCGCTACCAGAAATTCTTGTAGTGTTACAGTTTTTGTGCAGTTACAAGCTTTTACCTAAATTTTTGGTAGTGCCTATTTTAAATGATTTTTTACAATTGTCAACAAACTTTTTGAGAAAGTTCAGGAAAGATAACAACTCATAATGATATGGATATAAAAATAAATGGTTGATAAATGGTTATGAGGTTGTTGAAGGTTGTATTTAATGAAGACACATGGTCATTAAAGAACCAAATTCATGAGGAGAGAAATCAACAGAAAAAGGGGAAGCATGTCAACACACTAAGTAGTAAAGTCCAAACTATCTTCTCTTCACACATCTACACATGTCCTATTAGTTATATTTCGATGGGATACATCTGTAATGTCCTATAACGCTTATGTAATGTGAGAAAGAGTGGTTTCGTCATTTTAGGAGAGATGGAGTTGGTGCCTCTCTCTCTCTATATATCATTTGTAAAGACCATTTCAAGGTTGGATGTTGGTCTATCTGAAGACTTAATAAAACAAATAAAACTCATTTTTTCACTTCATGCTAGAGGATTTTGTGATTGAAGGACTATCTAATGTATGGTTTGTTTCTCTCATTGTTTATGTCTTCTGATTTATGAGTTCCAGTAGCTAGTAAGTTGTGGGTGAGAAAATTGTTAGAGGATATAATAGTAAATTATCTGTTGTTTAGTTTTCTACAAACCATATATATGTTTTAGAGCATGTTAGTGAAGGTTTCATGAAATATTTATCAAACACTTTATGCATGTACTCTACTTTCTAAATGTTGTTTACTTTACATAAAACAAAGTTTTTGTAAAGATCCACTATAATAGTTGTGTGACTCATTTAGGATATGCATATTTCTTAGAGTAAGTATGAGCTATCTATCTCCTTTAATTTGTTACAATCTACTACCTATACTACCAATTTACCCATACAATTTATACTTGCCACAAATTGCCAAATGCATGAAAGTCTTAAAGAATACAAATCAGTTCAAACTCTTTAAGAAGTCATCCCACCATTGAAAACCTTCAAATTTGAAATGAACTATGATGTGTCAGGCTTACTCCTTTTGTAGTTAAGGAGTGACTCCTTGTGCTAACATCAACCATTTTTTGTTGGGATGTCTATAAGTTTTATATCATCTCTAGATGCGTTGAAAGCCTCTGAATCTTTATCCAACTTTCTCAGACCCCCTCTATTTTTTCCCAAGTTGAACACCATATTGAAACCCCCCACTATAATTTTGAAAGGGTAGTTGAAGGATATTTGGGTTATGATGAGACTACTTAACAATTCGAGTATTTAAACCATTATGTGGGGAGCGTTGCCATTGGTGGCACATATGTTGTCCGTATTTCCTCTGATTTTCAGGACTATTGTTAGAGTGTGTCTTGTGGTATTTGAATCAGTGAGTTCGAATAGAGAGTTCTTCCAAAGAGTATTTATGCCACCTACAGAGCCGATGGTTGATATTATAACATGGATGTATTTTTAAAGTAATTTTTCTCTATCATGTACATGATTTCTAGGTCACTCTTAGTTTCTTGGAGAAACACAATATCTAGTTTATCATATGCTATTTTATTTTTAAGGATTATTTTTTTTCCAGAACATTGAGTCCCCTTATATTCCAGGAAGTGAAAATAATTGAGAACTTTTAGGGGGTAGGTTTATAGCTATTACCTTTCCTTCATTGATGAGGCAGGTACCTAGCTCTCGATGTAGCCGGCGGGTTAGTTTTTAGCCATGATTTCTGTTAGGTCCTTTTGGGAAGTATTTTCCTATAGTTAGGTTAGCTAAGATGCCTTTGGCTCCTCCTTTTCCCATGGATTTTCGTTCTGAGGTTGGATACATACCCTCTTGTAAAAGGAATGCCTCTTTGATTTTTTGGATATAATCTTTTGGGATGGCATATATACCATTTTTTTTACATTCTTTTGCTATATTTTGGAGGTTGACTCCATCTAGAATCTCTTCTATCACATTTTCCTCTAGGGTGGATATTTCCGGTTCCTACAACATCTCCATGTCTTCCTGATATTGTTAATTTTCATTCATGCTGTGTTCATGAGCTTCAGCATCTAGATGGTCATTTTCTGAGGAATATTTTTGTTGCTTGTGTTGATCTTCCATAGTGTTATGAGGGGTTACTTCCTCTTGTGTAGTGTTCAGAAATTCATATTTTTTTATGTTGAATGACCTTGACTTGATATTTCTTTGTGTATTCTCTTTTACTCTATTTTTTCTTGTTTCCAACATTAGTGTATCCCTGCTCATCTTTCTTCTTATTGGTTTGGTCTTCATTTCTCGGTGCTTTGTTTTGAGGGTATTCATGGAAGAGGAGCCCATGCTCATAAAAATTTCAGCATTTGAAAGTTCTATGCTTGTAATCAATGTTTTGCACCCATATTTTATCCCTATAGTTGAGCCCTATGGATTCTAGTAGTGCTCTTGAGAGATCGAAGTAAAAAATATTTCTTTCATAGGAGATGTAGTGCTCATATTTTATTCCTTCAGACATTTGAATGTATTCTCCTAGTTCATCTCTAATGGATTTAAGGACACAGGGTGCCAAGTAATCCATGGGAAGGGAATACAACCTAACCCAAATGGGGACTCTCGTGAAATATTTTTCGTCAGGTGTAAATTTTTCCTTCCAACAAATCGTTGAAATACCTGTTGTGTTGAACAAATAAATGGCTCTTTCAAAGATTATATCTCGCTCTTCCAAAAGATTGAAGACTACTTTAAATAAGCCTTTGGAGCCAAGTTTCAGATTGATTCCACCCTTTGGTTTCCAATTTGAATGGATCCAACCCTTGAGGGCTCTTTCAGTTGTCCATATTCCCATGAATTTGCATATGACTGCATCCTACTGCATATGTTCTCTGTAAACTGCAATATCGAGATCTTGGATAATCACTTCTGGTGCTCTCTTGGCTTTTGGGTGGCATGCGTTTGTTTTCTTTGATGCCCTTGATTATTTATCCTCCTCGTTTGCATCATCCTCTGCTACAACCGTTGTGCTAGGGGATGAAATGTTTGTAGTGCAGTTCCCTGAGAGGTCCAACCCCTCTTTACCTTTGTTCTATTGGCTTTCGGAGGTACAAATAGTGATATTAGTGTGGGCGAATTCTGAGAAAATACTGAGTCTATTAAATAATGAAGAATAATTCTTAGGTGAGCTATCAACAACAATATCCCTAAAAGAGGGGGTAGACAGGCAACTATCCGGCTCTGACGAGGGGCCTTAGGGGGAGGCCATGCAGGGCCGACAGTGGTAGAGGTTGCAAGGCAGTGCATGGTGTTAATAATTTCAGAGAAGTAGAGTTGGCCAGACCTAGGTCAGGGAAAAACTCTTGTCTGAAAAAAAATCCATAATTTTAGTCACAAGTATTAGTTTATTGTAATTGTTTATTTTAATTAATTCCTCTACATATTTAAATTATCGCTTCCCCTTAAGCTTCAAATATATTTTTTTTGGTTGTAAAATTATTTTACACGCATTATCTGTATATGATTAGTTCCATAATTAGTTTGAAGATTTAATCAATCATATATTTTCTTAATTTCAACTTTACATATCATTTCAAAGCTAAAATTGTATAAAAGGTGAAGAATAAACCCTTTTAATAAATCATAAATTATTAAGAGTGTGCACTCGTTTAACAATTTAAAGCATTAGTCATCCAAAAATCCATTTAAAAAAAAAAAAATTAGATGCTCTCACAGAGTTCCTTAACCTAGAATTGTATACAAAGACACAACATCAGATTGGCACTGTTGGTAGAGACCAAAAAATTTTGAATTTTTTTCCTTGGGACAATGATTAAGCTTTCCTTTTGATGGTGAATAAAAGGAAATCAAGTTAAATATTTCACGTGGAAACTACAGAAAACAAATCTAGCTTCACAAAAGCACACCAGATCCCACTTAGATCCTCATCTTTATTCTCCATTTTCAAATCCGGAGAGGCTGGTGAGAGTTGCTTCTTTAAGAAGAAGATTGGAAGCTTCTACTTCTGCTTCTGTTTCAATTCCCCCTGAACTATAAAAATTACCACTAAAAGTGTTAGATCTTATATCCAAAGTGGTTGATTTGTAGTCACCCCTTCTTGTTTATCAATTACAATTTTATGAAATTATTGACACTGTTTTAGAATATCTAAATCAGAAGCAGAACTAGGAATATAATTACCTGAATTCAAATGAAGTGATTTCATCTCTTCTATTATTCATACCTTCCCATCTACTTCTGCTAAACCTTAGGATAGTTTTTATATTTATACTAATCATTTGTTTGATAGTGAAGAAAAAATTGACCCAAAAGTGAAAATTTGATGATGCAATCACCATTCATAAAAAATTCTATAAATTCTACTCAATAATCTTCATCTTCCTTTTCATCCCCCAAGGTTCGCCCTCATCTTCACTCTCTTCACCAAATCGAATTCCGGGTTTTCAACCTATCATTAAGGATCATTAAGTTTCATTAATTCTTCCTACTCAACTTAATGATTTTCCAGATGGATACCTAAAGCATTTGACTAGGTTTAATGGAGAAACTAGTTTGTATGCCAAAGATCATTTAGATGCCTTTTTGGATTTTTCCAATAATATGAAAATTGAGGATGAATATGTGTACATGAGATTATTCTTTTAATATCTTGAGGGAAATGTTAGAATCTGGTTTAGACAAATACATGCTAATTCTATTCATACATGGAATGAATTAATTAATATCATTAAAAACCAATGGGGAGTAAAAAACGATGATGTATATTATCTAACTGAATTTGATTATTTGAAAATAAAACTTCGTGAACTTGTTTATGATTTCATAAAAATATTGAATAAAATTTATAACAAAATGCCACAAGATTGTAAACCACCAAAGTTTGAACAGCCAGTGGTTGTGGCTAAGGTTAAATTTTCTAAATGTTTTGATGATTACTTTTCTGTCATACATAGAGAAAGAATATGTGTCACCTTATCATACATGGAAAAAATGCCATCGAAGTTGAAGCTGATATATTAACATCAAATAAACTTAAGTAAAAAGCTGAAAAAGTTGAGAGAAAGATGAAAACTAGACAAATAAGTACTTGTTTTTCAAATAATAAGGATGAAGATCATAAAATTATAGATGAAATTACTTCTCTATTAATAAATATTTCAAATACAATTTAAAAAATTGAATCTCAACCTAGAGCAGCTCAATCAATGTCAAATCAACCTAAAATTCAATATAACAGACCTTTTCAGCCTCAAAGCTTAAAAAGACCAAATAATGATCAATATATCAAATCCCCATTGATGATTGATGATCAGGAGCCTGAAGAAACAGGTCCTTTAGTTACGAATGATATCAATTTTTTTGGTGATACTTCATTACATAATTCTCTTATTCCCATTTCTACTAATCAATGTTCACTCGAAAACAAAGAGGCTTATCCAGTTTCAAAATATCAGGAATTTTCTGAATATCTAATTGTTGAATTAAGTAGAGGATATGATTTGAGACGAAGACGAAGAGCTAGTAGAATAGATAAAAAATTTACTATAAGTGAACCTTGGGTCAAAACGATTGAAACACAAAACACATTGATTCAACCACTAAATTACTCAAATGAACATAATACATCTCAAAAATATGTTCCAACAACTTTTGATGTGTAAAAGGAATTAGAGAGAGTTAAGATCCCAATAACATTATATGAACTCTCTAAAGGGCCAGGTTATAAGAATCAAGTGTCAAAATGGATTCAATCTTCAAGTATTGATGCTGAAGGAGATGTAATTAGTTTACAATATGGAGAACCCTTAATGGTAGTTTATCCTAGTTCTGATATGATACATGAAAATGTCCCTCCTTTCTATGTTACTTTGAAGGTTCATGATTATCTCTTATATAATTGTATGTTAGATTTTGGGGCCTCTCATAATATAACACCTAAAGTAATTGTGGACCAACTTCAATTGCAAATCACAAGACCTTATCATGATCTATATACTTTTAATTAAAATAAGCTACCTTGTCTTGGATTAATCAAATCTCTAGTTGTAACACTTACTCAGATCTTTGTTAAGAGTGTAGTGTTAGATATTGTTGTTACAAATATTTCCCAAAATTTTGAATGTTATTACCCAAAATTTGTTGTCCAAGTTAGGGGGAAGTTTACCAATGGATATGTATTTTGCTACAATTCTTGTTTATGGTTAAGAACATTTGATATTATACAGAGTGGTGAGATTTATAAGTACTGTTTGCAGAGCTTATCAAGTAATAAACCACCCTGTTTATGCAATTGATAAGAATTTTGGATGTTCTACTCTAACAACCAATAATCTCCAAAATTCTCAGCTCAATGTTGAAAATACTGTAAATAAACCACAATGTACAAATACTGATGTTTGGAGGTTGTAATTCGATGGATCATTTTCCAAATATGGAGTTGGAGCTGGAATTTTACTAATTTATCCATACAAAGAAAATGTAACTAAATATTTCAAGCAATAATTTGATGTTACAAACAATGTAGTAGAGTATGAAGCCTTACTTTTACGACTAGAGTTGGCTAAAAGTTTAAAAGTCTTTAACATGACTCTATTTGGTGACTTAGAGATAATTGTGAAGAAAATTAGAAATATATGTCAAGAAAAAAATCTTAGGCTTACATCTTATCTGAATGAAGTATGGGATTCTGTGGAAAACTATTTTCAAGATTTTAATATCACAACAATCCCTACAGATGAGAACACTTATGCAGATTCTTTAGTGGTCTTTGATAGCCCTTTCGAAATTCATAATCACATGTAGTTGAAATATCAAATTCAGGTAAAGTATAGGCTTTCAATCCCTCACAAATTTAAACATTGGAATTTTTTTTAAGATGATGAGAAATCAAAAAATTTCTTACAAATTATTGATGAATTTTCAGCTCTGCAAAATGAAGAAGAACAAATCAATGAAAGTAACTCAAATGATGAAAATGAAACTTCACAGTTAAATCATAAAATTTCTAGTCATGATATCATTCAGTTGTCTAATAGTTACATGCCAAAATGATTAATTCCCCTTGAAAACATCTTTCATAATAATGATTTCTCAAAAATGTCATTACCAAGTTCACAAGAAGAGGATTTGGAGGATTGCAATATTGGAACTAATGAAAAAATTAGAAATGTAAAAATTTATGCATCATTGCCTCAGGAAATAAAAGAAAAATATATTAATCTTCTTAAAAACTATAAAGATGTATTTGCATGGTCATATGAAGAACTTAAAACCTATGACACATCTCTTATTGAACACAAAATTCCTCTCAAAAGAGAAGCTAAAGCTTTCAAACAAAAATTGAGGAGAATAGATATAGTTTTTCTTCGAACTGTTGAAAAAGAGCTTAAGAAATTTTTAGATGAAAAAATTATTGTTCCTTTAAGATAATCTGATTGGATAGCAAATCTAATTCCAGTGGTGAAGAAAAATGGTGAAATAGTATTGTGTGTAGACTTCATAAACCTAAAAAAACTATATTCAAAGGATAATTATCCATTCCACAAGATGGATCAATTAAAGCTCAAACAAAATTTCAATTTTGCATGGCTTTTTGGGATATAATCAAATCATGGTAAGTCCAAAAGATAAGGAAAACACAACATTTACAACTCATTGGGGTAAATTTATGTATGCTAGAATGCCATTTGGCCTAAAAAATGCAGGAGCTACCTTCTAAAGAGCAATGGATCTAGAATTTGTTGGTAAGGTTAAAAAATTTGTTGTTATTTACCTTTATGATTTGACTTTATTTTCAAATTCTGATGAAAATCATTTAAAACATTTGAGAAAGGTTTTTGACAGGTGCAAGAAATATGGAATTTCCCTTAATCCTAAGAAGTCTTTATTTGCTATAAAGGAAGGAAAACTGCAAGGACACATCATTTCAAATGAATGAGTATTCATTGAACCAAAACGAGTCTCGACCGTTTAGGTAATTAGCTTACCTAGAAATAAAAATAAAATTCAAATGTTTCTAGGAAAAATTAATCTTTTGAAAATATTCATATCGAATTATGTCGAGATAGTTAAGGATATTACTGATATGATAAATAAATATCATGAAGTTAAATGGATGGTGAAGGCAAGGTATTATTTTTCACAGAACAAGAAAGTTATTTCTGAAGGCCCAATACTAGCCAATATTTACTATTCAAAACCTTTTAAT
Source organism: Pinus albicaulis (assembly GCA_034641835.2). Taxonomy (NCBI): domain Eukaryota; kingdom Viridiplantae; phylum Streptophyta; class Pinopsida; order Pinales; family Pinaceae; genus Pinus; species Pinus albicaulis. The sequence continues at coordinate 635,511,362 of CM076575.1, forward strand.
ATTTTCTCTTTTCCATCTAATACTACCTTAACTATTCTCTTATTACAAAATAATGATAATGGGGATGACTAGCTTATCACCTTTTTTAGAAAAGTAATGAGAGATGCTGAGTTGAAATATGATATCATAGAGAAGCAAGCCTACACTCTTGTACAAGCCTTAAGATACTTTAGAACATATGTCCTTGACTCTCTCATTATTGCTTATGTTCCAAATAATGTTGTAAGGATTTTCTTAACAAAAACTGATACGTATGGTAGGAGAGGAATACAGATTGAAAAATTATTAGAATTTGACTTAGATATCAAATCTACCAAATTGGTGAAAGGATAAGGTTTAGCCAAACTACTGGCTAAATCAAAATGTAAAGTTAAAGGTATCAAAATTTTCATGCAAATTTATGGAGGGAAGAACACAAAAGATCCTTCTCATAGTTTAGGAGAGAAGAACAAATAAGGAACTTCTCAGAGTCCAATAGAGGAGAATACACTAGAACCTCCTTCTAGTACAGATTCATTTCCTCCTTTACCTCATATTGATAAAAAATTCCTACTCTCTGAATGGTATGGTGATATTATATATTTTCTTTGTGATATTAATTATCCTCCTACATTCATAAGGAATCAATGTATATATATAATATTGAAATCCATGAAATATTGCATCATAAATGTTAATCTATATTGGAAAAATCCATTTAATATCCTTCTTTTATGTCTGACGAAAAATGAGACAATAGGTGCCATATAACAATTTCATGAAGGTATATGTGGAGGACACTATGCTTGGGGATAAACTGCATATTAAATTCTAATAGCATGATTTTATGGGCCAAAATTATTTTCACAAGTGGGAGAAAAGGTTAGAAGTTGTATTGCATGTTAGTTATTTGCTGGAAGTAGAGGTCAACAATGCCTCCATTGGTTTCGATGTTGATTGAAGCACCTTTTTTATAGTGGCTATTAGATCTCATAGGAGAAATAATTCTGGCATCCAGTAATCAACACAAATGGATCTTAACTACTGTAGACTACTTCACCAAAAGGGTAGAAGCCATCCCTGTCAAGAATCCAGCATATACTATTGTTATCAAATTCATTTAAGAAAATATATTATATAGATTTGGTTGTCCACAACAAATAGTAACCGATAATGCACAAGATTTTAGCAGTATCAAAATGATAGAGTTCCGCAAAAAGTATAATATTTTATTGCACCATTCTACCCTGTATTACCCTCATTGAAATCGATTGGAAGAATCATCAAACAAGAGTTTGATAAAAGTTATCAATAAGGTATTAGCATCTCATAAAAGGAATTGGGATAGTAATCTCAAATATGAATTTTGGGCTAACATAGTGTCACATAAGAGATATATTGGTAAATACCCTTTCCAACTTGTTTATGGAGCTGAGGTAATCTTTCCCACACAATTAGATTTTCCTCTTATAATTTTTTTAAAGGAATCATATGAAGAACCTAATGATTTCTTAAGAATCAACCAGATCATTGAGTTAAATGAAGAAAGAGAAGAATTTCATTTCAAACTTCGTCAATATCAAAAAAATATGAAGAGTTTATTTGACAGAAAATCTAGGGAAAGGGACTCCAGGCAAGGAGATTTAGTTTTAAGATGGTAAGAGGAAAACATCCTAAATTTGATAATATTTCGTTAGCACCATTCAAAATTGTAGAAGTTAAGGGAAATAACACTTTTATTCTATATAATCTGGAAGTAAGGGATTATTCATTGCCTGTCAATGGAAAATATCTTAAACACTAAATTTAGTGTTAAATTTTCTCATAGAAAGTATCCATTTTACATCACTCATTTTCTTTAAATTCTGCTGTCAAGTGTGATTTTTTTTACAGCAAAGACTCCATATCCCAAAGATAAGGCACATGGATCTGCATGTTCTTTGTATCTTGCAGGGGGAATCAACCCCCAGTTCGAGCCGATGTTGTTAATTTTTTATATCATGAACACTTTATTTTTTTACAAAAATAAAAATATACGTAAACGAATATATATATAGAAAATAAAAATAAAATAAAAAGGTGAGAAAATAAAAAATATGGGAAAGAAAATAATAAATAAAAGAAAAGAAGAAAAGAAAATAAATAAAATATATATATACAAAAAATGACCCTTATAGTGTTCTAGTTAAAATGCCACTTTCAAAAAATTACAACAAAGTTTGATTTTTTATTTAAAATATACTTTGTATTTTTTTATCACATTAGAAGGTGTTTTTTTTATTTTATGAATAAATTTCATGCACAAATAAGTGGTCAAAATCACTCCCGCCCAGATCAACAGTGGGAGGACGATTACAGACCCCCTTCCCCCCCTGCCCCGCACTATTGACATTTCATGGAGAGAGAGGGGGGGGTGGAGGGTGGAAGTTGTGCCCAAAACCACTTGAGGAAACCTGTCATTCTGACAAATTTTTTGGGGGGTCCTCTCCTAAAGCCCTTTACAGCCTACACTCCCCCCACCTAAAAAAATACCATCCCTTTCAAACTACTGCTTGCATTTCTACTCGCTAGTTTGGCCCATTAGATTTTTCCACTCATCCACGTTTTCACCCCACACGTCATCACCCTCCACGTCATCTCCTTCCACATCAACTAACTGTTGGTAAATCAAAAACTCCCGCCAACTAAATTTTTTCTAAATGAATGCTCGAGTTGCTAAAAAAGATAACAATTAAGTTACCATTTTATAACATTTCACTTATAAATTCACCATAGGAGCCTGCATTCATCCTATTTCATGTTCTTTCACTCCTTACAGGTGATTATTGAGCCCGTCAAGTAATATAATGCTCACTGTCAACAATTATCTGAAAAAGTTGATCCAATTTCCCTCTCAGATAACCTATTCTATCTTTCTCATATTCAATTCATAATGACAAAGAAGAAGGGTAAGGGAAATACGAATCAATAATGCCCCATGATTCCCCTATCCTATATCCTGACAAAACTCCTTTGATTAACACCCATTTCAAATTTGTTGAGACTAATTGTGAATTCGACCTATACGAACTTCGCAATTGGGAAAAGCCAAAATATCTTGACCGCAAAAATGGATTCATTATATGGCAGTATCTTCTCCCTCAATTCATTTTCTCTCAAACCTACTTCTTTCCTAAAATCTCTACCTGGTGTCACATTAGATATCTCCCTAGCAAGAAAGCAGTGATTGCTCCAAACAATGAAATCATATTTTCAATTTCCCTTGAAATGATTTTCCAAGCCCTGAAAATAAATACCCTAGCTTCCCTACATTCCCCCCCCCCTAAATCAATAATGGAATTTTATAATAATCGTACATTTCCAGAAATAACTCATATCTTTGAAACTTCTCTCCCTAAAAATGTTGAATTCCCTAGAAATAACCACCCATATCCTGTTTCATTTTTTCCATAAATGTCAAATAAATTGATCTCTATGGTGGCTCGTTTAATTGGATATTACATATATTAGTGGTTTCATGAAGTAATATTATGATTCTTATCAGTATTCATTGTTGGGAATAAGTCTTCAATCTTATTTAACTACAATCAATTTTTTTCTAATGTTATGCATGGAAAATTCATGAAATTTAATGCTGAAGGAGTTTTTAAATATCAGTCAATGTTAGTAAACTTAATCTTATATAATATAGTAGACATGTTCAATTTAAAATTGAAAAAAATGGATGAGAAAGGTAACCCTTTGTTAGCTATCCATTAGACTTCACGGGTCAGAAGGAATTCAAAGGAATACACTTATACATATTTTGTAGATCAATTCCTTCACATTTCTTTTTTCTTACACTCCAACGATACTATACCAGGGATTTATCCATAAATAAATTAATTCTTACACCTCTCAAAAAAATCTAAGGTGGGAGATTGGTATCTATACCAAAGTTACACATAGATAAGAATTTATGGAAGTGAGCTCCCTCCTTATAGATTACCATTTGTTGTGCTAGTTAGTATTTTTTCTTTGGAATATGCTAGAAAAATGCTTAATATGGATGAATAACATTTTGTGTCCAACAATAAGAAATCATAATTCAATATAAAGGCACAAATAGGCTCTTACATCATAACACATGAGAAAATACAAAAGATGTGGAAGCATTCATAAAGAAAATGAAGTTCAAGACTAGTTTTAAATGGTCTTATGACCCCTTAGGATTAATCTCTAAGCTCAGAGTTGAACCAAAAGCACCACATATTCCGATACACCAAGGCCAAAGATAGAAAAATATACTAACCAAGAATAATGGACAAAAACACATTGTAGGAAGCATACAAACAATTGGTTAGTTAGTCTTCACTACATACTCCTATCTCTAAAGACAAAGAAAGTAAAAGACAAAGGGAAATCAGGTCTCCCACAGAATAAGAAAAGGAAACTTCATATCTTTTGGTTTTCAAGAGAAGGAAGAATGATCCAAAAATCATCACCAAATATGGAAACAAATAAAATCGTCAGGTAATCAACACTAATGAAGAATATTCAGAGGAAAGGATGATTAGGAACAAACTACCTTGATTTTGATAGGTAATCCTACTACCTCTCTCCATTATGAAGGAGATATCATCGTATCTCCTATCTCTTCTACTTCCCAAGCTCAACCAAAACCATGTATTTTTTCAAGGTATAGAGAGATTAATTTGAAGAATGAAGCTGTTAAAGCTTCAACATACTCAGGATTCTGGAAACAAAATGAAAACACTCAACAAAAATTTCTTTCTACTTTCGATTCATAAATGGGGTAGTTTCAAATGGGATTTTTTGAGCCCAAGGTTGCAACCCCCGAAAATATTAAAGGTTACAAGGCATCCATATTCTCAGTTTATACTAAACATGTTTATGATATCAATCAAATTGATTTGCATAAGCAGTCAGGTAAGATGATTTATTCTACTCTAACCAGCTCTACCATGGATTCTTCAAAATTGTAGGTTTCAATGTAAAACATGCATTCACAACCAAATATTGATAGAATGTCCTCTATAACCAAAGACACGAGAATAAAAAATTTAGAAGAACTGGTTACCAAACTAGGATATGATCCTAGTGATGTTGAGGCATCAAATGAGGTACTCAAAAGTAAACATGCAGATATTCAGGCTCTTCGAAAATAGCTCAAAATTCCAAATTTAGAACTCCCTAAAACCAAAGAACTAATTAGTTTGAAGGTGGAGAAATAGAAGTTGTTTAAATTAGTAGTGGAACAAAATTCTCAAATATACAAAATTGAGCGAGAGATGGAAACACTACTAAAGGGAAAAGATAAATGGGAAACATGTGGAACATCAATAGTCAGAACTTCAATCTAGTCCATAACACATGTGTCAGATTGATATTCCTTAGAAAGGCTAACTCAAGCCTTGAGAAATTTTTATTGACAAACAAGGAGGTAGAAAGAATATGAGAAAATCTCACCAAAATGGAGGAAAAAAAGATAAAATCATATAATGCATATTCAGAAGAGTTTCAAATTAACTTCAAACCTATGCAAAAGATTCAAAAGTATGAAGATAAGTCCATTATCATTCAAATATTGAGAGAGTAAAAACTCATCATTTGGCATAATATCAATGTCAATGTTACAAACTTATGGCCTTCTATTAAAATCATTTTTGAGCAGGAAGAATTGGTGCAAAGAGTCAAAAGAGCAATAGAACATACTAAAGAATATATTAAGCATAGCATAGAAGAAGCAAAAAATATCATTAGGATGTTAAATTATAAAACGAGAGAAGAATTTGAATATCTTAACATCCAGGATAAAACTGCAATAGTAATGGAAGTCAAAATAGTTTTGACTAAAAAGAATTTTATGGTGCAAGTGGAGAACAACAACAAAGAGTTGGAGTTACAAGTTAAAAGATTCAACACGAATTATTCTTTGTTACATGAGAAATAATATCACACTCTTAGAACCTCTAATGGAAAATTGATTCCATTGGAAAATTACCAGAAGAAAGTGTGCAACATAGTTGCAGATGCATCAAGGTTTGCAAAGGAAAAAGGAGCTATCAGTGGAAAAGCTTTTCTATAAGGCCTGTAGTTTGATTTGAATATTCAGCACGAGATTCATTATTTATTTGTGAGTAATCAAAATTTTCAAACTTACACTGAGGTAGATGAAAGGTTTAGAAATGTGGTGAATTTTTCTATCTAATGTGAAGAAAGGAGGGAGAACTTACCAGAGTTGATAGACTAAAAAAAAGAAAAAGGCCTCCAATTTTGGCATAAGAACAAAAGATAGTAGCTAGAAAAAGGTCACAGTCAACAACATATTTCCTTTAAATTTTCTACAGACAACTGTATTTATCCAAGGCTCCTATTTTGAGTTTTTTTTAAAGAAAATTATGTAATTTTGTTAGAAGGTCATTTTTTAATGAATTCCTTTTGGTATTCGTGATCCATTTTACTATAAAATCTATAATTATGTTGTAGTAAGACAAGAAAAGTGTTGAACCCTTGTGATAAAATGGTAAGAGGAATTGTAATCCTCCTTTTTTTTGTGAGATTAATAGAAGGATTCTGGATTCATGTTGAAACAACTTGTGTTCGTGTGAGTACTTATGTTGTTATTCATGTTTTTTTTTTCTTCATATTTTTGAAATTAATGGGAAATATGGGTAAGATAGGATTGAATATCAATATAACTGAAAACCCCTATGAAGTTATCACCAATTACAAAGATTAGTTAATTGGAACTGTGTTTTAATTAATTCCTCTACATATTTAAATTATCTATTCCCCTTAAGCTTCAAATATATTTTGTTTGGTTGTGAAAGGATTTTACACACATCATTTGTATATGATTAGTTCAATACTCTGTTTGAATATTTAGTCAATCATATATTTTATTAAGTTCAACCTTATATAACATTTCAAAGCTTAAATTATGTTAAAGGTGAAGAGTGAGGGCCTTCTAATATATCATAAATGATTAAGAGTTTGCACCTATTTAATAGTTTAAAGCATTGGTCATAAAAAAATCCAAAAAAAAAAAAAACATTTTAATTTCTCTCGCACAATTCCTTAACCTAGAATTCTCTATAGAGATACAACCAATCTTATGATGTGCTGATCAGAATGGACTGGTTGGAAAAGCATTTGAACTTGGTGAATTGCAAGGATAAAATTATTAGATTCCTTATAGAAGAAGACTTTACACAATAAATTCAACTTGTTAATAAAGTTATTAAGTTGCGACTTACTACTTCCAACAAGTTAGGGAAATGTATTCACAAATACTACCAAATCTATGCAGTGCAAGTGGGTTATACTAACTCTAAGGATAAAATAAATTGCTTGGAAATTTTTTTGGTGATTCAAAAATTTATTGATGTATTACCAAAAGGGATACCCAGACTCCCACCCAACCGAGATATTGACTTTACTATAGAGCTTGTCCTAAGAGAAACTCCTATATCAAGGTCTCCCTATCGTATGATTATACTTGAGCTAATAGAACTCAAAGTGGAATGACATGATCTCTTGGATAAAAGCTACATTCACCCAAGCGTGTCATCTTGGGGATCCCCTATATTATTTGTGATAAATAAAAGTACAATACTCTGCGACTATGCATTGATTATAGATAGTTGAATAATTACCATTAAAAATAAATATCCTCTACCAAGAATTGACAATTTATTTGATCAAGTTAGAGGGGCTAGTGTTTTCTCAAAAATCAACCTACGATCTGGGTATCATCAAATACGAATTAAGGATGAAGATACATGTAAGAAAAAATTTCAAACTTGATACGGCCATTGTGAGATCGTGGTTATATCATTTTGGATTACTAATGCCCGAGTGAAATTCATGAGTTTGATGAATGTTATATTCCATCGTTCGATAATTTTTTTATGATTTTTATTGATGATATCTTGATTTATTCAGGGACCTTCGAAGATAATGAGGAGCACCTTCTGATTGTATTGCAAACCCTATGATACAACCAAATATATGATAAATACAACAAATGTGATTTTGATAAATATTACATTCAATACTCGCGACACACCATTTCATCTAAAGGCATAGTTGTACATCATGAGAAGATTAAAAATATCATTGAGTGTCCAGCTCCAAAAAATGTTGTCAATTTTTGGTGTTTTATGGAGTGGGGTATTATCACTGCTTTATTAAGGTGTTTTCTAAAATCACATACGCTATAACTTATCTATATAGAAAAAAAAGAGATCTCAAGTGGAAAACATAATGTCAACAATGTTTTGAGCATTCAAAAAACTTATTGACCACATCCACTGTGTTAAAAGTTGCAGGCCTGGAAGAAGATTTTATTGTTTACAATGAAACTTTTCAAGAAGGTGTAGGGGGGGTTTTGATGTACGAAGTTAGATCAATATTGTATGAGTTACATAAATTGAAAAATCATGAGCAACAATATTTTTCATATGATTTGGAACTAAGGGTGATAGTTCATGCCTTAAAAGTATGGCGACATTATTTAATTGGGAAATAAATTTCTTTTAATGACCAATCATAGCTGGCTCATAAGCTTATTCAAGCAACCTAATATAAATACATGCAAATCTAGGTGGATTTCCTTCTTAAGAGAGTTCGACTTTGATATAAGACATCTTAAGCGAAGAGAAAACTAGATAGCTGACACGATGAGCATAACACTACATTGTGTATGATATTACATATAGTTGACTGGAATCCAACATTGTGGAAAAATTTAAGGAAGTTGTCCATAAATACCCCTAATATCATTTTTTATGGAAACATAATAGTCAAACACAAAAATCTCATAAGAAATATGATTATGCAATAAGAAACGATAATTTTATTATCTTTAGGGGAAGGTTTTAGATTCCTAACCAAACCACTGTCAAGAAATTGATGACGAATGAATTCCACAAAATTCCATATGCTACCCATCTCAGGTATCAAATTTTTTGTTTTCAATGAAGAAGGATTACTTTTGGCCAGGTATGAGAAGCGATATTATGGAATATTTGGCCCACTGTTTGAAATGAAAGAAATTTAAGGTTGATCACTAGCATCCTATGGGGTTACTTCATCCACTCTCTATTCTAGAGTGGAAATGGTATGCGATCACTTTAGATTTTATTAAGGGTTTTCCTTGATCTAAAAATAAGAATGATTTCATCATGGTAGTCGTGGATAAGTTCAGCAAGAAAACTCATTTTATACCAGCTAAATATACATATAAAATAGTCAATATTGTAGATATATTTATGAATGAAATGTTATGATTGCATGGTATACCAAACATTTTTTGTTAGAAAATTATATATTATAGAGAAATGCAACACATAAAATATGCGGAAACACAAACATAGAAAAAATATAAAACCAAAGAGACACAAATATATGTGGTTCACCCATTTTGGGATATATCCACCCCGACCAACCAGTCCTTCCATTATTTTACCCAACAAAATGAAGAGACACAACCTACAACAGATCCGATGAAATATCCTCCATTCTCTCTCATATAGTCTCCCTATCTATTTCTCACTTTGAAAATAGACATAAAATACACAGCCGTAATACAATACCCCCATACAAAACGAGGGGTTACCTTTTAGGGCGAAAAACCGTAAATTAAACATAAATTCTACCATCAGATCCTCTGCCTAATGAACGACCTAGATTGACTTGAAATTACAAGAATTTTACAAGGAAATTTTACATTTTTTTTTTAGCTTCGAAGGTGTTGCCCCCGAAACCCCCACGCCAGGGGGGCTCTATAAAACCGCCCACCACTATACCCGCTAGGCAGCGCTCAATTATGGGTAGTGTGGATGCCCCATTAAGAATAGGGTTCCAATGCTGTGATACAAAACAAAGAAGGTAATCAGGCTCCACACCCAAAAATCTCCCACTTGGAGACTGATTGTAGCAACTCCACCGCTGCTTCATTTGCTAGAAAATTACTACATTTTTGACTTGGCTTTTTTTCATCTTCATCATCATAATTGAAGACCAATTCAAACAGAGCATAACCTTAGTTTCTCCATGGTTACAACTTTTTTTAGCATATCTGTAGGATTCTGGCTGGTATGTATCTTTTCGAGCTTCAACTATCCATCTTACAACACTGACTTTATGGAATGGTACTTGAGTTGTATGTGTTTAGTCCTGGAATGAAATTTTGATTTCTTTTCTAGATGAATGGAACTTTGGCTATCACTGTATAATTTTCCCATATCATGATTCTTACCCAATTCATCCATAAACCTTTGTAACCAAATCATTTCTTTACTAGTCTTTGTAGTAGCAACATACTCTACTTTTGTTGTTGAAAGTGCAACAACACTTTGGATTTTTGAAACCCAAATGATAGTTGTTCTAGCTTTAGTAAATACATACCCTGTATTGCTTCTCTTGTTATATTTGTCACCTGCCAGATCTGCATCAACATATCCCTGTAGATAATGTTTGAACCACCAAAGCATAATGCTTGATTTGTGGTACCTCTCAAATATCTAAGAATCCATTTCACTTCCATCCAATGTTCTTTTCCTGGATTGTGCATGTACTTGCTTAAAACTCCCATTGCATGTGTAATATCAGGACTTATGCAGACCATTGCATACATTAAGCTTTCAACTGCTGATGAATATGGAAATTTAGACATATACTCCATTTCTTATTGGGTCTTGGGGCACTTCTCCTTACTAATTTCGAAATGGTTAGCAAAAGGTGTACTAACTAGTTTTGCATTGTTCATATTAAATATTTTTAACACCTTTTGTATGTACTCATTCTGGGACAATGTTAATTTGCAATTTTTCTTGTCTCTAGTTATTCTCACACAAAGGATTTGTTTTGAAACTCCCAAATCCTTCATTCTAAATGAATTTGCCAATTTTATTTTGAGCACATTTATTTCCCGCATGTTAGTCCCTGAAACAAGCATGTCATCTACATACAATAACAATATAATATAGCTGCCATCATTTTTATTTTTTATATAAACACAAAGATCATAGTGACATGTAGTATAACCTTTCTCAGACATAAACCTGTCAAATTTTAGATACCACTGCCTTGGATCCTGTTTTAATCCATAGAAGCTCTTCTTTAACATGCACACTAATTTTTCTTTCCCTTTGACCTCATATCCTTCTGGTTGCTACATATAGATCTCTTCCATCAAATTTCCATGGAGAAATGTTATCTTTACATCTAATAGTTCAAGATGAAAATATTCTGCTGCTCGAAGAATTAAAATATTTTTGATTGAGGTCAGCTTAACAATAGGAGAGAATATTTCATCAAAATAACTACCTTTCTTCTATGAAAGCCCCTTCACCGCAAGTCTAGCTTTGTACCTCTATTTTCCTCCATATTCTTCCTTCAGCCTGTAAATCCATTTATTTTGGAATGTTGTTTTCCCAGTAGGCAACCTAACTAAGCCCCAATTCTGGATATATATTAAGGATTCCATCTCTTCTTTCATGGCTAGCTCCCACTTCTTCCTAGTTTCAACCTACATTGCTTCTTCATAACAACCAGGTTCACCAGAATCAATCAACAATAAATAATATAATGAAGGAGAGTATCGTTCAGGGGGTTTACTTATCTTGGTAGATCTTCTGACACCACTTTCAGGTGTTTGAGGTGCCTCTTGCTGTTGTCGTGGTTGTTGTTGTTTTGGCTATTGATTATTATTATTTTCAAGCACCTTTACTTTTTCTGTGACCTCATTAAGAACTATGTATTCTTTGTTTATTTTTCCTATTTCTTTTCCTGCAACTGATTCTTATACAAGACCTTTACATTGAATATTAAATCTTCTCTCCTAATGATTTTGTGATTTTCATAATCATATAAGAAATAACCAAAATCATTAACACCATATCCAATAAAGGTACATTTCTTTGATTTTGCCTCAAGTTTTGCTCTATTTTCTTTATTAATATGGACAAAGGCCTCACAACCAAAAGGCTTTAAAAAATAGTAGTTTACCTTTTTACCTATGCATACCTCCTCTGGAATACCACTATCAAAGGAACTTGAAGGCACTCTTTTTATTAGATAAGCAACAGTATCTACAGCATCTGCCCAAAATTGTAAAGGAAATCTTGCATGAAATCTCATGCACCTTGCACACTCCATGATTTTTTTGTTCATCCTTTTTGACACACCATTTTCTTGTGGTGTTCTTGGAACTATATTCTCTCTACGAATTCCATGCCCTGAACAGTACCTATCAAACTTTTTGCTGCAATATTTACCTCCACTCTCTGATCTGAGACACTTCAACTTCTTTCCTATCTCAATCTCAACCAAATATTTCCATTTCTTGAATGTATAAAATACATCAAATTTATTCTGAATATAATAAATCCATTTTTTTCTAGTTGTATCATCAATAAAATTAACATAATAACGACAACCACCAAGATATGATACCTGAGCTGGTCCCATACATCTGTATGCACAAGCTCTAATTTTTTGCTCTTCTTTTCTTTCCCAACTATGAGAAATATGACTCTATTCTATTTTCCATAAATATAATTACCATAAAAATCCAAATCAATATTCTTCAAGCCCGGCAACAAATTTTTTGAGTGAGAATATTCATCCCCTTATCACTCATGTGTCCGAGCCTATGATGCCATAATGCTACATCTTATCCTTTGGAAGTTAAAAAATTATCAGAGTTAGAAATACCATTGCATAAATAGAATGTACCAACCTTTTCTCCTTTTTCTACTACCAGGGTTCCCTTCATGACCTTGCAAGTTTTATCCATGAAATTTGTCACACAACCTTCACCACCTAATTGCCCTATTGAAATCAGATTTTTTTTTCAGATATGGAACATGCTTTAAGTCCTTTAATATCCATTGGTTTCCATTATTTTTTTTTACAAGAACTTTACCCATTCCAAAAAATTTACACGGTTTATAATCACCTAAAGGAACTTGTCCAAAATCTCCCTCATCATAGTCATGAAAATATTTCTTATCAGGTGTGGCATGGAATGAGGCCTCTCAATCTACCACCTAGGAATCAATAAAATTTTCTAAATAAAGAATCAAAGGATCTTGTAACACATCACCTATTACATTTTATTCATGATTGTTTTCTTGTTGCGTGTCTCTTTTTTTTCCCTTCCGATATCTACAGTCTTTCTTTAGGTGTCCTTTATTTCCACATTTCCAACATACTATCCCCGATCTAGACTTGGATCTTCCTTTCCTTGATTTACTACAATATGATAAGCTCTTTCCTCTTTACATTTTTCTTCCCCTATTATCTGCAGTCAAAGCATTACCACATGTCTCACTGGAGCTTTTTCATCGCATTTCCTCGCTAAGGAAAACACTGATAAAATCATCAAACTTTAAAGTACTAAATCCAGAGACAGAGTTACTAATGTCCATAACTAAACCATTCCAAATTTCTGGAAATGAGCACAGAAATAACAAAGCCCTAACTTCATCATCAAATTTTACCCCTACAGAACTTAACTGATTGGTAACTGTCTTAAAGTCATTTAAATTGTCTCTAACAGATCCACCTTTTGACATCTTCATATTAAATAAACGCTGCATAAGAAATACCTTGTTTGAGGCCGAGGCTTTTTCATATAGTCTCTTGAATGCCTTAATCAAACCCTCTGTTGTTATTTCCTTTGAAATATTTAATACTATCAATGTCGCAAGGTACAACCGTACTGTTCCAAGTGCCTTTCTATCAAGAATCTCCCATTCTTCATTTTTCATAGTCGTTGGCTTCTTTATTTTTCTGCTCAATGGTAGGTACAAATATTTCTGATATAAATAATCTTCCATCTGCATCTTCCACAACAAGAGGTTTTGGCAATTCAATTTCTTGATGCTAAACTTACCATCTTTTGCCATTACTCCCACTCGAACTAAGAACCCTTCTTTCCTGTGAGTTTATCAGCCAAAAATACCTTCATCTTTGATACCAGTTGTTAGAAAATTATATATTACAGAGTAATGCAACACATAAAATATGTGAAAACACAAACACAGAAAACATATAAAACAAAATAGACACAGATATACGTGGTTCACCCAGTTTGGGCTACGTCCACCCGAACAATAAGTCCTTCCTTTCTATTATCTAGAAAAATGAAGAGACACAACCTATAGAAGATTTAATGTAATATCCTCTGTTCTCTCTCACAACCTCCCTATCTATTTCTATCTTTGAGAATACACATACAATACACAGCTGGAATACAATACCCTCATAAAAAACTAGGGGTTTCCTTCTAGGGGAAAAACCCTAAATGAAACATAACTTATACCATCAGATCATCCGCCTAATGAACAACCTACACTGACTAGAAATTACAATACTTTTACAGGAAAATTTTACAGCATTTTTTAGCTTCGAAGGTTCTACCCCTGAAACCCCTTACAAGGGGTCTCCATAAAGCCACCCCCCTAGACCCCCAGGAAGCATTCAATTATGGGTGGCATGGCCACCCCATTAAGAACATGGGTCCAATGTTGTGATACAAAACAAAGAAGATAATCAAGCTCCACACCCAACATGGTGATCTAAGATAAGGATGTATAATTTACCTCCACAATTTGGAAGGCCCCTTTTATGGGTCTCGATACCCAAATTCAGTTTAGAACTGCATATCACCCTCTGACTCATGGGGAAAAAGAGCGAGTTTCTGGAAGATATTTTAAGAATGTATTTTATGTAGCAACCAAATAATTCAGAAGAATATCTCCATTTAGTTTAATTCACATATAATAATAGTTACCATGAATCATTGAGGATGATGAACTTTGAGTTAATGCATGGGAAAATATGCAGGGTACCCATTAATTGGAACAATCCCAAGGATAGATTGATATTAGGACCTAACATCGTAGCTGAAATGGAGCAATCAGTGATGAAAGTTGGACAAAATTTGGAAGCTAGCCAATATAGACAAAATACTTACACGAACATGAAAAGGACCTACTAGGAATTTTTTATGTGATATCATGTTTACATCTGAGTAAGACTAGGAAAAGTACCCTCTGGTGGGGAAAATGTGCAAAGTTAGCACCCCAATATTTTGGACCCTTTCATATTATGGAAATAATAGGGCTTGTATCGTATAGACTTGCACTACCTGTTCATATCCAGATACATAATTTGTTTCTTCTTTCATCGTTGAAGAAGTATATATAATATCCTAGGCATGTGAGTAGTTGGAAAGATGTGCATGTAAATTTTCATGTTGTAATATCAACTATATGGATATAGAATTATAATTACCATACATTAATGACAAGTGATCATTGTGTTATAGGTCGAACTAGATAGAGAATTTCAGGTAGAGCCTCTGCATATTCTAGTGAAAAGATAAAAAATTCTATGAAGGCTATCCATCATCTACGTTAAATTTAAATGGAATCACTTCAGCCCACAAGAGGCCACCTGAGAGGATGAAAAGCTTATGCAGAAAGCATACACTGGCCTGCTCCAAAGGATTGGACTAAAAACCAAGGACGATGTTTCCCATGAGGGGGGTAATATGTAACACCCCAGTGTCGTGGATATCCGTTTTACTGTTAGTTACTTTTACTTTACATGAATTAGTATATTATAATTTGATGGAATAGGTATAGCATAAAAATTTGTATTTAAATGAAGGAAATAATGATTTGCTTTTGAAGTTCACGTTTGTGGACCAAAAATATCATAAAATAAAAAAGAAAAATTAATATTTAATTCCATAAATAGTTGGATTCAACTATCAGTTTCTCTCTTCCTAGTGTCGGAAAAATCCCATGTCAATGGAGAAATCCAACGATAGCAAGGAAAGGGTGGAGGATGGAGAGAGAAGTGAGAATTAGAGATAATACCTTGCAGAAGATGGTGTGAAGGTGGCAGGACACTGCCATACTAAGGTGTTCTCAAGCTAGACTTATAGCCAATGGAACCCTTGCACTGATCCTTGAGAGTAAATTACTGGACTGGACAAGTATAGTCCTAAGGTTTAGGTATATTCTACCTCAAATGATGGCTTTTTCAAACGGTCTGGAGAGGAAGAAGATTGGGGGGAGATTGGACCTTATTGCCTGTCTCATGGCTGGGAAAAGATATCTTCCTAGTGGAATTTTTTTATAGTACAGTCACAGAACATATAAGTATCTCTACAAAGACTTCTTCTTGTTATTATAATTAGAAGATATTCTGTATTATTTGTGTGTTAATTTAAAAAAAAAAAAATTGAAAGATTTGACAATTTAAAGAAAGAGTTACACAGTGAATAATCATGGGTTTTGGTTAGCCTCAGGAATAACAAACACATAATTCATTAGAGGGAGTCAGTAACCATACTAATATTTAAATAACACCTTAAGGTCATTGAACGGTTCCTGCATAACCTAGGTCCCATTCATGACGAAGTGAACACAAGAAAATTATAGGAAAACTTAGCAATTTGAGGGTTATCAGTGATAGAACTAAAAATTAGTTCTTGTTAAATGACTCTGGAAAAAGAATGAAACTACATAAATTATTGTATAGTTAATTGGAATTCGACCTGGACAATTTCTCAGATAAGAACCAGTTTTTTTTTAACGAAAGAAAATCACAAAGGAAACAATATTTATAATCCAATTAGATAATTTCAAGAAAAACAAAACATTCCATTAATATATTTCTACTACATATTAACACCTTTCCATTAAAATAATTCCACTGAGAATTTGACATGACAAACTAGAGTTTCTTAGAGAAAAAATGTGTAAAAACACCATATTAGATAACAACAATGGAATGGGTAGAAACATATAAATATATATATAATTAAATTTTAAGAAAACCCTAAAAATTTAGTAAAAACCTAATAAAGCAAGAGACCGAAGTTCAACTTGATAATTTCATAATTATAGCCTTATTCAACCTTAAAATCACTCTCAGAACTTTTAACTACAACTTAAATAAGAAAAATCACTACTCATATGGTCGAAGGGCTTCTGCATGGAAGGATCTCTTCAGACTTAGGAGTAACCTGAGCACATGTGGAAGCTATAATAATACACATATATATTCTTTCTAAGGATAAACACCAAGAGTGACAAGGAAACATAACCCTTTTACCGATTGAGAAAGAAAAGAGAAAAAACCTGGAGAAACACAGAGTGACAAATGTTAGAACAACAAGATGTCGTAGCCATGACCAAAAGAGTAGTGGAAAAGCACAAACCTTGTTGAACAAGGAAATAACATCTTAAAAATTCAAAATAATTCCAAACCATTTCTGAAAATATCAAATTTGGTAATGGTGGAAACAGACCAAAAAGAAAATTTATATACCTGAGGAGTGAAGCATTGCTAATGGTCCATCACCGAACCCTGATGATTACAACCTATTAAATTAATCAACAAAGAAAGAAATATTCAGTTGAAGGGACCAATAAATTCCATGTTACTCAGTGAAGAACACACTTCGTCCATCATAATTTTTCCCAGAAGGGTGTCACCATCATTTAAAGGGAAAGGGAGAACCCTGTAAGAGCTGAGTTTGAGTTAAACCAAGTAAACTCCTCATAACACCAAATCACTGAATGAAGAAAGGGAACTCAGATTACTTCACTTACCTATTGATAGAATGATGTTCTAGAGTGTGCTCTCAATTTCAGAGGAGAATCTTGTAGAGCCAAACCCTAGCGAGGAATGTATAATTATCGATGATCTCATGAGATAGGTAGGAAAGGTTACATCAAATGGATTCCAAGCAACAATACATAGGATTAAGACCCTTAAATATGAATGGTCGACGTAAAAAAAATGCATTTTGTACGGGGAATAAACAAAGATATAAAGCTTTCTCAAGCATGTCTCAAGGAATTGTATTTGAATATTATGTACTTAATAAAGTAACTTGAGATTAGCGCTTCTGTGCATGTAGGTATATGATTAATTAAACTATTGTTATGTTTAGATCATCCTCTGTATATAATGATTTTAGGGTCCAATAAATTGCTATGGATATTATAATCATAATACACACACACACACACACAGATATATATATATATATATATATATATATATATATATATATATGACTTGTGGGATTACAATGTACACCCTTATTAACTCCTCTGAACCCAAATGTTAGTTTCCTATATTAATAGTGTAGTTCCTTATTATTGTTATTGTAGCCCCCTTATTATCATTTTTGTACCCCAGTAGTCCCCATATTGTTATTATTATGCCCCATAAAATCCCACTATTGTTATTTTTGTGCCCTTACCTTATTATTGTTAGGTCGGCTAGGATTATATTGTGACCCCATGGACTCCTATATATGGAAAGGAGGTTTCCCCCTCAAAGTATTTGATTTCTAAGGCGTTGATCTATATTTTCTTCTATATTGTGAGCTTGTTTCATAATATTTTGTATCATACCTTTGGATTTTAGGGTTTCGCTGCTTCAAACAGGTCATCGAGGAATTTTCACTATAACGTTTGTTCTACAAAGGTTCAAAAGCTTAAAAAAAATACATTTGCGATGAATTCCTCACGAACATCGTGTAAAAGTTTCAGATCTTGGTTCACAACATTTGCGGAGATATGATTTGTGTAAGTTATGGTTTTTTAAGGCTCCATAATTTCATCTCAAAGAGGCAACCTTGGGAAAATTGTCATATCTCTCTCTTTGAGCATCGGATTATAATTTTGTCAAAATTTTCGACAGTACACAAAATTTAGCTTCCTCTGAATCGATTTTAGATTTTAAGTAAGATACAATGACATGTGGCACACCGTACAAGTTCACTCTACTGAACCAGTCCATAATTAGGTCATTGTGGGAGCTTGGGAATAAATTTTTCTTGAAGAATCCAAATCAGTTCATACCTATGGAATTGGAAATAATATTCATATGGCCAATGAAGGACTGAAGATAAAATTTTCGGGATCCAAAATTACATAGATATATCAGTTTTAATATCGAGCTCCTCAAAAGAAAGGAAAAGGTGTATATTTTTTTTTTATTTCCCAAGTCTTGTTTGAAAAACCAGCTTGAAGTGATTCCAAGGGCATATTGAAGCATAGATACTAGTATTTCATTGTAAAATGGCCCCTAAAAATAATTCAACACCCATTAAGCCCTCATAAGGATCTACTATGACTCATGAAGAGGAAGGAGTGCAACATGGTATATCAAAATTACAAGACAAAGTGTAACAAATTTCACTCTCGCAAAGAGTAACAATAAATGAAATGGAAGATAAGATGGATGGTTTGAAGAAAGACATGGAAGCTAAGATGGATGATTTGAAGAAAGGAAGGGAAGCTAAGATGGATTCTTTGAATAATGGAATGGAAGCTAAAATGGATAGCATTGATGAAAAATTGAAAGAAAACATGGAAGACATGAAGAATGATGTAAAAGAAGACATGAAAGGTTTGAATGAAGGTTTAACAAAGTTGATACAATAAATGATTCCTAATGGTGAAAATGTAGTAGAGGAAACTCATGATGAGAAAAAAATTAATGTTAATCATGGTTTCATAAACTATAATGTTGGATTAAATATCCACCATATTCCAAAGATCGATATGAGGATGTTTGATGGAAAGGATCATGTAAAAACACACAAAAGGTATGCATTTCAACTTTATGTTTAGAAAAAAATACATTTGTATGGTATCGATGACTTTTCTCTCGTAAAAAAAATGTTACTTGCTTAATTTTTATGGAAGAAATGATAGCACATTATGACAATACAAAGAGAAGCACCTTCTTTAGACAATTAATAAATCTAAAAAAAGGGGGTTCAATGGTGGAGCACATTGAGGACATCCAAATATTGAGTACAAGGGTAACTGATATTCCAAAGGATGATAGGATTCATGTATTCATAGGGACTTTAAAGGATAACATCGAACATGAGGTTCGGCTTTGGGAACTTGATTCATTGGAGAAGGAATTCAGGTTGGAAAGAAAACTTGAAAGTAAAATTATGGCCACAAGGAATCCTACCACTCACATCTATAAAGATGGAAGTGTTTCTACTCCTAGAATTCCACAGCCTACAGGGTTTATACCACAATAATTAGAAGAAAAGATAGCATAAGGTATTTTATACAACTGCGATAGAAAATAAGCTAAAGTTCATAAGTGTGCTAAGAAGAAATTATTTTACATAGATTGTGAGGAGGAAGAAAACGAACAAGAAACATGAAAAGAATAGGATATACACTAGGAACTGACTCTAGAGAAAGAATAAATGAGTCTAACCATATCTTGTAATGCATTGGCAGGAATCACCACTCCTTAAAATCTCAAGATAGAAGGACATATCAAGAAGAAAAATTTAATAGTGTTGATTGATTTGGGTGATACCCATAATTTTATTCATTGTAAGGTAGCCAAGGAATTTAATTTCTTCCTATACCCAACACGAGAGTGTCAAGTGATGGTTGTAAATGGAGGAACTATAAATTTCCATGGAAAGTGTCATAATATAAAGCTAACCACGGGGAAATATGTATTGAATAATCCAATTCTTTCCATTCCAATTGGAGATGTTGATGTTGTGCTAAGAGTACAATGGTTACAATATTTGGGGATGATAACTTTTAATTTTCAAGAAATTTTCTTGAATTTTTTTCAGAAGGAAAGGAATTTGAATCCCGAGGTATCACAGGAAATATGGGAAATATAATAAGCTCTAATTTCATGATTTTTTTTTTGAAAAAAGAACAACGAGGTGTAATTTCACAATTATGCTCAGTAAAAGTTCCAACATCAAAACCATATATTTCTCCAGATTTCCAAAAATTCTTGTAATTATCTGAAAATGGGTTGGATAACTTTTTGTGCTTTTCAAGAACCTCCCACTCAGTTAAATAAATAAAAGATCCAACTTGTACTTGACTTTTGCGGAAATTATTACTTGAAATAGGTGTATGTTTTTTAACGGTTTAAGTGTCTTAAGTCCATTTTTTTTTGCTGAAATTAAACACATGTAACAACAACATAATGCAGCAATAAAACATCTACACATAACAACAAAATTAATCTAGGAGTTCACCAGAATATCATGGGCTATGTCTCCTTGAGCTATCATCATCTTGACTTGGTTCTTTGATGGCAAAGTTTATTTTACAAGTTCCACACTATTTCCAATGGTTACTGAACTGAAAAAAAGGGCTTAGAATACCATCTATATCCCTGTCATGGTTGTCATCACTCTGAAAACATATCTAGGCTCCCTTAGACTTGATTCCTTCGGTCGGTGCTTTGAGGTATGTTGAGCTTCTCCATTGCACTAACTCCTTCAAAATTATTTTTTTTTCCCTAAAACATCATGTACTATCTCTAGCACACATAAGACACCAGAAATAGGCTGATCATTTTCTCCAAAAGAGCACTTAATCCCCAATCTAGGCCTCCCTCCACAGTTGGTCCAAGGCTGCCAAAAACATCATTGTGGCTCTTTTACCTTTAGAAGTCTTCAAATGGATCTTCAAATTTCTTCATTGGATTAATAATTCTAAATTTTTTTAGCATAGACTATTGGTTCACTGAAAATGGCCTTTGGCCGCTCTGGTTTTGCCTCAAACACATGTCGGCATCCCCTGGCACTAGGGTGAATGAAAAAATTCTTTGATTGGTTCTAGACCTATAGAAGTCCTCAAAATATTCTAGAACCTCCATGAATGGATTCAAAAGTATCAAAACAGTAAAAAATGACTATTGGTTTGCTAGATAAAGCCTCTAGCTTCCCTAGCTAGGCCCTGAACTGCTGCTAGCATATTGGATTTCAAAATACCTACACAGGATTTTTGAATGACACCATGAGTTCTAGAACATCTAAAACATCCAAAATTTACTATTGGATTTTTTAATAAGGCCTCTAGCTACCATGGATAGGCCTCAAACTGTTGCTGCCCCCTAGTGGCCCTCGTGGCCCCTTGAACTTGAACGAAGAAAAAACCCACTCAAAAGTCCTTTTATGGCTTTAAATCTGTCACCAATGAGTCTGGAATGTTCAAGAAAGTCCAAATTGTCTATTAGCACTCCAAAATTGGTCGAATCTAGCTCTAGATAGAGCCTGAACTCATTTTTCCCAATGACCCCTAAAAATCCTCCACCAAAATTGTAGGAACTTGAGTAAACTCCAGTTAAAGTTGGAATAATTTTGAATTTAGGTCACCTTCCATATTTTCCAGAATATTCTGATACTAAAAAATAAATATGACCATTTGTGGTTGCCACATGGACCCCAAACCCCGCGGTCAAATTAACTGTTTGAGCGGAACTAACTCCACAAACCATGGTTGCATGATATTTAAACTAGAGTTTATGTTGTGTAACCATTGGTGGGAACCACAATTGTGAACCGCCCATGTGACAACCACAAACATCATTTAATAATTACCATTAACCATTTTTATTCACTCTTGGTCTCCACCGCTTGTAACCTCTTTAAAGCTTAAGTTAAACTCGAGAACTATGAGGTTAAGAAACACTATGTAGTGGAGATGGTTAGGCATTTGTGTAGGTGGGCGAGAGGTTTTGGGTTCTATTCCTGTGCAGTCCCAAAAAATTTGGCAGACTGTTCCTGGGCCATGTGGGGGCCTTTGGGCCTACCACATGGCAGCCTCCGATTGGTCAATAAGAGCTAAAGTCAACCACTTGCCCAATAATATGATGCCACTTGGAATCCGCTGACTGGTCCATACAAAATATTCTAGGGAATATTTCGAGGAATATTCCAAGAATATTCCCAGGAATATTCTCTTTTTAATTTTTCCCAATACAAGTCAAAGTTGGTCAAAGGCCAAATTTTGAAGTTTACTAGACTTTTCAAACTATGATAACTTCTTCATATAGTGTCATTTTTTCGAACCATTCGCAACACTGGAATCAACAAAACGAGATCTATTTGGTCACTCTAGTCTGGCACACTTCTTAACACATTGAATTTTTAGCTATATCTTAGGTTAGTGATCCATTTCTGATCACACCTCCCCATTAGGAATATTTTAGACCGCAAAAGAATGATATACTGATCTATACAGTAGATGAGAGTACAACACCCTCTTCTTTTCAACCTCCATATACTTTCCATGCATGGCTAGTGCCTTTGAACCACAACTCGAAGGTAGTCGACACTTCCGTTCCTCGATGCATTTGTCCTCCTGTTAAGAACTATCTTTCATGCACTCACTTAGAAATTTATGGTGAGAAATTTACAAAAGGTAGTTTAACATCGCTTCCTTAATCATCGATCCAAGGTGGCTCAAACAAACGTGAGATTAAAACATATATACATGCATACATAACTAAAATTTTCATATGTACAAATGAGTGTATCTCTTACTGTGTTAAGAAGTCAAACTAGTTCTTACGAAGCCACTTCCTCGAGGACACTTCCACGACAAATTTTGCTACCCCAAATCTTCTTCATGTGAAAAATTTGTTTGCACATCAATGATGGAATCCTTGGTTCCACTTTCATCAGTCTTTCTGTCCTCTTGCCTCGTGTGCTTGGGAAAATTATTTGCATGCAATGTCCAACATTGGGCAACAACATGTCCCCTCTTTTGGAAATGTGTGCAAGTCTTATGCACCTTCTTTGCAAGTTTCCTTTGCCTCAACTACTTCATGTATGCCTTCATCCTCATCCATCATCTCGAAACATCATGGTTAAACATACCACAATATTAACAACAACTCTTTCTTCCTTTCACGCATGCAAAATTTTCATGCCATGCATAAACATAATCAACTTGACTATGGGAAGAATTATACCTCACATGATAATTTTCATGTCCATATTTTTTTCCTTCATGAGGAGATCAAATAGTAGAGGTTCCAACTTTCTCTTGAAGACTAACATCATCGTTCTTGTCTTGAAAACTGCCCAAACTCACATGCTCGCCATAAGATGCATGTCTAAAATCTTCTTGCATCAACATAGGCTTCAAAAAATGGCAATCAAATTGAAAACTAACTTGACATATTTGTGATTTATAAATTGGAACAAAATTTCTCTTTGAATTTTCCTCACATGCCTTCATGGCTTTGGAGTTTTCGCCATTAGATTGCACATAACCAAGACCAATTTCTTAGGTCATTCCTCAACCAGAATAGGTTCAACCATGCCTTGTGCATGTTCTCCTAAAACCTTGCCTTCATAACCCATTTTAAAAATTAACTTGGACCCTATACCTCTTGTGTGCTTTTCAAATGAACCAGCACATCTATTTGACGAGGAAACTGAAGACAAATTAGAGTGAATTACCTTTTGCTTCACCCATGTTCTTGGTTAAGGCCTCTTAGGATTGATGGAGCTGCATCTCCATCTCATGCATTCTTTGAAGAATTTCTTCCTTCTCTTGCTTCATAAAAAACAATTTCTCATGAAGTATAGTGCGTTCTCTTCTATCTTCAAACAAAATATGCACCATGCCCTTCAAGATGTAGAAGTCTCGCTTGATATCTTCATCGAAGAATCTTGTGAGGGAGGAGGATTTTGAAACCTCACTTGAATAATTTTTCATCATGAATATGAACTAAATAACTTCAAAAAAATTCAAGAAACTTTCAAAAAATATTGACAAATCTTTTGAACAAAATGGTTGTAGAGTCAAGCTCTTCTTCAAGCAGCCAAACAAACCAACTCCAAGAGCTTGTTAATAAACAATCGTCAAGAGGGTTTGTGCTTCAAGGGTGGCCTTGAAGTCCTTTGGGTAAGGATAATTCCTATAGCCCTTCTTCCTTCTAGCCGTCTCCTGGACTTATCTATCAGTAACTATCCCTTAACCTGTAGCAAACTCAAGCAACAGTCAGTTTGCAAACATTCAAACAGTCAAATGCTTTGTACTGTTTAAACACCTTTAAAGTCAAGAAAGCAAGCTATTGCTATGTCAATCAAGAAACCAAGTGCTATGATACCAACCTGATCTAAAAATGGGTTGGATATCTTGTTATGATTTTGAAGAACCTCCCACTCAGTTAAACAAATGAAAGATCTATCTTGTACTTGACTTTTGCGGAGATTATTACTTGAAATAGGTGTATGTTTTTTAACAGTTTAAGTGTCTTAGGTCCATTTTTTCTCTTCTGAAATTAAACATTTGTCATAGAAACATAATGCATAAATCAAACATCACCACATAACAACAAAATTAATCTAGGAGTTCACTCGAATATCGTGGGCTACGTCTCCTTGAGCTATCTTCATCTTGACTTGCCTCTTTGGGATTATGGAAAAGTTTCTTTTACATGTTCCAAAATTAACTCAAATGGTTACTAAAATAAACCAAAGGGCTTAGAATACCATCTATATTACTATTATGGCTCTCATCACTCTGCAAACAGATCTAGGCTCCGTTAGAATTGATTCCTTTTGTCGATGCTCTGAGCTACCCTAAGCTTCTGCATGGCACTAACACCTTAAGAATTATTTTTCTATCCCCAAAAAATCACCTAATATTTCCATCACACATTAGAAACCAAAAGCAGGCTAATCATTTTCTCCAAAAGAGCACTACATCCCCAATCTAGGCCTCCCTCCATGGTTGGCACATGGCTGCCCAAAAATTCCTTGTGGCTCTTCTACCTTAAGAATTCTTAAAATGGATCTAAAAATCACTTCATTGGATTCATAATTCCAAATATAGTCAAGATAGACTATTCGTTTAGTGAAAATGGCCTCCGGCTGCTCCGATTTCTCCTCCAACTGTTGTCCGCACCCCCTGGCACTTGGGTCACTAAAAACGTCTTTGATGGGTTATCGACCTCTAGAAGTCCTAAAAATCTTTTGCGACCTCTATAAATGGATTCATATGGATCAAAATAGTCATAAATGACTATTGGTTTGCTCCATAAGGCCTCTAGTTGTCCCGGCTAGGTCTCGAACTGTTGCTGGCACTTGTTGGCCTTGATGGCCCCTAGAACTTCAATGAAGCATCTCGTCTTTAAAAATTCCTCTAAAATATTTTCCAACCACACCATTTTTTCCAAAGCATCTGAAAAATCTAAAATTGACTATCGGATTTTTGAATAAGGCCTCTAATTTCCCTGCTTAGGCCTCAAACTATTGTTTCCCCCCAGTGGCCCTCGTGGCCCATTGAACTTGACTAAAGAAAAAAACTACTCAAAAGTCCTCTGATGGCTCTGAAACCCTCACCAATGAGTCTGGAATGTCCAATAAAGTATAAATTTACTATTTTCAGTCCAAAATTGGTCAAATCTAGCTCCAGATAGAACCTGAACTCATTTTTCCCAATGACCCCTAAAATTCCTCCACCAAAACTGGAGGAACTTGAATTAACTTTAGTTAAAGTTTGCATAATGCTGAATTTACGGTGCCCAACATATTTTCCACCAAGTTTGACAGTTCAAAATAAATATAACCATTTGGGGTGGCCAAATGGACCCCAATACCCGTGATCAAATTAACTGTTTGAGTAGAGCTAACTTCGCAAACCATGGTTGCATGAAATTTAAACTGGATTTTATGTCATGTAACCATCGGTGGAAACCACGTTTGTTAACCGCCCATGTGACAACAACAATAATTTTTAATAATTATCGTTGACCATTTTGATTGGCACTTGGTCTGAGTCGATGGCCATATAGGGAGGGGTTGACCCCTCTGCACCATCGCTCGTAACCTCTTTAAAGCATAAGTTAAACCTGAAAACTATGATGTTAAGAAACACTAAGTAGCGGAGATGGTTAGGTGCTTTTGTAGGTAGGTGAGAGGTCCTCGGTTCCATTCCTGTGTAATCCCAAAAATTTTGGTAGACCGTTCCTGGGCCAGGTGTCGACCTCCGGGCCTGCTACATGGCAGCCTCCAAGTGGTCAATAAAAACTAAATTCAACCAATTTCCCAATAATACGATGCCACTTTTCCTCCTTAAATTGGTCCATACAAAATATTCTAGGGAATATTATATGGAATATTTCAAGGAATATTCTCTTTTTAATTTTTCCGAATCCAGGTGAAACTTTGTCAAAGTCCAAATTTTGCAGTTTACTTGACTTTTCAAACTGTGATAACTTCTTCATACAGTGTTAGTTTTTCAAACTATTCATGGCACCAGAATCATAAGGACAAGATCTATCCGGTCACTCAAGTTCAACACACTTTCAAACAATTTGAATTTTGAGCTATCTCTTAGGTCCATGATCTAGTTCTGATCATGGACAATCATTCCAAGGTGTTTGAAACTCCTAAAGGTCTCCCATCTATTTGTGATCATGATAATGCTATTAATTTGATTCCAGGAAGTGTTCCTCCAAACATCAAGCCTTACAGATATCCTTATGTCCAAAAGAGAGAAATTGAACGTATGACTACAGGAATGTTAGAGGTTGGTATAATTCAATCTATTCAAAGTTCTTTCTCATCTCTAGTAGTACTGGTGCACAACAAGGATGGATCATGGTGCATGTGTCCGGATTATAGGGACCTCAATAAATCACTATTACAGGTAAATGTATCATTCCTATTTTTGATGAGTTATTGGATGAATTACATGGAGCAATATATTTTACCAAGTTGGATATTTGTTCAGGATATCATCAAATTAGAATGAAGGTTGAATATATTCTGAAAACAAAACTTTGAATTCATGATGGTCATTATGAATATTTGGTAATGCCTTTTGGACTTATCGATGCACCTTCTACATTTTGAGGGTTAATGAATTCCATTTTCAAACCCTTCCTTATAAAACTTGTGTTAGTATTTTTTGATGATATACTAATCTACAACAGGTCTTGGAAGGATCATGTTCAACATGTTGAAAGGGCACTCAAATTATTGGAAGAGAAAAAATTATATGCAAAAACCTCCAAATTTTTCTTTGGAGTACAAGAGGAATATCTAGGTCATATTGTATCTTAAGAGGGTGTTAAGGTAGACCCTAACAAAATTAAATCCATTAAGGAATGGAAATTCCCCACAACCATAAAGCAGTTGCGAGGATTTCTCGAGTTAACAGGGTATTATCAAAAGTTTGTTAATAATTATGGGAGAATAATAGCACCTATAACAACGTTATTGAAGAAATATGTTTTTTCATGGACTCTTGAAGCAACTAAGGCCTTTAAGCATATTAAAGAGGAAATGTGCCAAGCACCGGTCTTAGCTACAACAAACTTCACAAAAACCTTTATTGTGGAATGTGATGACTCAGGAAATGGAATTTATACTCTTTTAATGCAAGAAGGAATACCCATTTATTTTGTAAGTTGTCCAATCAAAGGAAAGTATTTACAGAAAGCTATTTATGAGAAGGAAATGTTGGAAATACTACAAGCACTAAAGAAATGGTGACCATACATAATGGGAAGACACTTGAAGTTAAAAATTCATGATGACAGTCTTAAATAATTTTTCGAACAAATACTATCTTCAAAAGAGAAGAAAAAATGGGTCACAAATATGTTGGGTTATGACTTTGAAATAATCTACAAAAAAGGGAAGCTAAATGTTTTTGCAGATGCACTCTCAAGAAAGGATGAGAAGGTGGAAGCATTTATTTGTTCCATTTATACTATCCAACAACATTGGATAACCGAAGCAAGGGAGGAATCAAAGAATGATGAAGAAGTGTAGACACTCATTAAAAACTTGCAGCAAGATACCAGTACATTTGATACATTTAGTTGGGAAAATTATTCCTTATGGTACAAAGATCACTTATATGTTTGTAAGAATTCCCAACAAAAAAAGAATTCTTTTGGAATTTCACACCTCTCCCCTAGGAGGACACTTAGGATTTTTAAAAACTTACCACAAGGTGATGAAAGAATTTTTTGGAATGGCCTTAAATTTGGTATTCAGAAGCTTTTGGTGGAATTTTTGTTTTACAAGAAAAATTAAGTTCATACAATTAAGACCCTAGGTCTACTATAGCCTTTATCCATTCCAAGTCTGTAGAAATTTTGAGACCAAACCTGGTTATCAATTTCTCCTTATTACTCCCATTTAGTTAAATCCCCATTCCCATCAACATACATTCAAAAAGCTGGAATTAATAAATAATTCTGAAAACAAAAATTCTGGAAATTTTGAAGTGATGGAAAATACATAAAAAAAGATTAGAAATTATTTCAGCGACACATAGAAAATTGACACGCTGATTTTTTGTCAATATGAACCTAGAAAAACCCCCTACAACTCTTGGGGAAAACCAGTTCAAAAGCTCTTCTTTATTTCTGAATATTTCTTTTACAGGGAAATGAAATGTACAGTAAAAAATCTAGCAAACAGTAATTTTTACTTATCTCAAAAACTGTGCATAAACTCCACCCCGATTTTCTTCCCAAATGCAAATACAAAATTATAGTAGAAGGTACATCCTTAAATGCTATACAGACAACACTAAAAATAGTGGTAGAACAGTTGTACGACCTTCCTCGAAAATTGTGCCAAAGTTGCCTCGAAAACTATTATGTAGGGTTTTTGTACGTACCTCATTTTTCGTGCTACTAAGCTGCTATACGGACCTCGAAAATACTGTTGTTTTCTTGTTGTACAGAGCTCAATTTCTGTGCCTCCTTAACTAATGTACAGACCTCGAAATTTGTGCTACAATAATTTTTTTTATTCCCTTCCTCAAATTTTGTGCCACTTGCCTCAAAATTCGTGCTGCTGCTTGCTGTATGGATTTCCTGAAATGAAACTGCATTGGTAAATGTGCCATGGTACTGATTCTACGTCTTCCTTCTTTGCTCAGAAATTTTTTCTTGCTCTCCTCTCCTCTTCTCTCAATCTGCTCATGGAAGTATGAATGACATTTTCTCTTATTTTCCTCCTTTAACATAACCCTAAGTGACTTTTCGGGAATCCCTAAATCCAATGGCTGAGATAGCTTTCGATCTAGGGTTGAGATTAAATGTGCATTTAATTGTCGCTTTATATTTTCCAATTCACCCCACTTAAATAAAGACCCACTTAATGTTTTATTCCTATAGTCACTTTTCAATTTCTAATTTCACATTGACTTTAATAAAGACACTTTAAAATTAGACTTAGCAACTTTATCACTTATAAAGCCACTTTTAAATTAGATTTGAATTTACCCCTTATAAAGTCACTTTAGGAGAAACAACTAAAAAAATTTGGACACATTTCCCTAGGCCAAACATCAAAGCCTTATGGAACCACTTGTCTACTGGTAACCAAATTTTAACACTCCCTCTTACTGAGGAAAGTGTTCCTTACCACCCCCATATTGTCTCTGAAGTAGACATGATTTCCCTGTGGTAAGGCTTTGGTGAAAATATCTGCTACCTACTCATTTGTGGGAATATACTCAAGATTCATAGGTCCCTTCTAAAAATAGTCTCTGATGAAATGATATTTTATCCCGATATGCATGCACCTGTCATGAAATATTGGATTCTCCATGATTTTAATGCAACTTTGATTATCACAATAAGTGACTGAAGGTCTGAATGGTTGACCATATAAGCCAAACAATATGTTACGAAGTCATATGGCCTCGCAACTAGCCAAACTGGCTTCCATGTACTCTACTTCCTATGAACTTAATGCTACTAACTGTTTCTTCCAGCTGAACCACGACACAACTACCGAACCCAACCCAAAACAACACCCTGAAGTTCTCTTCATATTAGAAGGACAACCTGCCCAATCAGAATCATTGTACCCTACCAATATCACCCCATCTCCCTATCTATAATCCAGACCATAATCCACTGTCCCCTACAAGTATCGCAAAATGTGTTTCGCAACAACCCAGTGCACCCTCCTTGGCTCACACATCAACAGGCTCATAGTGTTGACTGCAGAACATATATCTGGTCTAGTGTTTACCAAATACATCAAGGAGCCAATCAGCTGTCTATATAGTGTGGAATGCACCAACTCAGAATCAGAAGCATGGAGCTTCTTCTAGTTAGTGATCATAGGTCTTGAAATTGGTTTCCAATCCTCCATGTGAAATCTACTAAGAATGTCCACAATATATTTCCCTTATCCTAGGAAGAAACGCCCCTCCTCCTGCCACACCTCTAAACCCAAAACTTAATGCATCAAGCCAATGCCCTTCATCTCAAACTCTGAAGGAAGATCTCTCTTGCAGCCCTCTATGAGTCTCTATGCACCCATAATGACCAAGTCATCCACATACAATAGCATAATGAGAGGCTCCTTACCTATCACAATAAAGTATAGGTTTGGATCGACATCACTCTTTGTGAAACCCATCTCCTGCAAGTATGTACCAATCCTTTAGAACCAATCTAGGAGCTTGCTTCATGCCATAAATTTCCTTCTTCAGTCTGCATACATGGGTCTCCTTCCCATGAACCTCAAATCCCTTCGACTTCTTAATGTACACCTCCTCCTGTATGAAGCCATTCACAAATGTGGTCTTCACATCCATCCGGTGGATCTTCCAACCCATCTCTGCTGCTATCGATATAATGGAGAGAATGGAAGTATATTGAGCCATGGGAGCGAAGGTCTCCTCATAGTCTACTCCCTCTACCTGGTGGAACCCTCTAGCCACAAATCTAGCCTTGAACTTCTCAATGCTGCCATATGTAGCGTGGTTTATCTTGTAAAGCCATCTCCAAGTAACCACAAATTTTCCCTAAGGCCTTGGAACCACCTCGAAAACATCATTCTTCATGACAGAAGAATACTCCTCCTACATGGCCACTCTCCAGTCCTACTGGCTAGCCGTCTCCTCATAGCTAGAAGGCTCAGAGTATACGATGTTGGCAACCAATGCCATATATCTATAGAGATGCTCAGGTGGTCTGATCTCTCTAACATGTCTCTTCAGCCTAGCAAGAGATGTGGCCTCTCTCAAGGTGTCTTGGAGCCACTTGGGATTCCTCTTCCCTGAGCATACTTCTCCCAATGGAGAGGGAGAATAATCATCCTCATCAGAAGCCTGAGCTCCTAAATATCTATTTGTTGTCCTCCTCCCTAATCCTGTGCCTGTAGATGCTAAAGTACTATGTGAAATTTCCATCATTGGACTACCTAGTGAACTTCTCTATGGATTTCTTTGCATGTTGCCTAAAGCACCACACCTCTGACTCTGTGAGCCATTGGTCACTAATGGACTTGACACCGTAATCAATCTATCTCCTGATCCCTATCCACTGGATTCCTGTGACTAACTCAGCTGCTTCTGAGGGTCTAGTAAATCCAGATATTCTAACTCCCGTGACCTCCTCATAGCCTTATCCTCCTAGAACTTACATCCTGCCTGACAAAAACTCTCCTTTGTGCAGGAATATAAATCCAAAAGGCTTTCGAGATCTCACTGCATCCCACAAATATGCCCTTCTCTGCAGTGGGCTCTAGCTTGGTCCTCTTCTCTTTGGGTACATAGGAGTATGCAATACACCCAAAGATATGACAATGACCAAAATAAGGCTTCTTCCCAGAAAAAGCCTCCTCCGGAGTCACCTGCCCCAAGGCACGATGTGGACTCCTGTTTTGCAAGTACACAACACTGTTACATGCATCTTCCCTAAAAAACAAGAGTAACCCCTGATCATGTAGCATGGCTTTGGCATCCCCAACGATGGATCTGTAATTCCTCTCCACAACCTTCTTCTGCTGGGGTTTTTAAGGAACTATGAATGCCCTCTTGATGCTTTCCTCCATACAATAATCAACAAAATCTCCAAGCGTGTACTCCCCTCCATTGTGCGACCTGAGGGACTTGATCTTCTGACCTATCTGAGTCTCCATAAGAGCTCTCAACTCTTGAAACCACTTGAATACCTCACTCTTCATCTTGAAGAAATGAATCCAGGTCTTCCTGGCGTGATCATAATTGAATAAAACATAGTACTCATATCCACTCAAGGAAACATGATACATCCGATCACTCACATCAGTATTAATCAAATCAAGAATCCCAGTTGATCTGTTGTCACTATTGGGAAAGGGGGATTTGGAAAGTTTCCCCATAGCACATCCTCTGCATGTATCAATCTGATTAGAGTTGAGATCTGGCACACTTGTGGTGATCTCCTGCAATGTCCTCAATGCCCCATGATACCTATGCCCCATCCTGCGGTGCCAAATCTCACACAGCTCTGAACTGCTAACTCTGCTACCGGTACTATTGCTCAATTCTAGAAGGGGCTGAAATGAAAACTTTTACACCTTCACATGGCGTACACCAATAATTCTAGATAAATTAGATGGAGTGCCCCTGGGATATATAAGCACCTGTCCTTTCATGAAAAATACCTTATACCCTCTGTCCTCCAATGTTGAGACAGATATAAGGTTCTTCTTCATCCCTGGAACATATATAACATCCAACAATTTCAAGGGAGTTTTGGGCTCCCTATAAAATGTCAATTTCCCCACACCGACTACTATAACAATGTTTTCGCCTCCAAGTATGTAATATTCCCAAATGGGGAGATGCAGCAATACATGAATTAAAAACACATTCTTCAGAAATTTATGCATTAACAGATGAACTCAGTCCATGGATCCATTATATTTGACATTATAACTACCAAATATAAAAGGAAATCAGAAAAAAATCATTATAGCCCAGTTAAAAAGGCCTCCCATGCTCAAAACAACCCAAAATAACTAAAACCCCAAGAATACTGCAAAACAAAAATTACCACAGAAATTCGAAGTGCAGTTATTTGAGGGTTATGCTAAAAAATAGTGAGACAAATCAAATCTTCTCATACATTAATCAAATAAGCTCAAAAAAAGAGATCTAGTCTCTTTTTATAGCAATCCAAGATGACCTGGCAAGGGTTTCTTGATAAACATGAAGTACAAGAAGCATCTGCTATAGATCTATGGCTGAATCACGCTATATGGCTAAAGAATTACATAAATATGGATGATCGTGCAAATAAATGGTTGTAGCGCCCTCCTACTAGATCCTCCTCCTCAGAATTGGCTCATAAAACAACGCTTCAAACCCTCCCACTGCAACACCATGTAAAATAATGCAGATTCTCCAACAGATTGCTTTGTGGTTGTAGGTGACTGCTTGGCCAAGTGCTGGATAGTGGAAATGAAGTCCAAAAATCTCCTCCCATATTTCTTAAACAAGACCTCCAAGGAAGAGTGGGGAATTCCTGCTTGAGAAAATCCTTGCACTAAACAGTGCAACAATCTTAGCTAAACAGTTGAAGCATGAAAATAAGTATAAAAAGACCCAATCATAAAATCATATCCTCAATCATACCTCATATGGATGTCATTCCCTCCATTATATAGATGATGAGATTCTCACCATGGGTCCCACCCATTGATGAGGTTACTTCCATGCAAAGCCTCCTCCTCCAAAATTACACTATCTCCATGTGTTCCAATTATTTACAGCACTGTTTGATTTAGTCAACCATGACTTATTCTCCATGCATTGTATCCTTTCACACCCAAGGTGTCTTTATTATGACTAGCTAAGCTGATCTACATTCACATTGAGTTGTCTTTATTGATGATCCACTCATCCTATATTAATGTTGTTGACTTGGTCAAACTCGACCTTGTACACATATTTTATACTTTTTTCACACATGAGGATGCTTGATCTAGTTATTAACATGACTCCTTTTCACATTAAGAGGGATTTTATGCCATCTTAAGATACTTATGGGCCTCGTTACCCATTTATTCATCTAACTAGATGTTAAGAGAAAAATTAATATTCCTATTAGCTGCATGCTAATTTAGGAATATTACAGTCTCCCCCTCCCAAATGTTGCTTCTCCTCAAGAAACTACAAGGGTGCTACAAAATATCCCCTCCTCTTGTGGCCTTCACATCCAATAGTCTCCACCATTGCTTCAGATATTCTGCAACAATTCTGTCTCCCAATGGTTCCTCCCAAATGTGTAAGTTGACCTTTGGTTTATAAACCAAATGGCTCTCATCATGAAAGAATGGAAGGTCTATATGGAAACCTTATTACTTTTCAATGGCCTCCTCAAGGTAGAAGTGATGAAAATAACAGGGGACTTCATTCTCAATGAAATACTCTCATCTCCATGCTATCATGCAAATGAAATGAATCACCTCCCAGCTTGGTACTTCATAGAAAAGATCCTCCCAAATGCTCATGAAAGGTATGCCCCAAGTGCTCCAAGCAATCATATGGCTCACCTGATAAAGACATAATTGATCTACTATAGTGGCCATATCATCTCCCATGCTCCCCTTGAAGCATGTAATGCAAAAAGTGTGGGAAATCTCTTCCCCCAAGGACACATCCAACCAATGTGTCTTCCTTCCAACCATGTTCCCAACAAAGATAAGAGCATTTTCAACATATGGAATCATAATTAGAGTCATGCTAGCTGCCATATGTAGTAAAGGGGAAGGACAATGGTCCCTCATGTGCAACTAGCACAATTTTTCTCCTAACTGCCATAGAGTACGATATAACAAGTGTTCTCTCCACGACTTGTTTGCTACCCCATTATTCTTACAGGTTTGGAGAAGGTGTATGATGGTTGGTGTTAAAGAATCACACCATGATGAGCACATCATCTTCCTAGAATCTTCTAGGTAATTTTCAACACCACCATTGCTCATGGTCCCAAGTAACCCATGAAGCAAATAAGGAAGAGTTCCCCCTTTTGGAGCAATGTCCTGCACATGTGTGGTAATAAAATACAAGTATAAAGTAAATACATCATAATGTACAGAAATACAATCCTTACCATACACTTGATTTGAATTAGTGAGGTAACTCATGGATGAGCTCCCTCTCATACCTGATGAATAAAGAGGTGGTAATGATAACTCTTCCCAAGAGCTATGTTCCTCCTCAACCAGAAAATGATCTATGCACTTCCCCATGTGATAGTGCATCTCCCCTTTCAATTTTTACCACATGAATCCTTCCAAGATAGTATGGTATGCTCTAATAAAGCCAGTGGGTTTAGAAATAAAGATCTCATAGGTTTCATTAAGTAGTTCATCCTTAAGCTTGGAGTCTCTAGTCAAATAGATCTGATCATGAGAATAAATGATTCCCTCCACCACTTGATACCTCCTATCCATCACTTGCTCATCAAGAGCCTTACATTTGAAGAGGTTCTTGGAATTTTCCACCAAAAGTTGGGACTTCCAATATGGATCTAGGCTACCCAATAATGACAGCACTGTAGAAATATGAAATGAAGTGCCTGTCATATGATAACTCTCCTCTTTGACATACTCAATGCCAAAGCCACATGTTGGAGAAATTTCACTCCACATTTTCTCCCTCTCTTGTAGCTGATCTTTCTCAAGACAAGATTGAAGTATATGGAAGTCAACCTCTTCTTGAAAGGTTTCTCTCTTGCAAAAATTTCATAGTTTGGCCCATCCATACAAAAGTGGTAATACCCTCTTGTCATATTCAAAAATCTTCATTATATATAGAAGTATATTTTGCTGCTCCAAGGTTATGGAGTGGCCTTTTGACACCATGCTCATGTCACCAAAGATATATGAATCCTTATTTTCCAACGCAAATATTTGAGTGGAAGATAGAAAAGTCCATTTCAGAAAATTGTTGATATCTCCTTCGAACCCATCAAAGGTTCTCATCGCTATGGTAGCTCCGCTCAAGGCTCCTTCCCTAGCCAAGTATGTCACTGCTACACATAGTTGAGAGAACACTTTATTCTTCTTCCAATCAGGGGCTCTCCCTAGTGTAATTCCTCCATGCAAAGAGACATCAAGGCATAGAGTAGGATTTATATGTGTGTGGACAGATTTGTCCTTGCCTTCACTGCACAAATCCTCCTACCTCCTTTGTGCATCAATTTTCTGAAATGGAGAGGGGTGTGTGATCCTCATCATTTGAATCTTTTCATCCTCTTTATCTCTTTCTCTCTTCAATATTTCACCATCTTCTAATGGTGGCACATGCTGCACATGGATTGTTCCATGATCTCTATAGGTGAGATTATTTGGAACTCCTTGCAAGAGTGTAAGAGTTTCTCTCCTTGGAGAAAGTGATCCATATTCCTCTTCATGAGGCACTGGATGTGCTCTTGTTATGATAGTGTTGTTACCTCCAACCTTCTCTTCCTCCTCATCAATATCTGAGAATTCCTCATCGAAAATGAGAGACCTTAGATATTGGTCTTTCCTTGAAGGAGGAATCCCCATGTCTTTCTCTTGAGAAGAAAGCCCATCATGAAATACGGACTCTGTCCTTGGCAAGGTATACAAGTTTTAATCCCCTTCAATGGTTTTCTGAAATGGAGTTGGGTTTATGGATCCCTCTAACCAATGAAAAGGTTTTTTTTATTTTTTTTTTCTTAGCACCCGAGAAGGTGTTTCATAAAACTTTTCATTAAATCTTTCCACTACTCTTCTAATGAAATTTGCATAAGTAGATGAATTTTCATTCTTTAAGGAAAAGGATTCAAACAACCACCAAGCATAAGCCTTACCTTCAAAATGCATCACTACTAATTTAATGGCTTCATCTTCAGAAACTTGATGTTGTTGCACATAGGTGTCTAGCTCCTCCACCCAAACCCTAGCTAGACATTTAGGCGGGCCATCAAAAGTCGATAGAAATAATATACCCACACAATGTTTCTTGCTCCTTGTGCTTCTTTCCTCCTCGATATTTCAAAACCCTTGGAAGTTCAAGTGATATTTGAACCTCTTAGACTGAGATTCATACTCCTGCAAATAATCACCAAGAGTCTCCTTCTTTGGCACATCTCATTTCTCCATCTTATTTGTCATGAACATATGGTTGGTAGAGAATTTTAAATGTGATGGTGTGGGTGAATAATCAAACCCATAATATGAGGAACTAGAGCTTTCCTCATGTCCAAATCTTGTTGAGGGATCTCCATGTTTTTCCCTCCTCATTTCTTTGATGTCTTTACTGATGCCATGCAGAGTTTTTAGAAGAAGTTTTGAGAACTTCCTCCCTCCAGACAATAAGGGTTTTCCTTGATCCCCTTTATAGATCCTCTCCTTCCCATGAGAATAATCCAAATGGTTGAAGTACACAAGATAAGCCAAGATTATGCTCTGATACCACTGTAATATTCCCAAATGGGGAAATGCAACAATACATGCAATAAAAACATATTATTCAGAAATTTACCCATTAAAAGATGAATGTAGCCCATGAATCCATTAGATATGACATTATAACAACCAAATCTGAAAGGAAATCATAAAAAAATCATTATAGCCTAGTTAAATAGGCCTCCCATGCTCAAAACAACCCAAAAACACTGAAACCCCAATACTATTGCAACTCAGAAATTACTGTAGAAAGTGACAACAAATTTTTTTTAGGGTTATGCTCAAAAATAGTGAGACAAATCAGATATTCTCTTATATTAATCAAATAAGCTCAAAAATAGAGATCTAGTCTCTTTTTATAGAAATCCAAGATGGCCCAACAAGGGTTTCTTGATAAACATTAAGTACAAGAAGAATATGCTGCAAATATATGGATGAATCATGATATATGGCT
Source organism: Pinus albicaulis (assembly GCA_034641835.2). Lineage (NCBI taxonomy): Eukaryota > Viridiplantae > Streptophyta > Pinopsida > Pinales > Pinaceae > Pinus > Pinus albicaulis. Next base: position 635,549,842 of record CM076575.1, read on the forward strand.
GAATCACTACATAAATATGGCTGATCATGAAAATAAATGGTTGTATCTGCCTCCTACTAGCTTTCCGGGAAAAAGGTTGATCCTCCTCCTGGGAACTAGCTCATAAAACAAGGGTTTAAACCCTCCCACTGCAACACCATGTAAAATAACGCAGATTATCCAAGAGACCATGTTTTGGATGTAGGTGACTGCTTGGCCAATTGCTGGATAGTGGAAATGAAGTCCATAAATCTCCTCTGAGATTTCTTAAACAAGATCTCCAAGGAAGAGTGGGGAATTCCCACCTAAGAAAACCCTTGCACTAAACAATGCACCAAACTTCGCCAAAAAGCTGAAGCATGCAAATAAGTCTAAACAGAACCAATCATAAAATAATATCTTCAATCATACCTCATATGGATTTCATTCCCTCCATTATATAGATGATGAGCTTCCTCACCATGGGTCCCACCCATTTATGAGGTTACTTCCATGCAAAGCCTCCTCCTCCAAAATTACGTTGTCTCCATGTGTTCCACTTATTTACAGCGTTGTTTGATTTATTCAACCATGACTTATTCTCCATGCATTGTCTCCTTTGACACCCAAGGTGTCTTTATTCTGACTATCTATGCTGATCTACATTCAAACTGAGCTATCTTTATTGCTGATCCACTCATCCCATATTAATGTTGTTGACTTGGTCAAACTCGACCTTGTCCACATATTTTAGACTTTTTTCACACATGAAAATGCTTGATCTAGTTACTAACATGACCCCTTTTCACATTAAGAGGGATTTTATGCCTACTTAAGATACTTATGGGCCTCCTTACACATTTATTCATCTAAATAGTTGTTAAGAGAAAAATTAATATTCCTATTAGCTGCATGCTAATTTAGGAATATTATAGAGTACTACCTCTATATCAGTGCCACTCCCTAAAAGATAGGAGAAGTACTCAGGGACTCCTGTCATATGATTGGAAGCCCCATTGTCAACATACCAAGTAACTGAAGATGATCTGATAATGGAGGGAAGTGGACACTCCCTCTCAACCCGTGTGGCAGATGATCCTGCACTAGAAAAATCAAAAGAAATGAACCCAAACTCCTAGTTAAAGCTCTCTCATAAGTCCTCTATATCTGTTGATTATGCCATGGTATTATCCTTTCCCTTCTTCTTCTTCTCCAGACACAACTGCATAGTGTCCCAACTTCTGAAAATTCTAACACTTGACTTTGGAAATGTCCTCCTCCTTGTTCACCTGCTGCTTACCTTTACCTTTTCCCTTTCCCCCACCTGCACTTGTGGAAGCTTGCTTCTTTCCCTTTCCCTTCTTGCCCCTTCCTAACAATGCTACATTTTCATCCTCTTCAACTGGTTTGGCTACCCAAAGATGGTTCTTTCTGATTTCATTCTGAATGCAATCATCCCATAACCTCTCCCCAAGTGGGGGGGTTTTCCTGTGCATCAATCCCATCCATGAAACTTTCCCATGTCTTGGGAAGACCATTCAATCTAGTCCACACCAACTCGGTGGGTAGAATGGTCTCTCCAACAACAACCAACTCATCTCTCACAGTAGTGATCTTTGTGGGGTATGATGTAACACCATCAGTCTAAGCCATCTTAATGGGCTTTAGCTTCTCCCTTAGGATCATTTTTATGTTTGCATTGGTAATTTGGTAGATATTTTTCAAGGATGTCCACATATCATGTGCATATGTCTTTCCTCTCACATGAGGAATGAAATGGTATTTAACACCATCCAGAATCAGTATTTTTCCATTGTCATTATTTTTATTAAACTCTGGCAACTGAACAGGGTCAGTAGGCACTGCTACTAGGCTCTGTGTGGTATGTACCACTATGCCCCAGACTTCTGCCTCCTCAAAGATGCTCTGGATTATCTCCCTCCATGAAATATAGTTGCTTTGCCCATCCAACCTATCCTCCACCCTGAAGCCCAAAGACATGCTTGTTGTCCTAACAAACTGAAAATTTCAATGTTGTGGTAAAGGTTCAGTTTACTGCGTGAAATATAAGCTTGCTGTAAATTTTCACCTGTTGTCTCAAATGCCCTTTTCATCCACCCAAGCTCTCATACCATGTAGAAATTTAGAGCCCAAACCCAATTATCAGTTTCTCATTATTACTCCCATATAGTTAAATTCCCATTCCCATAAAAATACATTCAACAAGCTCAAAATAAAAATATTTCTGAAAACAAAAATTCTGGAAATTTCAAAGTGCTGGAAATAAAAAAATAAAACAGAAATTATTTCAGCCGCACGAAGAAAATTAACATGCTGATTTTTTGTCAATATGACCCTGGAAAAACACCCTACAAATATTGGGGAAAACCAGTTAGAAAGCTATTCTTTATTTCTAAATATTTATTTTACAGATAAATCAAACATACAGTAAAAAATCTAGTAAGCAGTAATTTTTACTTATCCCGAAAATCATGCATAAACTCCACCTCCATTTTCATGCCAAATGCAAAAAAAAAAAATAGAGAAAGGTACAACCTTAAATATTGTACACAAAACACCAAAAAAAATGTTGGAACAACTATGCGACCTTCCTCAAAAAATTTTCCAAATCTGCCTCGAAAACTGTGTTGTACTGCTGATGTACAGACCTCGTTTTTTGTGCTACTGAGATGCTATATGGACCTCGAAAGCAGTGTTTTTTTACTACCGATGGGCCTAGATTTCAGTGTCTTCTTAACTGTTGTACGAACCTCGAAATTCGTGCTACAATATATGTTGTTTTTCCCTTCCTCAAATTTCATGCCACTTGCCTCAAAATTTGTGTTGCTGCCTGCTATAGGGATTTACTGAAATGAAACTGCCTCAATAAATGTGCCAAGGTAATTTTTCTCTTGCTTCCTTATTTTCTCAGAGATTTCTTCTTGCTCTCTTCTCCTCTTCTCTGAATCTGCTCATGAAAGTATGAATGACCTTTTCTCTTCTTTTCCTCCTTTAACCTAATCCTAAGTGACTTTTGGGGAATCCCTAAATCCAGTAGTTGAGATATATTTATATCTAGGGTTGAGATTAAATGTGCATTTAATTCTCGCTTTATATTTTCCAATTCACCCCACTTAAATAAAGACCCACTTAGCATTTTATTCCTATAGTCACTTTTCAATTTCTAATTTCACATTGACTTTAATAAAGACACTTTAAAATTAGACTTAGCAACTTTATCACTTATAAAGCCACTTTTAAAATAGATTTGAATTTACCACTTATAAAGTCACTTTAGGAGAAACAACTAAACAAATTTGGACACTTTTCCCTAGGCCAAACATCAAAGCCTTACAGAACCACTTGTTTGCTGGTAACCAAATTTTTATACTCCCTCTTACTGAGGAAAGTTTTCCTTACCACCCCCATATTGTCTCTGAAGTAGACATGATTTCCCTGTGGTAAGGCTTTGGTGAAAATATCTGATACTTGCTCATTTGTGGGAAAATACTCAGGATTCATAGGTCCCTTATGAAAATAGTCTCTGATGAAATGATATTTTGTCCCGATATGCATGCACCTGTCATGAAATACTGGATTCTCCATGATTTTAATGCAACTTTGATTATCACAGTAAATCACTGAAGGTCTTAAATGTTGACCATATAAGCCAAACAATATCTTACGAAGTCATATGGCCTCACAACTAGCCAAACTAGCTTCCATGTACTCTGCTTCCTATGAACTCAATGCTACTGACTGTTTCTTCCAGTTGAACCACGACACAACTACCAAACCCAACCCAAAAAAACACCCTGAAGTGCTCTTCCTATTAGAAGGACAACCTGCCCAATCATAATCAATGTACCCTGCCAATCTCACCCCATCTCCCTGTCTATAATCTAGACCATAATCTACTGTCCCCTGCAAGTATCGCAAAATATGTTTTGCAACAACCTAGTGCACCCTCCTTGGCCCACACATGAATAGGCTCATAGTGTTGACTGCAAAACATATATCTGGTCTAGTGTTTACCAAATAAATGAAGGAGCCAATCAGATGTCTATACAGTGTGGGATCCACCAGCTCGGAACCAGAAGCATGGAGCTTCTTCTAGTTAGTGATCATAGGTCTTGACATTGGTTTCCAATCCTCCATGTGAAATCTGCTAAGAATGTCCACAATATATTTCCCTTGTCCTAGGAAGAAATGCCCCTCCTCCTGCCACACCTCCAAACCCATAACATAATGCATCAAGCCAATGCCCTTCATCTCAAAATCCGAAGCAAGATCTCTCTTGCAGCCCTCTATGAGTCTCTATGCACCCGTAATGACCAAGTCATCCACATATAATAGCATAATGAGAGGTGCCTTACCTATCACAATAAAGTATAGGTTTGGATCGACATCAATCTTTGTGAAACCCATCTCCTGCAAGTACGTATGAATCCTAGAGTACCAAGCTCTAGGAGCTTGCTTCATGCCATAAATTTCCTTCTTCAGTTTGCATACATGGGTCTCCTTCCCATGAACCTCAAATCCCTTCGACTTCTCAATGTACATCTCCTCCTATATGAAGCCATTGACAAATGTGGTCTTCACATCCATCTGGTTTCAAGAAGGTTATAGGTGACCGACTTCCAGTTCAAACAATATTGCCAGGACTTGATGAGGAAGGAAAAATCATATTGGAACCTGAAGCAGCCATGGAAATAAGAAATCGATAGCTATTAAATCTATCAATTTCAGAGTGTCTCATCAAGTACAAGAAATTACCCACTGAAGATTCCACATGGGGGGATGATAATTCTATACAGATGCATAGAAAACTACTCAACCGTTGAGGACAACAATTTTTTGAAAGAGAGGGGCATGTTAGGTCCCTATATTACTAGTGTAGTCCCTTATTATTGTTAATGTAGACCCTTTATTGCTATTCTTGTACCCCTGTAGTCCCCATATTGTTATTATTATGCCCCATAAAGCCCCACTACTGTTATTGTTGTGCCCTTACATTATTATTGTTAGGTCGGCTAGGATTATATTGTGACCCCATGGACTCCTATATATAGAAGGGAGGTTTTTCCATATGAATCATCCAGGAATTTTTCATTTATGTAATGTGAAGGAGGTTTCCCCCTCAAAGTGGTTGATTTGTAAGCCATTGATCTATCTTTTCTTCTATTTTGTGAGATCATTTCATAATACCAAACCGCAAAAAATTGACTCATATAAACCCAAAGCCCAAAAATTCGGGCTAGTAGAAGGATAAATATAAAAATAACGTGTAGCTGCTCCAATTTCGACACCCAACAAATAAAATGTTGATTTATTCTCATAGGTTTCCAATAAAGTAAAATGTCAGTGCCAAATGAAATCTAGGCTCTCCCAAGTCCTAGGGATGAAACGGGGTTGATACTCACTCCCTTTGCTGGAAACCCCAAATATTAGTGCACGAAACACAACAAAAAACAATATTATGACATATTTTGAAGTTCTCTTCTATAAAAAAATGAACCACGATTTAGAGCACAACACATCAAAGACCATAATGAGCATACAGTAAAACAAATGTAGAGGGCCATGAGCCAAGCCAACAAAGAAGAACTAGGCACATGCCAAGTTGGAAATGGAGACAACCATACAATCAAATGAATATATTTCTTGAGTAAACTAAAACAACTAGACAAGAACAAAACTCTAGTCGTTCAAGACATTGGTGGCAATGACATGCGAATGCATGGAAGAAATGACCCACATCTCCCCAAGCCCATCAAACCAGGCACAAACCTCCCAATTCCTATGAAACAAAAGATTATATGCAAAATTATGGCTACATAAATCTAGTAAGTTTCAGCTATTCATATAATAGAAAATCTCAGCACTTTACCTCGACACACTCAAGTGCTTCACTTGTATCAACACACCAGGAACCTAATCGTAGAGTTGAGTATCTGGTTTAGGGAAAGGGACAAATACTTTTTCTACTCATGTATCATATTTATATTTATATTTATTTGTCTTTTTATAGGATGATTGATGGGTTGGTATGATGGGATGTTATTCTGTCCATCTTATTTTAAATTTCAAGGTGACATTTTCAATTTCTTGTGATCAGGAAAAAGTAAACTTGGAGTCATTCTCACTATTGCTAAGTCATAAATTCCTCTTATAACTTGTTCAATTCACTATAATATATATGTATGAAATTAAAGAGAAACTATAACATAAATTCCTTCCATTTTTACAAAGTCCTCCAATATGTCCCATTTTTCTTATTGGTTGGGAGAAAATGTTTCTAGTGTGTTTTTGAATGGTGGGTGACACAAAAGTATGTGATGAGCCACACTCATCAACATCATCCTTCTAAATATAAAAATCATGAAAGGTGGGGAAAGGTGAGCCTAATATGTCAACAATAACAATCTTCCTCTCATCATTATATAGGCGACTAACTTCCTCTTCAGGTTTTTGTTTGGACTCCTAAAAGTCATGAGTAATTTAATTTTTCTAGGCCAACTATAGTACCAAGAAATCATGATCTTCTTCAAAAGTATGATATTGACCAAACAATATATTTTTATCTTCTCGAAGAGGGTTAACTACTTCATGAAGCATTTATATGGAGTCTTTGAAATAAGCAACTTCACTTACTTGCTGAGCATTTTTCTCCTCCAACTTGAAAATTTTATTCTTGAAGAAACACTTTCTGAGTCAAATAGGGATTGAGTAAAATATGGACTCAAATTCCTCCTCCAAACCATTGACAAGGTCAATATTGGTCTTAAATTCATCTTGAAGATCTTCTAAATACTTTCGAATAACTCACTCTAGATTTTCATCCTTCCATATTTTCTTAGCGATAAAATACTGGAGAAAATTATTAAGTATTGCATTCTCTTCTTGAAATATAGAAATGACAAAATACAAGTGAATAACTTGATGAAAAAAATGATCCATTGGATTATTTTCATGGATTTCTTGTACTTTGTTACCCATTTTTCTATGTTTAGCGAACAATAAGGGAATGAGATCAAGGAACAATAACCACTAATTAATGCATAAAAAATAAATGATATATGAGGACATGCTACACAAGATATAAATGAATCTATTAGATGCATGTTTCATTTTACCTATAAATACTTCATCTAAATCACCTTATTTAACGTGAAATCCTTATAATTTAAACTTTAATAATACAAATATATGTGCCCCCCAACAACAAAAATCCAATACTTTGTTGTTTCACACTTAATTAAGCATCATTTGCATAAGCTTTGCTAAAAAAATCCAAATTTATATCTCAATAAAAAGCTTTGTTAAATAAAAAACATGTATATATATATTAAGAATAAATATCCTTAATAAAACTTGCCCCAAAAATAATTTTAACAATTTTCCTTCTAATCCCCAATGGGGGTGTTATCTAAGGAGGGAATTTATGGTCAAGGGTGTAAGGGGTTAATACTTGTCCATTTCTGACATGGCATGGTATGAAACGAGTACCTAGGCTTGGTTTGATAACCTTATGTCCCATCACTATAAATACATGACTATAGAGCTAGGGTGGCCAAGCTACATGGTGCAACATAGTGGTGGTGATGTGATATCCTCACTCTGCTACCTATGGTATGAACGTGAAGCGAGTTATGCATGCTTGGAAGTGGTTTTCCTTTTCTTTTTTTACGTCGGTACCATTGTTCATTCTAGTGATATAGGGACATCCTCATCAGGAGGATTATTTATGTTGATGAGTTATTTAAGTCAATGTTTTTCATATTATTCTTGCATACTACAAAGCTCGGGCTAGCCTTTGAAATGGTGGTTATTCTTTCAAACTCGACCCTCCAAGTTAACGACTTTACAAGTATCTCGTTTACTTGACTAGTATTGGTTTTTGGTTGATGGTATCATGGTAATTTCTTTGTATGGTTCGAGCACGAGGGTTTTGCATTTCTACTTAAAGGTGAAAAAAATGTTTTCTTGTTGTATTAATTCCTCTTTTGTAAGTCTAGGTTAACTCTTATTTTGGGGAATTGGGTTTTTTTATATCAATTGGTATTTCCCTTTGTTTTACTACCTTTTAATTGTTTTCACAAAGAATATGTTGGTCATTATCTTTGGGTTTGGTTTAGTGGGTTGATTGAGTTTGTGGAGTTTTAATGTGGTGCATTGTGAGTGGCCTTGTCAAAGTCCCACCATGATTATTTTGTTGGTATGTCGTGAAATTTACGTCTCCCTTCAATTTGGGACCCATATATGGAGTTTCACAAAAAACTTGTATATGTTTCAGTCTTCCAGTCAAGGTTTATTGTTTTGTCCCTTTGTTCAGTTCAATGTTCGTGATCCTCTCTTGAGTTACTATAATTTCTCTCTTCTCCCATCTACCATGCCTCCTCGCTAGATAATGACAAGTAGAAGAGGTGGAGCTAGCAACGTTTATCCTCAACATGGTAGGTTTGTTGCTTGGGAATCAATTGCATCCTATTTTTATCTACTCCCTCTAGAAGTATGAACAGTAATTCTTCTACCAGAATGGAAAGAGCTTGGGGATTTCCCTTACATTTTTTATTCAAAAATTGGAGGAAAGGGTTGGTAATGGCTTTCGGTCCCAAGAATATCAAACATTTCATTGATGATATTGATTATTGTTTGAGTAGGGTATAAGGTTATTCGGTGTCAGACTCAACCTCATGGGACCAAACTAATCTTTCTAGAGGCCCCGCTAACCCTCTTGATGATAATCCTAAAAATTTTACAGTTATCTTTTCTTATTAAGGAAGGTCATTTCCTTGGAAATTTTTTTATGTAGCATCCAAGTTTTTCCATGGCTAGTGTTGTTTCTGATGGTTGTCTCGACGAAGATTTATGGTGCTGATATATTTTCGGATCTCACTTGATTTTTCCTCAACAGCTCCCTTGATATACTCTTCTCAACATTTGGATATTGTGGTACACCTTATAATACCTTTATACATGTCACTCTATCCCTTGTTTTTGAAGGGTCGAAGTAAAGACTAGTGGATGGGTTTAGGATGAGTTTGTTTGCTAGTCTTCATATTGGTTTTGGAATGGAAAAATTGTGATGATGGAACTTTGGATCTAGCATACATTTCATGTTGTACTCTTGGCCTATGGAGTATGTTGTTTCATTATTTTTGTTACTGTGCGTTCAAGTTCTGGACGACCTAGTCAATGCCTCTTTCATCATACATTGTTCTAGTCTCTAGCTTTTTGGTTTCAGTTTGTGGGTAGCCGACACTGTGTTATGAGTGTTTATGTTTACTATAGCTTTCAGTAGACCTAAACTATCATGTTAATATCTCTTTCATTGTTTGGCTATTTTATCTGAATTTACAATCTCTTATATTAATGTCTAATATTAAAATGAAAATACTTTGCACCGGTTTACAAAAAAAAAAAAATATTTTCCTTCCCAAGGGATTTTATGTAAAAATTTTCTCACAACGTAAATTTGAATCATAACCTAATATTTAAAAATTGAATGCCATGGTGGACATAATCTCCCAAGTTGTGCTCTCGCTTGGGGTTTTTGATAACCAAAAATTCTTTGAATTCAGTCTTGGCAATCGATTTAAAAATCATTGTGTCTTTATACTGAGGCAGGGCTAAGCTAGGACCAAGTTCCCATAAAAATCATTGAAATTTGTTGATACCGATGGTTGTATGTCGATAACCAATGAATGATAATAGCTGCCCCTATTTATCAAAAAATCCCTGGAGGATTCTCATTCACAACCACATGATACATTTCTTTTAAGAGAGATCCATACAATCCACACTAGAGTCGTCCACACCATCTATTTTAGGCTCCCAAATAAATCATATAACCCTATTCCCATTGTCTAATATCAAAGACCCTTTATTGATAGCTGGCCCTCACGTTGTGCCGACATGCTGACAAATCTAGCTCACCCCAACTCATTCACATTCATCAAAATAATGGCTTCTCTTGAGAATGGAACATGTGCAAATTTGACATTCTTGATATATCTAGGAGAGACATCTACAAGCTGAAGCATTGCCACTATTTTGTGGGCACATAAAATGGATCTTTGCCACTTGGTATCCCAAGTTTTCCTCCTTACAAAAATCTAAATATGATGATTTCAATTAATCAAGAGATGAAACCATAGCCAACCTCAAGCACTACGAAAACTTTTGGGAGGGGTCCCACCTACACGATTCCAATAAATAGATCGATGCACAATCAACAACCAAAGTAGCTAGGCCTGCAAATAAACAACCATGGAGAAATTAACCTAAACAGAATCAAAGCAACTACTTTAATGCAAAGGCCAAGACAACCATATCTGAAATCACTCAAGCAAATATGATCTGTAATAATAAAATTTGTAAAACCCTATTCAAGAAAAAAAAAGTTTAACAATGAAAGGAAATGTTAGTTGTGATAATGTAAGTCTATCAAATACTACATTTACTGCTGTGCTGGTTACTGCAGCGCAATGTGAGGGAGGTGCAGATATTTGGGGATTCTCTTAATACAATCAAGTGGGCTAATGGATCACATCATTGCAGAAATTTTCTTTTACTTCCTTTGCTGTCTGAAATTATTCGTCTTAAACGTATTTTTTCCGATCTAACTTTATCTCACATCTACAGGGAAAGAAATGCAGAAGCAGACAACCTTTCTAAAAAAGGCATTGAGCAGGTTTTGGACCAATGGTCAGTAGAGGAAGTAGCTGAAGGGAGAACAAGGAGACTCCCTCCCCCTGTTTTTGATTAGTCGGTGAGCTGCCAACAGCTCGTTTTTCTTTTTACTGTTTATTTAATGTTCATACTTTCCAGTTTAAAGTCCAGTTTGTATATGTTTTAAAAAAAAACAAAAAAAGCAACTTGTGAAAAATCATTAGAAGGTAAAACTGTAAAATCTTCAGTGCTGTTTTCCCTTTGTCGGAGGCCTGAGATGATGTATTTTTGTTTAAAAACAACACTTTCAGCCAGCACAGTTTTTACTAGCTGGTTTGTGGACAGTTTGTGGAGGTGAGAAATCCTGTTTCGGTGTTTTTCCTTAATGGAAGCCGGGGGTTGCTTACTCCAGATTTTTGGTTTTTTGTTGTTCTCAGTCTTTTTTGGACAGAGTTGTTGGGTGGTTCTTGTTTTGAAAAAAACAAACAATCACACAGCAATGTAGTTTTATTTCCCTGGAAAAGGGAAAGGAATGCAAGGCATATGCTATGTAACCCTCTTTTTAATAGAAGGTTCGATTTTTTTCTGTGGAAAAAAAAATGTAAGTCTATCAAATATTATTATATTAATATTAGCTCTAACGATGTAGGAATATCATATTACTCATAGCATCGTATAAAAATATATGTTTATAACATCTAGCATAAGGAAATAGGTTAACCACCCAAGAGCCGAAAGCATCTGGCATGAATAAAAGTCTGCCCCTTATGGACTACCAACAAGTCATTCTAAGTGGTGTGATTTTCCTTGAATAATAGTGATGAGTCAACTTGCATTCACATATAATAATAGCTATCCCCGATGCTACTTTGACAACTAAATTATAATAGATTTTCAATATTAAAAAAACACTCAATATCAATTAAAAATAACTATTATACTAAAAAAATTAACAAACTTGCATCAAATTTATACTTTATACTCTAGTTTATTAAAAAAAAGGCCAACATTAACCAGAAATTCAAAAAAAATGCATGAACTTTTGATATTTTGTAATACAATAAAAGGAAGAGGATATAGCTGAAGATAATATACCGACTTCTGGCATATGTATTGAAACCTTGCAGCATGAAGTAAACAATAATATGAAACACCAATCCCCATCAAATCTATATCTCTCCCTTCATAAAAATAACATTGGCTATATCATTTAAACTATAAATATCAATAAAATGATCACGGGTGTACGTTTAAATACCTCTCAGATTTAATTAAGGCTAAATAGGTCTCACAAAATGTCAGATAAAAAAAAAAATACTACAGTTGTCCTCAAATAAACAATAAACATTAAATAAATATCCAAAATAACTAAAATAATATAAAGAATAAATAATATAAAACTATTAAACTGCTGCTTCTGCTATTTTGCATTATTGCCAAAGCCTTGACATCGGAGGCAACCTTTGGGTTTTAAATGTTGTAATCACGGAAAGGTCTATGTTATTTATAAATTATATGGGAAAAATATTTTAAAATGAGAAGATAAAAAATACCATATAGGAGAAAAACCTACCCATATAAACCAAAAACTTAATTTTTTTTATTGCAAAGGTTTTTTTGAAGATAAAGAATTAATATAAAATAATTATAAAATTATAAAAATTATATTAATGGAAGTTAGTATTATTATAATAGGGAAGGATTGTATATATTTAGTCATATTTTCTTTAATTATAAGATTATTATGATTAGCAATATTTTAATTAATTTGTATGGATTTATATTAAAAGAAAACATTAGTTTAGAGGTAAAGGTCAAGCTTGACGTGTCTTTAAAAATTGAGAAAGTGAAATTTATTATTCATCTAATAAACATTTTGTATATGGACCAGGAGATAACAAAGGAAAAAAAATAAATTACTTTAAATTTTGATATAGAAAAAATAAAATTAAAAAATAAAATGGATAGAAAATAATTTTGAATATCATTTCTCCTTAATTTACAAAGTTGATTTAACCTCTTAGAGAATAATAAAATTGATTTTTTTTGTCCGAAAATGCACTACACACATGCTCAATGAAATTATCACTATCCCTTGAAAGAAAAAAGTCCATCTTAAAAATGTTGATAAATGACAATTTATATTCCTTGATTGTGAGTGCTATAGCTTAAAAAAATAGATAAATGACAATTTATACCTTGATTTTGAGTGTTATAGCTTTAAAAAATAAATAAATGACAATTTATACCTTGATATATATATATATATATATATATATATATATATATATATATATATATATATATATATATATATATATATATATCACCAATTTCTTTTGATTTTCATATTAAATTCGACATGGCGTATAGAAAGATGTTGGAATTGCCTTATCTTACTAGGAAGGTATGGAGTAAGATAACTAAAAATTCCATCATTTAAGAAAAAAAAGAAAAGGAAATGGTTTTCGACAAGAAAGATTAGATGGATAACCTAACAAAAAAAATAGGTAGGGAATATATTAACATGTAATATTAAATTTGGAATTATATTTTTACAATATAAAATTTTAAAATCAATTATGTTTATTATATTGAAATTATTTAGGGATAAAGATTGTTTGAAAATAAGGAAATGGATAGGATTAAGAGTCTATTTAATCTAAAAAAATGGCTTTATGAGAGTCAACATTTTATAGGAACTAGCATGGTATTGCTTTCTTTGAATCTCGTCCCAACAAAAATGAATTTTTATATGTGCTCTCCACATTAATTCCTCATTAAGTTTTGAAAATAAATTTCATTACCTTATCCTAACCACTTAATTTATTTGTGTATTTCAATTTTATTATGTTTTTATTTACTATATAATGTTTATGTTTAAAGAATAGTCATGTAACTAATTTATTTTATATATATTTCTAATTTAATTTAAACGTCTCTTTTAACATATTCCATATGCATTTAGTTTAATATACAATATTATTAAGAAACATAAATGCAAAAGATACTTTCCTTTAACTATGTCAACATGATTTCGAATGAAATTCATTTTATTATATATTAAGAACTTTTTTTTTTATAAATGATCCAGTGGATCAGTATAATTCTCAAAATTCAAAGTGTTTGAATGTGCTCGAAATCGACATCAAAACAAATATCTCGTCACCTTGAATCCAATGCAATTCGTTTCACTCAAAACTGATATCGTATGATCCCGATGTCACATCTTGACTATTTTCTCAAATAACTAAAATTTTAAAAGCTAAGTTGCAGGTATGCCCAATTAGCAGTTTGTATGATGACTCGGCATATGAATATGAAAAGTGACTGTAAATTTTGGGGCCATTTGTTGTTTTACAAGTTTCACATTTAGGTTGGTCGATTTGTGGTTGTTTTTTATTGGTTAAGGATCAACCAATGGGGGAGAGCCACTTGGGCCAATTACTAGCTTCCACGTGGCCTCTTGTTGGTATATTAAAGTTTTGTATGGCCGAAAGGGCCTCTAGATCTTCGAGGTGGCAACACAATGCTCTACCACTGCACCACTGATGATTCTTATTTACCATAGTTGATGGTTTCTATTTTAAGTTTCATGTGTTTCACATTAGGGGTCAGGGTTGGGTTTAATCCCTGGCCCTCGGTCCACCCCAACACATGAGACCGCACGTCACATAAGCTAGGGGCGTGAGATTAACCACAGACCCAAACCACATACCACACCATATTTCAATGGGATTTGAGTTATGACTTGGCGTAATTTTGAATTAAACTCGCTGGAACCGGCCCCAAACCACTGGATAATATAGCCACACCACGTATCAAAAAACATAACTTCAATAGGATGACATTCCATTAACCCGATGGTTACAAGAATTACCACAAAACATGCAACCGGTAATGGAGGTTGGTTTAAAGTTATGGGATGTTGTTTAAACCTTACCTCTAGTCAAACCACAGTTCAATCCAAGCTTGGGATAAAGTTATTTTGGCACAAAATTGGAAAACCCAACTAAAGTTTTGTGACAAAACCATAGTCACAACCTGGATTAAAAAGGGATTTTTGAATGGTCGGAGATCTATGACGGAGTTAGCACCACATGTATCAATCTATAGTAACCGCGTTTTTTAACCAATCAACAATTTGCACCCGTACCGACGTGAATCTCGCTAGTACAACATGAAATTTCCACTCCACAATGCCAAAAATTACGGAAAATGTAGGATATATAATAGGTTGGTGTTAAATGTAAGACATTTAGCAAGAAAATTGTTTTGGAGCATAACTGAGACATTTTTTGACCTTTTTGAGTGTATACAGAGCCTAGCTAGGGGTTTTTTGTTGTTACGGAGCCATTGGAGACATTATTTTTTCATTTTGAGCAATGAAAATTGATGTAAACAAATATTTTTGAGCATAATGAAAGAGACCCAATATTGGAAGATGGACTAAGAGATGTGGCCCAGGAGGGGTGAACTTCTTCATCATGTAGGAATTTACAGGGTAAGTTCCATAGTTGAAATACCAAAGGTCACCACTCACAAACAAATCAAAAATCAATACAGCAATATTTGACATGGTTAAAACCTTTGAAGAGGGAAACAATCCACGACCTGAGCCAACACAGTCACTTCAGGAAATTTATTAATATAAAGAAAGAAAATTTACATAAGACTATCTCATAAACGATTATCGGAAAAATGACCATCCATGCTATTTAAATAGAGATCATAGACCAATCGGGTGTTAAGCCATGGATCAAGTGCCAATAATACTGATGATAGAGTGAACTGTCGAATCACTATATATCGTGATCGTCAGATTATAAGTTACAAATGTACATAGTAAAGAAACATATTTTACCTAACTCTACACTAGACCAAGTTAACTATTTCCCATGTGTTGGAATATATTAACATCCCCCCTTAAGAACAACTTGGGATAGGATTGAAGGATTTACAAAGGAGACACAATAGTAGACTATTTCCTATGTTTTGGAAGATCCTAACATCCCCCCTTAAAAAAAACTTGGGATAGGATTGAATGATTTACAAAGGTGACACAATAGGAGAAGGAAAGAGGAATTATAGCCTATCCCCCCTTCATGATAACTTTCATGAACTCCAAGCATAGATCAAATTTTGGTAAAATTCGCTTATGTGAGAGCCTTTGTAAAGATATCGACAACTTGATCATTGGTTGAACGATACTACACTTCGAGAACATGATCATGAATGAGATTTTTGATAAAGTGTATGTGAAGCTAAATGTGTTTCATACATTGATGCTGAACTGTATCCTCGCATAGGTGAATGGCACTATGATTATCACACCAAATTATAGTTGGATGCTACTGATGAAGACGAAAATCGATACCACGATACTCTACTTCTTCCAAAGAAAGAGAGATGGAACTTTTTTTCTTACAAGATCATGTAATAGGTCCTAAACTAAGAGTGAATACATAACCTGTAGTAGAATTTTGATCATAAAGGTCACCAACCCAATAAGAATCAGTGAAACCCATCAACAATGGATATGCTCCTCCACTGTAATGAATCCCTAACTGAATTGTTCCTCGAATATATTGAAGTATTCTTTTAGCTGCTTTCCAGTGACTTCCATGAGAGTGGTGAGTAAACTGAGCAAGAATACCAATGGAAAAGGAAAGGTCAGGATAGGTATGGGTGAGATACATAAGTTTACCAAAAATTGATGGTATAAGGTAGCATGAAGTTCAGGGGTAGTATAAGTGACAAAAATATTGACTCCAAACTGAAAGGGAGAAGGGGTTGGCTTAGATTTTTCCATGTGAAAGTGACATAGAAGATCACAGGCATACTTGGACTGAGAAAGGGTAATACCTTCTCTAGATTTCAAGACTTGAAGACCAACGAAATAATGCAAGTTTCCTAAGTCTGTCATTTCAAACTTATTTTTGAGGCTAGACCTCACATGGTTTATATGGTGGGGATCACTAATAGTAAGGATAATATCATCAATGTAAAGAACAAGGATGATGAAGGACTTACCCACTTTCTTGGTGTAGACAGTGTTGTTAGAATGACACCTAGAAAATCCATTATATAAGAGAAAGCTATCCATTTTGGAATATGAAGCCCGAGGAGCTTGCTTGAGACCGACTTATTAAGGAGACAAACAAGGCTAGAGTTGTTTTGGATAAATCTAGGTGGTTGTTCCATGTATATTTCTTTGTGAAAATCTCCATTTAAGAAGGCATATTTAACATCCATCTGATGGAATTCCCATTTAAAGGAGGAAGCAAGGGAAAGAACAAGGTATATATAATTCATTTTGGTGACAGGGGAGAAGGTTTCAATATAATCAATGGCTTCAACTTGTGAAAATACTTTAGCAACAAGAAAACCTTTATGTTTATTCACTTTTCCATCTCGTCCAAACTTTTTTTTTTAAACCTATTTTCATTTCACACATTTTCTTCCCTTTGGAATAGGAACAAGATCCCAAGTATCGTTTCCCAATAAGGAATGATATTACTCTTTCATAGCTTCATCCCAATCTAGATGACCTAAAGCTTCTTCAAAGATGTCTGGAGCAGGATTTTTTGGAACTTGAGCCAATAAGGAAGAGGATATTTCGAATTGAGAATGCGTATGACGTTGATCTCGAGGGTTACCTGCAAGAGAAGCTACTACATCCCGAGTAGAGGGGACCAATATTGAAAGTTGTGGAGCTGAAGGATTATCTTGAGGAGTTGGAGGAGGATTGTCATCCTCATTGTCATCATCTAAATTAGAAGGAATGTTGTCAAAAATAGAAGAGATAGAGAGAGGTGGCACATATGTCGAATCAGGGTCGCAGGCCAAAGGTGGTGCAACCATCGAACTAGGCTTGTAGGCTAATATATTTTCATCAAATTTTACATCTCTTATAATGATTAAATTTTTTGATCTCGGTTGAATAATTATATATCCTTTGACATCTTTAGAATATCCAAAAAAAATGCATTTTTCACTCTTAGGATCTAAGGCTTTATGTTTTGCATCTTGAATATGGGCCCAAGCTTCACTTCCAAAAACACGAAAGTGACTTACATCTGGTTTGATTGGGTTCCAAGCTTCTTCTGGAGTTACATTCCTTAAAACCTTAGTAGGAGTGTGATCTACTACGTAATTTTCACAGTTAATTTCTTCTACCCAAAAATTAAGAGAAAGTCCTTTCGATTGAAGAATACAATTAGCCATTTATTTTAGAGTGTGATTCTTCCTTTTAGCTACACCATCTTGTTCTGGAGTATATGGAACAATATGTTGCAATTGAATGTCACGCTTAGTGCTAAAGTGGATAAATTTGTAGTTAAAATATTCTCTTCCATTGTTAGATCTTAACGTAAGAATGTGATGTCTAGATTGTTTCTCAACAAATGCCTTGAAGGCCAAGAACATCTTAAAAAATTCACTCTTGAGTTTTAAAAAGTATACCCAAGTGCATCATGAAAAAAACCATCAATGAAAGTTAAGAATTATTTGCAGTCAGAGAATGAAACAACAGGAAGTGGGCCGCATAAATCATTATGCACAAGCTACAAAGGGGTTGAAGTGTGCCAAGAGGCACACTTTGCAAAAATATCTCGATGATGTTTTCTAAGTACACATCCAAAACAAACACCATCTTAGCAGGATACCATTGGAAGACCTGTCACCATATTTTATTTACATAGATTTTGAAGAGAGCGATAGTTTAAGTGACCAAATAACTCATGCCAAAGTTTTCTCACCTCATCATTATGAGAAAAAAAAAGAAAGGGAAGACATGATGATGCAAAAGTTTTTAAATTTATACAACCTTATGGAATCATCAACAATGCCAATATCTAAAATATGTTTGGGATATTTGAGGTCCTTAATTACAACATCATGAGGTGAGAATTCTATTGTTTTCCATTCACCTGAATGAGTTATCTGAGAAATAGATAGAAGGTTCAGGACAAGGTAGGAGCACACAATACATCATTAAGCAGACCATTATCTAGATGAATGGTTCTATACCCTACAACAATAAGAGATATATCATCACCAACATAAATATTTTTGGTGTTACAATCATTTAAAGAAGAAAACATGAATTTATTTTTGGCCATGCTATAATAGGCTCCATAATCAATGAGCCACTCATGAGAATTAGAAGAAGAAGATATATTCAAATCATAACCATATCTTGATGATTGACAACCACAGAATAAAGTTCCATTCATGAAGATGAAGTTGAAGATTTCTCCAAATTAATGTTGTGCTTCTTTATTTTTTCTTCCAAGGCTTCTATTTTCTTAAAACATTTTGACTCTATGTGATCGTCACGATTACAAAAGTTGCAATGTCTATCTATCTTCTTCCCTTTGTTTTTATTTGCCTTATCAGTTTGTTGAGTTTCTTTTTCAGTTTGTAGCTGAAATTGCTTAAGACCCTTGTTTTGTTTAAGACCATTATTTTTAGAATGCTACTTCTTAGGATTATTTTGGTATGGTTGTTGTTCGGCTGCTAAGGCTTTCTTAGAAGAGTTTCCAGTATTAATAAGACCAAGGTGTAAGATTTTTTCTTGTTCTCTTATCAAATAATCGCAAAAGGCATCTAAAGAGGGGGCTTGTAGGTTTTTCCTTGAGAAATAAGGTATCCTCTAGTGTAATGGAAGGTCAAAACAAATACAAAGTATTATGGGTCAAGCTTAGTAAGATGGAAGAAATAAGGCTACCATCTTCCTTTTAGACCTTACAACCTTCTAAAAGAAGTCTAAGGGTCTTTAATTTGGACAGAAAGTGTTCAATAGAGGATAAATTTTTGGGGCCCAAAGTAAGCAACTCATTTTCAAGCTAGTGGGCTTTGATTTCATTTTTAGTGCAAGAAACCATATTTAACTTTTTTCTTGCTTCATCAGGGGAGTCAATGTCTTGGATATGAAAACCAAGATCTTCAGAAATGGACATTCATATCAACCCTCTTGCTTGATCTTGTTTATTTTCCCATTTAGTAGGTTTATCTCCATCGGTAGGTTTAGTTTCTTGTCTTTTGGCTATTCTATAAAGCCCTTTACTTCTAAGTAAGTCTACCATGTAGGATATCCATTTGAAATAATTGGTGCTTTTAAGAATAACCGGGCATGCGCTTTCCATTTCTTTTAAACTGAAGATGAAAGGGCTCAAACCAATTGCTCCAATGGCAATATCTGGAAAAATTAGGATGGTTAAACAAAACGGCTCTAAAAACATCTTCCGGGTGAAGAAGTTATGCCTTTTTGAGAAAAAGGTGTAGTAGATGCTGAATAGTTATGTGAGAGGTTGAAAGATGATGATGAAGATGTACTTAAAAAAAAAAATCCCCCCATTTTCTAAACTTAACACAATAAGCTCACTTTAAAGGAGAACTGTTTTATGTGACCCTCTTTTATAAATAAGTGAGAGTCATTTTTATAATGTTACTTCTACATGTGCTTTTTAAATAAAAAACCCCTTTTTTTAAAATCAACAACTTGCCAAAATGGTTTTTTTAAGAAAAAGTAACTTACCAAATTTTTTTTTTTAGAAAAATAAACTTGCCAAAGAGACTTGAACTGAAGACCTATATTCTCATAAAGTAACTTTACACCAAGTGAGATAGTAAAAGGATTTTGTAATTGTTTGAAAAGAGGAATTTTTTTATTTTTATTTATTTATTTATTTATTTTATTTTTTTTAATCTTTGATGTGCGTAATTTTTCCTGCAAAAAAAACAAAAAATTTCTGCAGAAAAAGAAAAATACAAGCCTTATGGTGGAACGTTAGATTTCCAGATACTATTACCAGAAACTATATTTTTTTCCAATATTTTTGGTTTCCCGAGATTGCACAAAGACGCGGGGAAAGAGCATACATAGCAGAAAAATATCATCTTCCTCTTTCTAATTTTTGAATAACACACACAGTGTAGAGAAATGAGTATACAATGAGAATATTGTATAGATATAGCAATAGAAAAACCTATAAACCGAAATAAAAAGAGGGAACCAAAATAAATAGAAGGATTAATAAATATATTTGCAAAAAAGATAGTTTATACCTCCAGATCCAAAATGACATTACTTGCGAAACCCGAAACATTTTCGCATGAAACGAAAGGTGTTCCTGACTGTAACAGATGCTCCTAAAACAACAAAGAACTTATCTCAGCCTGAAAGTCATAAAAAATTGTATATCTAGAAAACGACAGTCACATGTAGTCAAAATGTCTTCGGATTTTGACAAACATCAGATGCATCCCTCAAAATGTCTCTGATACCATGTAGGAATTTACATGGTAAGTTGCTTAGATCGAACACTAAATTTCATCGCTCAAAAACATATCACAAATCAGTACACCAGTATTTGACATGGTTAAAACCCTTGAAGAGGGAAATAGTCCATGAACTGAACTAATGTGACCACTTCAGGAAATTTATTAATATAAAGAAACAAAATTTACATAATTGTCTCTCATAAACAGTTACCAGAAAAATGACCCTTCATGCTCTTTAAATGGAGATCATGGACCAATCGGGTGTAATGACACAGATAAGGTGTCAGTAATATTGAGGAGAGAGTGAACAGTCAGATCACAACATATCATGACCTTCGGATTATAAGTTAGAAACGTACATAATAAAGAAATAAACTTCACCTAACTTTATGATATGCCAAGTTATACTTAAATATTTCCTATGTGTTCAAATATCCTAACATCCCCCCTTAAGAACAACTTGGGATATGATTGAAGAATTTATGAAGGTGACACAATAGGAGACTATTTCCCATGTATCGGAATATCCTAACACATAAATTTTTTTCTTTTGATTTTGTTATCATATTATTTTATCTGTTATTTTCGGTGAAAAAATAGTTTAAAACTTAATTTATGTGTTATGGAAGCTTTTCTAATTGCATAAAAAACATAAAATTTCACTTGCAAATTTCATCAAAAACCTTCAAGTTTTCATATTCATATCACGTTCGTATAATATCTTTGTTTCTTTTATTGTATTGAGGGTTTAATTATGTTGCAATTTTTTTCTGATGCTTACAAGGTTGAATCTCAAAATAGGAGAAAGAAAATGTGTGGGAGTAAGTCCTTAATCTATTTCAAGGAGAGGATATTTGTCACAATCTCCACCACAAGCTTCACCTCAAGTTTCACCAAAGGCCTCACTAGTCATGGCACATGAAGAAGAGCCTAAAAATATGACTAAGGATGAGAAGGCTTTTAGGAAATCATTGTTTGACATGACCGAGGTGGTGAAATTTCTCTGTGAGGAAAGGAATTCAAGGTTGAAAGGTGAGAGCTCCAACCCTCCAAAGGGAAAATTGAGGAAATGGAGACAAACCTCCAAAAGGGAATGAAGGGAATGGTGGTAATATACCTCTATCTACACCTTTCTCCTCGCATCCATATTCACCATCATCTTCTTCTACATCAACCCCTTTACAAACACCTTCACATTCTCCAAAGAGACATGGTAAAAATTCATGTTTGAAAATTGACATAAAGTTTGAGTTTCATATGTATAATGGAGAGGTAAATGCTAAGAAATTAGATGATTTGATTCGTCAGCTTTAAGTGTATTACAGGATACAGAGGATAAAATATGATGAGACCATGATTCACCTTGCTTCATTAAGGTTGGAAAGTGCAAAAGTCATTTGCTGGGAATCCGAAACTCAAGAGGGTATGAAGGAACATAGTAATGTTTTATCCTCTTGCAATGATTTAGAAAGATAATTTTATCCTTCAGCATACATGCAGAAATTTATCGTAGATTGGAAAAACTTTAGGTAATTAAAGGGTAAAGTTATGCAAAGTTATACCCACGAGTTTTGAAGGAGACAATTGATTTTGGGTGTAGATTTATCCTCTGTAGACACTTTAATCAAATACGTTGGAGGTTTACGTAGCTACTTGAGACACACAATTCTCATGTTTAACCCTGCAAATTTAGATGTCGTTTGTGTACATGCAACACAACTAGAAGTAAAAGGGAAGAATGTTTCTGAAGAAACTAGTGAGAACTCAATTGAGCTTGGAGACAAAGGAAGGGGTAAGTTCAAGGGAAAAGGAAAGGATAATTATTCCATAAATAAGGAGAAATAAAAACTCACATGTAAAAAATTGTTCCAAAGAAGGTCGTGATGAAGACCCAGTTTGGAAACTTCATCTTGAGATGAGACCCAAAAAATTTAATAACAAGGAGAAAGAAAAGGTTGATGTAACTATACAAAAAGACTTAGGTTTTGATTCTAGGGTTGAAACAAAGATAATAAACATGGTATTAAAGGTATGGACATTGAAGGTAATGGTTCTTAAAATAGTCTCAATGAAACTCAATATGAAAAAGCAAGAAACGAGGTTTTCCACATTAGAGTTATTTCAAAACATACCTAGATACTTTGTTTTATAGTGGATCAAAAGAAAACCTTATTTCAAGAGACATTGTCAAGAAACTAAATTTGCAAACCATTCCTCATCCTAGACCTTATCCTTTAGTTTGGTTATGTGATAATGCAAAATTTCAAGTGACAAGGAAATGCATACTTAGATTTTCCATCTCTACATACTCCTTGATGAGGTACAACTTGATGTAGTTTCGCTTGAAATTTGTGGTATTATTTTGGGTAGCCCATATTTATATGATAGTAGAGCCATTTTTATTTGCCATGAGAACAAATAACATTTTTTTTAAATGGGATTGAGTACGTTGTTATAGAACATAGGAATAAATTGATTTTATATCTTGTAAATGCTAGACAAGTGAAGAGGCTTGTAAATGCTAGTCAGGATTTTTCCTTGTTAATGTTAAAAAACAAAGATGTTGAGGAATCTAAAGCACTTCAAGGATATGAATCAAGTTTCAAATATTATTTCAATGAGGTTGCTAATCCAGGTTGATCAAAATTTTTGGTAGTCTAACATGTTTCCTCCCAAAAGAGGAAAACAATATGAAGCGCAATTGCAACATGATGCATCATTGATGAACATTGGTATGAAAAACATGTCAGTGTTAAAGAATGCAGGGACGTAAAGTAGATGAAAAATCTATTTGAAAAGGAGTAAATTGGTTCTAAGACATCTTCTTGTGGGTTTCATAATGTTTTGGCTTTGAAGCAGGATGGTGCATGGCGATAGCGATCACATTTGGTAAATAATCAAGCCAAGTGCAAGGTTAGATGAGCTAAGCATCGTTATGGTGACAATTTCAAGGTGAAGTGAACTGGAAAATGAATATGTATCATTTCATTGAAGATCGAGGAGGGAATGTTCAAATTCCTTCAATGGAAGTTTTATGTTCTAAATATCTTGAAAAATCTCCAACAATATATCATCTTTGACAGAAAAATAAGGAGTTCAAAACAATGAGATGTGAAGTACCTTGATGAGGAGCTCAAAGGAGAAAATCCAAGAAAATATAAATGAATTAAGATTAGCAGTGTGAGGGAATTATACCCTCATTTTTTTTTTGACTGAAAATGAGATTTTGGATGTCGAAAAGCTTCCAGTGGGGAGGAATGATCCAGTGGATCAGTAAAATGCTCAAAATTCAAAGTCTTCAAAAGTGCTCGAAATTATTGTAAAATAGCATATATTGTTTCCCAAACATCCCATGGAGTTTGTTTCACTCAAAATTGATATCGTATGCTCTCGATATCACGTTTTGGTCTTTTTATTAAACAACTAAAATTTTAAAAATTGAGTTGTAAGAATGCCCAATCAATAGTCCATACAGTGACTAGGAATATGAATGGGAAAAGGGACTATGAATTTTCGGGCCATTGGTTTTTTGACAAGTGTCACATTCAGGTTGCTCGAGTTGTGGTGCGCTTTTCTTTTGTTGATTGGCCAACGCGTTAGAACCACGTAGGCCAATTTTTGGCTGCCACATGGCCTCGTATTGGTATATTAAAATTTTGTATTTTCGTTAGAGCCTCTAGGGGGAATCGAACCACATACCTCCGGGGTGGCAGCATGGTGCTCCACCATTATGCCACAGATGATTCTTATTTACCATATTTAATGGCTTATTTTTGAAGTTTCATGGGTTGTACATTGGGGGTAGCGGTCGGGGTTAAACCCTGGGCCCTGGTCCACCCCAATCCATGAGACTACAGGTCACAATAGGTAGGGACACGGGGTTAACCCTGGCCCCACACCACATTCCACACCACAGTTCAATAGGAGTTGAGTTATGACTTGGAATAGTTTTGAATTAAACTAGTGAGAACTGGCCCCAAACCACAAGATAATATAACCATACAATGTACAAACAAACATAACAATAGTCTGATGATAGTCAATCAACCCAGCGGTTACCAGAGTTACCACATCACATGAAAACCGTGAAGGAGCTTGGTTTAAATTTATGGCACGATGTTTAAACCTTACCGCCATAGACCCATGGTTCAATCCGACCTCGGGATAATGCTCTTTTAGTGCACAATTGGAAAATACAACAATAGTTCCGTCACAACATGGGTCAGCAGTTGGTGGGATTTTTGAATGGTCTGAGACCTACAACATATTTTGGCCCACGTGGACCGATCTGGAGTCATTGCATTTTTTAACCAATAAAAAATTTTCACTCAAATTGGCGGGAATCTCACTTGTGTGAGGGGAAATTGTCACTCCATGACACTAAAAATTGCAAAAAATGTAGGATAGATAACTAGTGGGTGCGAGATGTAAGACAATTAGTAGGAATTTTTTTTTAGAGCATAAATCAGTCATTTTTTGACCTTATCGAGAGAATGAAAAGCCCATATAGGGGTTTTTCACTATTCTAGAGCCATTGGAAACAATATTTTACATTTTGAGCACTGTAAATTGATGTAAATTTTATCATAATGAAAGAGGCCCAACATTGGAAGTTGGACTAGGATATGTAGCCCAAGACGGGTGATCTCCTTCATCATTTTTTCTCTTGTGTTTCTATTATGTCATTATTGTCTATATTATTTTCTTCAAAACCGTGTTTAAAAAATAATTTATGTGCTATGGAAACTTGTCTAATTGCATAAAAAACATAAAATTTCACTTATAAATTTCATCAAAAACCTTCAAGTTTTCATATATAGATCAGGTTGCTATCATAGCTTTGGTTTTTTGGTTGTATTGAGGGTTTAATTTTGTTGCAATTTTTTTCTAATGCTTACAAGGTTTAAGCTCAAAACAGGAGAAGGAAAATGTGTGGCAAGAAGTCCTCAAGCATGTTCATTCAGATCACATTAGCCACAATCTCCACCACAAGTTTCACCTCAAGTTTCACCAAAGGACTAACCTGTCACGGCACATGAAAGAGAGCCTAACAATATGACTGAGTATGACAAGGATTTCAAGAAAGTTTATTTTGACATGACTGATAGGAAAGGCATTCAAGGTTGCAAGGTCAGAGCTCAATCCCTCCAAAGGGAAATGGAGGAAATGGAGACAACCCTACAAAAGGGAATGGAGGGAATGGTTATAAACCACCTCCAACTCACCTTTATCCTCACCTCCATCTTCACCATCATCATCTTCTACATTAATTCATTTACAAATACCTCCACATTCTCTAAAGGGAGATGGTAAAAATCCATTTTTGAATATTGACATAAAGTTTGGATTTCCTATGTATAATGGAGAGGTAAATGATGAGAAATTAGATAGTTTGGGTTGTAAGCTTGAAGTGTATTGCAGGATAGAAATGATCAAAGATGATGACACAAAGATTCGACTTGCTTGATTAAGGTTGGAAAGTGCAACACTCATTTGATGGGAAGCCAAAAATCAAGAGGACATGAAGAAACATGGTAAGGTTTTATCCAGTTGGAATTATTTTGTTGCTGAATTAAGAAGACATTTTTATCCTTTATCATACATGCATAAAACTATCATGGATTGGAAAAAATTTAGGCAATTAAAGGGTCAAAGTGTGCAAAGTTATACCCAAGAGTTTAAAAGGAGAGCACTGATTTTTGGTGTAGATTTATCCTCTCTAGAAACCTTACTAAAATATATTGGAGCTTTACATAACTACTTGAGACACAAAATTATCACGTCTAACCCTACACATTTAGAAAAGGTTTGTGTACACACAACACATCTAGAAGCAAGAGGAAAGAACGTTTTTGATGAGACAAGTGAGAAATCATTTGTGTCTGGAGAGAAAGGAAAGGGGAAGTTCAAAGGAAGAGGGAAGAAGAATTATTCCACCAACAAGGAGAAAGAAAAATTCACATGCAAACATTGTTCCAAAGAAGGGCATGATGAATACCATTGTTGGAAACTTCTTCCTCAGATAAGACCCAAAAATTTTAACAAAAAGGGGAAAGAAATGCTTGTTGCAACTATAAAACAAGGCTTAGGTTCTTTTTCATGGATGAAATAGAGATCAAAACCATGGGATTGAAAGGTATGTACATTTTAAGTGCTATTTATTTAAATAGCCTCAATGAAACTCAATATTAGAAAAAAAGAATATAGCTTTTCCACATTAAGTGCTATTTATTTAAATAGCCTCAATGAAACTCAATATTAGAAAAAAAGAATATAGCTTTGTTTGATAGTGGATCACAAGTAAGCCTTATTTCAAAAGACATTGTGAAGAAACTAAATTTGGAAACCATTCCTCATCCTAAGTCTTATCCTTTAGGTTGGGAATGTGACAGTGCAAAATTGAAAGTGACAAGGAAATGCATACTTAGATTTTTCGTCGCTACAAACATCCTTGATGAGGTATAAATTGATGTAGTTATGCTTGAAATATGATGTAATGTTTTTGGAAGCCCATTTTTATATAATACTAAAGCCATTTTTCAACGCCATTAGAACAAATATCATTTGTTTCAAAATGGGAATGAGTAAGTTTTTAGATCACATAGCAAGAAATTGAGTTTATCCCTTGTAAATGTTGTACAAATGAAGAGACTTGCTAACGCTAGCAAGAAATTTTCATTGTTAATGTTCAAACATAAAGATGTTGAGGAATCTAAGGCATTTCAAAGATATGAATCAATTTTTGAATTTGATTTCATTGAAGTTACTAATCCATGTGATAAGATGTTTCAGGAGTCTAACATGTTGCCTCCTAAAAGAGGAAAACGATATAAAGTGAAATTGTAATAGGATGCATCGTTGTTGAAGATTGGTATGAACAATATGTGAGTGTTAAAGAATGTAGGGATAAAAAAGCAGATGGAAAATATACTTGGAAAGGAGGACATTTGTTCTAATACATATTCTTGTAGGTTTCATAATGTTTTTTCTTTGAATAAGGATGGTGCATGGAGATGGTGATCACATTTGGTAAAGAATCAAACTAAGTGCGAGGTTATATGTGCTAAGCATCATTATAATGATAGTTTTCAAGCTGAAGTGAACTTCCCATGGAATATGTCTCCTTTGATTTAATATCGTGGAGGGAATGTTTATATTCCTTCAAGGGAAGTTTTATGCTATGAATATCTTGAAAAATTGTTGCAAGATATCATCTTTTACAGGAAAAGAATGACTTCAAAACAAGGGGAAGTGAAGTGCCTTCATGAGGAGCTCAAAGCGACATTAAATCAAATGAAAGCTAAATGGATTAAGATTTACAACATGAGGGAGTTGTACCCTCATCTATTTTTTGACTGAGAATGAGATTTTGTAGGTCCAAAAGCTTCTAGTGGGGAGGAATGATCTAGTGGATCAGTAAAATGTTCAAAATTCAAAGTGTTCGAAAGTGCTCTAAACTAGTGCCAAAACAAATATCTCGATGCCCTGAGTCCAATGCAACTTGTCTCACCCAAAAATAATATTGTATGCTCCTAATATCACGTTCTGACCATTTTATCAAACAAATAAAATTTTTAAATTTGAGTTGCAAGTATGCCCAGTCAGCAGTCCCTACACTGACTAAGCATATGAATAGGTAGAGTGAATGTGAATTTTTGGGCCATTGGTTGTTTGACAAGTGTCACATACAGGTTGGTCGAGTCTTGTTGGAGTTTTATGCGTTAAGAATTGGCCCATGGGGGAGAACCAAGTGGGCTAGTTGCTGCCCACCACGTGGCCTCCTGTTTGTATATTAAAATTTTGTATGGCCGTCAGGGCCTCTAGTAGGTTTCAAACCACAAACCTCTCGGGTGGCAGCACACTGCTCCACCATTATGCCACCAATGATTATTATTTACCATATTGCTTGTCTTTTATTGGATGTTCCATGGGTTGCACACTGGGGGTCGGGTCCAGGGATAACCCAAACCCATGAGACTACAACTCAGGATGGTGATGAGAATGGGGTTAACCCCAACGCCAAACCACATGCCACACCATATTTCAACAGGAGTTGAGTTATGACAGCACAATTTTGAATTAAACCAGTGGGAATCGGTTGCAAACCACAAGATAATATAACCACACCACGTATCAACAAACATAACCACAGTATGATGGAATTTCATTAACATGATAGCTACAATACTTACCACATCACATGCAACCGATAATGGAGCTTGGTTTAAATTTATGGTGTGGTTTTTAAAGTTTCCCGCTAGTCAAACGATGGTTCAATCCGAGCTTGGGGTAAGGTTATTTTGGCGTGCAATTGGAAAATCCAACCAGATTTCTGTGACCAAACCACAATCATATCCTTTAACAATATTTGGCGATATTTTTGAATGGTTTGGGATCTATGGTGGAATTAGCACCAATCAGCAATTTTCACCTGAACCGACATGATTTTGGTCGGTGCATGGTGAAATTGTCGCTTAACGATGTCAAGAATTGTGGAAAATGTAGGTTGGATAACAGGTCGGTGCAAAATGTAGGGCATATGTGCACATATATTTTTCATCAATTCATGTATAAAATTCATATGCAAGTATTTCTACACTCAAATCCTTTCATTGTTTAAATAAAAAAACATGGGTTATATATGCATACTGATTCATGAAAACCCTTTCAAGAAAATTAATCTAATTAACTTTTGTGTTTTCCAAGATTCTGATAATGTATGCAAAGACATTTCACTTTGAACTATAATACAATGATGCATGCAATTAATATTTTCTTTTTAAGAATTAACATAGAAATTTGTTTCAATAATTCCAATATAATCGATATTATTATTGTGTACATATTGCTATTAAGATTCTATAGGAATGATGCTAATATCTCCAAGGAAATTAATCATATAATTTTATTTCATAATTTCTTGGCAATCTTTTATTTAATGATGTAAATGATTTTCTTTCTCTTTTCATAAGAAAAGTTGACATAAATTATTTTCATGAAAAATATCACAATTTCTGTAATCCTTTTATGTGTAATTTTCACTTGTGTTTTCTTTCCAAGAAAACAACATCCCTAACCTATCTTTTACCATGAATTTTTTCTTTCAATAAAGTAACATAATTTATTTATCATTTACAATGGAAATTTCACATGCATTCTTTATGAAAAGTAATATGACTTCTTAAATCTTTTTGTCTGTAGCATTGACGTGAATTATATTTTCAAGAGAAACAACATCCCTGTGAATATAGTTTTTTAATAAAACAACATTGCTTCTTTATTTTTAATATGTAAACTTCTCATGGATGTTTTTAGAAAATTATTGCATAGAAACCATGTAGAACATTCCAATGAAATAATTAATTCCTCTACACAAAAATCCCTGCAACATTGAAGAGTGTACAACAATATTTCCAATTAATAAAATAATTTCTCATTCCTTGCACAAAAGACATACAATTTTTTTGGACCAAAGAATGTGATGATTACTTATATTTTGTGTGCAATAACCATAAAGTCCCATGTGTGTACCTCATGTTCAAGAATGACTTTAGTTGGAGAAAACTCTAGTAGATGAAGATGAAATTCGTTTTTCTAATTTATGAATGAATTAAAGAATGTGTAAAACTTTATTTATCTCAATGAGTTATCATTTTCTTTATTTAATTCAAATTATTTTCCAAACAAATCATAACAGATCTTGTTTTTAACCATTTTTTTAAACATGATTAAAATAATCTTTTCCATTGTGAATGTCAATGTAATGTAGTTTATAGGGATATTACATACTCACCCGCTTGATGTAAACACTATATTCATTGTTTATCTTTAACTTGTACTCATAATATAATGATATAAACAACTAAAGGAGAAACATTTCCCTTTCAAAATCAAGGATTTTATTTCTAGGTTATTTCAATAAGAAAAAACAAACAATAATGTTTATCAATAGTCATAAGAATTTAAAAATGCAAAAATATGAAAGTTATACTTTCCATCACTTCGATATTACTCAAATTTATAAAATAAGAAATAAAATCTCTATATAAACTTACCATTACTTACCAATTACTCTTGAAATTCATGGTCAAAATTATGTAAGTTTTCTAAGTATGGTTTGATAACTCATCCAAACTGCATGGAAAGAACCTGTAATTTATGACTAACAAATCCAACATAATCATATTAGTCACAAAATTTTTAATCAAATGAAATAATTTTAACTGTCAACCAAATATGTAATGTGAGGTGATATTTCAATCATAGCACTTCTACAAGTACTTAGAGAGAACTAACATTCTAATCATCAAACTGGTAAATCACTCCACCACGTAAACAATGTCTTAGATCCCGCTAAAGACATGCATATGGAACTTCTAAAAGTACTCATACAACACCTAGCTCTCTAACGATATAAATCATCAATAAATGTACCAAGTGCATACTAACCTAGCCCCTACTGAGAAATTTAAAATATTGGTAATACAATAAAAGAACTTATACTTCTAGTGATTCCTTTATGAGCACTAGGCTCCTTTCTTGTCAAAATGTCCATATAATATTTACACAATCATATATATAATTCATTTTAATAAAACACATACTGATTAGTTAATGCGTTCCGCTATGAGAACCACAACGGGAAAAAAAATGCTCCTCCCAACTAATGGGAAATAGTTTCCACAACCAGATCAAGACATTTTCACATCTAGACAATTCTCTAACGAACACCATGCTAGGTCTGCTCTGGAATTCCACTCTCCAACCAACTCAATAATTCCAGTGACTGGAAAAGGTCCAATACAAGATTCCTGTTATTAGTTTTATGCCTATTCCTTCGACAACATGTTGTGTATGATGAATTTTTGGCCTCCTCCAACGGGGTCCAAAACAACAAATTTTCCTCTATATATTTTCCCATTTTACCATTTTGGAAAAGTATTTTACCTTATTGATAATGTATTATCTCTACGGAGAGGAAATTCGAGCAGGAAAGCACCATCAACCCCTCTGGGTAGGAAACAACCCTCAACCCAAGGCATCCCAGCCTTTCATAATTGTTTGGTATGTGAAATTATATTTTAGCATTATTTCCACAGAAACTTACATAACAAACCATATTCACATTATCATTTAAAAAAAATAAATATTTATGTACATCATGAATTCATACAACATGGGTCCACAACATCTAAATTGACACGAAACATAACTGACATACTGGTGGTGTACATTCTAATTTTCCAAATAGAAAAATCATGCATATAATAACATTACTTTCTCTTTTATGGTTTCAATTCGCATTGCAACATTTTTACCTTCACATATTTTGTTGTTTCCATTAAGCTACCCTTGCTTAATCCCATCATAGATGTTAGTCGTAAATATGCGTTGTTTAAACAAGTATTCACTTTCGCAATAATTTTAGTGTCATGAATGCAATACTATCATGCATAAAAGTATATGAAAAGATTCATTAACATGCAAATTTCACTGACAGTATGGTAACAATCCAAACATTCTCAATCTTCCAGAGTGTACTCCTACCAAAAGATCAACATGTGAAGTAACTACCATAGTAAAAAATTTTCATCTTGCAAAAATCTTTAATTAAATCTAATTCATGAACATAAGTTTTAATAGATAGTCATGCAACACTAAATAATCAATGCTACCGACCATCTTAGTACATCCATGATAAGACTCAATCAACAACTAGCTATTATAGGAAAGTCTTACTACTCGACTGATTGTTTATTTTTAACATCTAAAGGGGTTGTTCCAATTTCCTTTTAAAGCACTCTATCATCCTTTTCAAGGAAATTTCCAATATTTTACATTCATACATTCACTAATTAAATGTAGTGCATTGTAACTTTATTCATGTTCATTAATTATATCATTAGCATTATCATATTTGCAAAGGTTGATATTCAATTTTCACTTTCACTAGTGAGTGCTTAGGATTATTCATAGGTTCAAAAGAGGTTTTATTGTCTTTTATCCTCATCAATATTCAAATGTTATGAACATATTTTTTCAACATAATTTATTACTTACTACTCTTTAATGCGGTTATAAACATGCATGATGTATCTAATGTCAAAATTAGTCTACTTCGTATAACGATATGTATTTTTTTTAGAATCATGCCTTAGATGTTTCACACTAGTATCATACCTCTACTTATTTTTCACTTACCAATTCCAAAAAGGTGTTAGGGCTACAACCTTCAACTCAGATACCACTTGTAACCTGTACTCCTACAATTCATAAATTACCTTTAAACTATTTTTTTTTTATGAATATAATATACCTACCAATTTATTGTACCGAAGGATTATTACATATGGAGGATGATATGAACATAACAATAATTTAATTAATCATATACCTAGAGTCGCACAAGCGCTCATATCAATTTACTTGATTAAATACATAATATTCGAATATAATGCCTCGACATGTGCTTGAAAACACTTTAGATATCGGTTTTTTCCCCATATAAAATTCATTTACATTTTTCCACACTTTTTAGAACACTAGGGTTAATCTACTTTGTCAATTTTTAAGCATCTTAATCCTACAGTATTGGTGCTTGGAATATGTTTGAGAGAACCACTCCTACCAAGACTTAGGAGACCATCAGTCATTTTGACCTTCCTCGTTAGGGTTTGACTCTACAAAATTCTCCTCCACTGTTTAGCGTGCACCTCCAGAACCTCGTTCAATCATCAGGTAAGTGCAATAATCTGAGTTCCTTTTCTACCTTTGGTGAGTTGGTGTTATGAAAAGTTTACTTGGTTTAACTCACACTCATAACTTGTGGGGTTCTATATTTCCATTTTAACAATGGTGGCACCCTTATGGGAAAAGGTAGCATGGGCTGAGTGCACTCTCCACCAGGTGGCATGGAGTTTCTTGTTCCCCTGAATCGAATATTTATTTCTCTGCTAATTATTTTATTTGGTTCTAATATAGATTACGGTCAGGGTTTGGTGATGGATCATCGATGTTGCTTCACTCTGTAGGTGTATAAATTTTCTTTCTAGGTTTTTTTCCTCATTACTAAAATCAATATTTTCATAAATGGTATAGAATTATTTTGGTTTTTTAACCTAATCTTTCATTGTTCGACTAGGTTCCTACTTTTCCATCTCTCTTTTGGTCACGGATATATCACTGATCTCTTCAAACATTCAACACACCTTCTTGTTCCATGTGGAAAGGAATTTCCACTATATTCCTTGCCACCTCACCAACTATATAATCCTCTTGTATGTTTCCATCTTATTCTATCCAGACATGATGTGTGAAATTTTTGTAATAATGGGGTTCCCCACATCCCTAGCATTGTAAAGGAGGTTCATCTCCTGACTAAATTCTAGTTTACATATTTTTTTCGTTGTCTTGTTTCAGTTTTTAATCCAGATTTATGTTCATTCTTTCCTGAAAAGTTTCTCTGGTGCTTTTTACACATATTTCCCTCACCAACAGCTTTAATAATTTTATCATTCGGGAAACTTTTGGGTCCTTTCTTGTTTATCCCATTTTTACCACCTTCTCCCTTGTACATGATTTGTTGATAATAAATTTGAGATTTTCGAATAGCATCATCCATAATTTTCATGTTATCAAATTCCAACTTTTCCTGAATGAAGGTAGGTAGGTTGTTAACAAAAATTTGGGCCTTGTATTTCTCTTCCAGAATGTAGGGAACATATATCACAAAGGATGTCAATTTCGTTACAAACTCATCCATAGTCAACTGGCCCAGTCTTAGATCATGAAACTCTATTTATTTTTTATTGTAAAACCATTCTGTCAAATATTTATCCTTGAAATGTTTATGAAAGTCATTCTAGGTTACCTCCTTCTCTTCAATTCCCGTAATGGTTTTGATTCCCTCCCACCATAGCGTGGCTTTACCTTGCAATTGATAAATTTCCAACCTCGCCTTCAAATTAGGCTCATATTCATAGATCTGGAATATGTATTCATGTTGATAAGCCAAGCCTTAGTTGGCTCTTCAATTTCACCATCAAATGTCATAGGTTTAATTTTCTTGAATTCTACTTGAAATCAAATTGTTGCCTCTTGGCCCCTTTATCACCAAAGAAATTATTAGATCCCACTTCATCATGATTACATCTCCCTTCAGATTCTTCATTACCTTCCCTTTGAAAAAATACCTCAATTGTGCTATCATTACCAGCACTTGGATTTGCCTCATGTTGATTCTGTCTGTTACACAAGATTTTCAAAGTTATTTATTGTTCCAATCTAAGTATTTCATTTTAAGATATTAAATTAGTTATTTTAGTTCACAGTTGTTGAATTTTTTCCAGCAGCACTACATTAGCTTGATGAGACTCCTCACCTAATTGCACCCACCTCTCAGGATAAGCTCTGATGCAAGGTGTGTCTGGTCATGTCAGTAGTCCAATCCCTCTTTTATTCTTATTTTATTACTCTATGCACATTAAAATATTGGTTATTCTTTAGTTTCCCATTTGGCCACAGTTTTGAAACTTGGCTCTCATACCACTTTAGACATTTACTCCCACAAGTCATAAATTACCCATAAACATTTTTTATTTATTTATGTTTATAATATCCCTACTAATTTTTTGTACCAAAGCATCAATACATAAAAAGGATGATATGCACATAACAATAATTTAATTATTGATATACCTAGATGCACACCAACAATAATATCAAGTTACTTGATTAATTACATAATATTCGAATACAATACCTTGACACAGGCTTCACGACACTTTAGATCTTGGTTTATTCCTCATAAAAAATTCATTTACGTTACGCTAGAAATTAAGGACACCTGGTTTCATCTCCTCCATCCATTTTTAAGGGTCTTAATCCTATGGTATTGGTGCTTGGAATTCGTTTGAGGTAACCACCCCTACCATGTATCATGAGACCGTTGATCATTTTTCCCTTACTCGCTAGGGTTTGACTCTGCAACCTTTTCCTCTGGCGTCCAGAGTGCACCTCAAGAACCTCATTCAATCAATATGTAAGCACAGTAATCCGAGTTCCATTTATACCTTCTGTGAGTTGGTATTATGAGGATTTTACTTGGTTTAACTACACTCATCTCTTGTGGGATTCTCTCTTCCCTTTCATTGATGAAAGCACCCTTCGGGGCAAAGGTAGCATGGAACGAGTGTTCTCTCCACCAGGTAGCATGGATTTTCTTGGTCCCCTCAATTGAATATTTCTTTCTATGATAATTATTTTTTCGGGTTCTAATATAGATTACCATGAATGTTTAGTGATGGAACGTCGATAATGCTTCACTGAATAGGAATATAAATTTTCTTATTGGGTTGTTTCTTCCATTACTAAATTCGATATTTTCATAAATGGCCTACAATGATTTGTGGTTTTCAACCTGTTCTTTCCTTGTTCCAACAAGTTCATGATTTCCATAGCTCTTTTGGTCATGGCTATGAAACTGAGATTTCTAACATTCGTTACTCCTTCCTAGTCTAGGTGGCAAGGAATTCTTGGTATATTCATTTCCACCTCACCCACTGTATAAGCCTCTTGTATGTTGGAATAATGTTCTGTCTGGACACAACGTGGGAATTTTTTGTAATTATGGTCCTCCTCACATCCCTTGGAATGAAAAGGAGATTTATCATACCAACTAAATTCTAGTTTAATTATTGTTTATGTTTTTATGGTAATAGTTTGTAATCCAGATTTCTATTGACTATTTCTTGAAAACTTGTTCTCATGTTTTCGATACATATTTACCCCACCAAAAGCTTTAATATTTTTATGATTCAGGAAAATTTTAGGTCATTTCATGTTTAACCCAGTTTTTATACCTTATCCCTTCTACTTCATTTGTTGATAAAAAATTTGAGTTTTTCGAATAGCCTCATCCATCATTTTTTGGTTATAAAATTATAGCATGTCCTTCATGAACGTAGGTATGTTGTTAATAATATGAGATACCTTCTCTTTCTCTTCTCAAATGTAGGGAAAATATATCAGCAAGGACATCAAATTCCTTACAAACTCATCCATAGTCAACCGGCCCAGTCTCAAATCATGAAAATATTTTTCTTTTTCATTGTAAAATCATTTAGTAAAACACATTTCCTCCAAATGTTTCTAAAAGTCACTCTACGTTATCTCCCGCTCTTCAATTCCCTAGACGGTTTTTCTTTCCTCACACCATAGGGTCACTTTACCTTGAAATTGATAAATTTCCAACTTCAGCTTCAAATTAGGTTCGTATTCATATATCTAAAAATATTTATTCAAGTTAATCATCCATTCCTCAACTCCATATTTTGCTCTGCCATCAAATGTTGGAGGTTTAATTTTCTTGAATTCTCCTTGAATTTCAACTTTCTTCCTCTTGGTCCCTTTATCACCAGATACATTATCAGATATCCCTTCATCATCATTACGTATCCCTTCAAATTCTTAATTATCTTCCCTTTGACAAAATACCTAAGTTTTGTTATCATTACTAGCACCCAAATTTGGCTCTTGTTGATTTTTTATGTCATATAGGAATTTTTAGAATTATTTATTGTTCCAATATGAGTCCTTGATTACCATCTCTTAAATTAGTCATTTCAGCTCGCAGCTATTGAGCTGTTTCCAGAAGTACTGCATTAGCTTGATGAGACTCACCGAATTATACCTAGATATCAATATTAGCTCCGATGTAGAGTCTTTTTGGTCTTTTCGGTGGTCCAATCCCTCTCTGCATCTTGTAACTTACTATTTGAACATTAACATAGCGGTTCTTCTTAAGTTTCCCATTTGGACATAGTGTTGAAACTAGGTTGTTATAGCATTTATAAGATGTACACCCATGAGTCATAAATTACCCATAAACAATATATTTTTCTTTTTATGATTATAATATCCCTGCAAGTTTATTCTACACAAGAATAATTACATATAGAGGATGATATAAACATAACAATAATTTAATTAATGACATACCTAGAGGAGAAATAGAACTAGTGTCAATTTACTTGATTAAATACATAATATTCTAATAGAATTCCTTGATAAAGGCTTGAAATTACTTTAGATATTGATTTATTCCCTGTACAAAATGCATTTATGTTACGCAAGAAATTGAGGAAAATTGGGTCCATCTGCTTCGCCATCTTTAAGGGTTTTAATCCTATGGTCTTGGTTCTTGGAATACGTCTGAGGTAACTGCTCCTACCCCGGCTCATAATACCATAGATTTTTTTTCCATTCCTTGCTAGGGTTTGGCTCTGCAAGCTTCTCCTCTAACGTTGAGAGTCAACCTACATAACCTCATTCAATAAACCCGTAAGAGCAGTAATCTTAGTGCCCTTTCTTCCTTTTTTGAGTTGGTGTTATGTAGAGTTTAGTTGGTTTAACTCACACTTAGCTCTTGCAGGGTTCTCTCTTTCCCTTTTGACGATGTTGCCACCATTTCTGGAAAAGTTAGAATGGACCGAGTGTGCTCTCCACGAGGTAGCATGGAGTTTATTTGTCCCCTCAATTGATTTTTTCTTTCTTTGATGATTATTTTACTGGATTCTAACATATATTTTCATCAAGCTTCAGTGATGGACCTTCGGCGGTTCTTAACTCCATAGGTATATAAATTTTCTTTTTGGGTTTTTTCCTCCATTACTAAACTCGATTTTTTAGAAATGGTATGGAAATATCTGGGTATTTTTAACTGTTCTTTCCTTGTTCAACCAAGTTTATGCCTTTCCATAACTATTTTGGTTACGACTACGACACAATTTTTTTTTAACATTCGTCAGTCCTTCCTATCCCTGGATTTTACTCTTTTCTTTCTTGGTCGATATAATAGTTAGTTTTCCTTGTAAATCTGGGTGTTTCTCCTGATAAATACTATATATGTGTATTATTACAGCTTGCAAATGTGCTCAAGTTAATCCTAAGTATGAAGTAACCCTTTCATGTGGAAGCCCTTCGACCATCTGAGCAGTGTATTTTCTTATTTCAATTGTATTTAATGATTATGAGTGTGATTTTAAGCTGAAACATGATTTTAGTTATGAAAATAACTTGTTCAATGTATATCTCTTGCTTCAATATATTTTTATTGAATTTCATGATTTTCTTGAAAATGAACTCTATATATATTTACATGTTTCTACCAATTCCAACGTTGTTATTTGATATGAGGTTTTTACATATTTTTTCTCTCAGAAAATATGGTTTTTCATGTCAAATTTAGAGTGAAATTATTTCAATGGAAAGGTGTTAATATGTAGAAGAAATATAGCAATGGAATTTTTTTCGTTTTCTTGCACTTGTCGCAGTGGATTACGAAGATTGTTTCCTCTGTGATTTTATTTCGTAAGATAAAAATGGTTGCTATATGATAAATTTTGAATGTCAAATTCCAGTTAACTACACAATAATCTATGTAATTTCATTCCCTTTCATGGTTTATTCAACATGAACTAAGCTGTATTTCTATAACCGATAACCCTCGGGTTGCTAAGTTTTCTTATAACTTTCTTATGTGCACCTAGCCATTAATGGGACCTAGGTTATCTAGGGCATGTTCAATTTACTTAAGGTGTTATTTAAAGATTAGTATGGTTATGGATTTCCTATAATGAGCTCTATTGCTTTTACTCCCAATGCTAACCATTACCCCTGATTATTCATTATGTAATGCTTTCTTTAAAATATGATTAAATTCCTATAATATATTGCTTAGACCATAATAGAAATTTTACTCACACACACACTCCTCGTACAACATGTATACACATCCATTCTTACACTACAAGAATTACAAGCCCAAATTATATTCAAATTTAAAATTATTTCTTATTGGACATATGCGCACAACATTTAAAGATGGCCGTCAAATATTTCATTATTATTTTTAAAGAAATTAACACATAGATAACACAAATTTTATTCTAATCACAATAGAAATAACAAGTGTTTCTAGGGATACTTATATGTTCACTGATTATACTGTAAAAATATTTCATCAGGAAGATTTATCTACCCAACCACGAGACTATAAATGATGTCCAGTCTGCCCGCAAGCTTCATCCTCTCTAGGAAGTTTGAAAAATTTAGTATTTGAGGTAGCTTGTAACTGAACCTCAGGACTATACCAGTCCTCTCTAGTACCGTACTCTCAAGGATCAGTCCAAGGTTTCCACTAGCTCTAATTGTAGCTGAAGAACACCTCATTCTAGCAATGTCCTACCACCTTCCCAGAGCCCTGTGCAAGGTAGTAACTCTATTTGTCACTTCTCTCTTCATCCTCCATCCTCCCCTTTTTGTCCCTGAATTTTTCCACTGAGATGGGGTTTTTCCATCTCTATGAAGAGAGAAAATGATAACTAAATCTAACTGTTTTGGGAATTAAATATTCATTTTTAATTTTTATTTTATGATATTTTTTGTCCACAACCATGACCTTCCAAATAAGATCATTATTTCCTTCATTTACATACAAAATTTTCTACTATAACTCTTCCATCAAATCATAAGTTACAGAGTCATGTAAAGTAAAAGTAACTAACAGTAAAACAATATTCACAACACTGTGTTGTTATATCCTACGATGGTAGAATGGGTGAAATAGATAATCAATTTACTTCTAATTTAATTGATCTAGGTGAAAGTTTCAGTTACGTTAGTCGGCAGATTGTAGAATTGTGTCAATTGCAAACTTGGTTAGTGCATTTGGGTACTGGAGCGAAAATAAAGTTGATTGCCAAGATAGAGAAATTCCCTATTGAGGTATCAAGAAAACAAATTAGGGTGAATTTAAACATGCTACCCTTAGGATCCTATGACGTGCTAATTAGAATGGACTGGTTAGAAAAACATTGGTCCTTGGTGAATTGTAAGGATAAAACTATTAGTTTCCTTACGGAAGAAGATATTAGACAAGAAATTCAAGCTGTTAAAAAGGAAATTAACTTGCAACCTACTACTTCCAACCAATTAGGTAAATTTATTTGGAAATAATACTAAATATACACAATGCAAGTGGGTTATACCAACTCTAAGAATATAATAACTTCCTTGGAGAACTTGTCGGTGATTAAAAAAATTATTAATGTATTGCCAAAAAAGATACCTGGACTACCCCCCCAAGTGCAATATTGACTTTATTATAGATCTTCTCCCAGGAGAAACTCTTATATCAAGGACTCCCTATCATATGAGTATATCTAAACTAAAAAAACTCAAAATGCAATTACATTCACCCAATTGTGTGACCTTGGGGAGCCCCTATCTTATTTGTGAGAAAACAGAAGATGGTACTTTGTGGCTATGCATTGATTATAGATAGTTGTATAAGATTCCCATGAAAAATAAATAACCTATACCAATAATTGATGATTTATTTGATCAAGCTATAGGGGATAGTGTTTTCTCGAAAATATACCTACTATCTAGGTATCATAAAATATGAATTAAAGATGAAGATATATGTAAGACAACATTTCAAACTCAATATGGCCATTGTAATTTAGTGGTGCTACCATTTTGGTTTACTAATTCCAAAATGATGTTCATGAGTTTGATGAATGGTATTCCATCCTTACTTAGATAAATGTGGTCAAATTTTTATTGGTGATATCCTGATTTATTGAAGGAGCTTAGAAGAAAATGAGGAGCAGCTTAGGATTGTACTGAAAACCCTATGAGACCACCAACTATATGATAAATATAAAAAATGTAATTTTTATAAATATCATATCCAATACTTGGGACACATCATTTCATCCGAAGGCATAGGTGTACATCCTAAGATGATTAAAACTATCATGGAGTTTCTAGTTCCCAAAAAATGTTGTTGATATTCGGCCTTTTATGGAGTGTTGTATTATCACCTTTTTATTGAGGGGTT
This sequence comes from Pinus albicaulis, assembly GCA_034641835.2. Lineage (NCBI taxonomy): Eukaryota > Viridiplantae > Streptophyta > Pinopsida > Pinales > Pinaceae > Pinus > Pinus albicaulis. The sequence goes on from CM076575.1 coordinate 635,591,666, forward strand.
TACTAAAATCGCATAACCTATAACTTATTTAGAGAGAAAAGGAAGAGCTTTAAAGTGGACAACAGAATGTTAAGAAAGTTTTGAGTATTTAAAACACTTACTTACCACAGCACTTTCATTAAAAGTGGCAGGCCCGAAGAAAGAGTTTATTGTTTGCACCAATGATTGTCAAGAAGGCGTAGGTGGGGTTTTGATGCAGGAAGGTAGAGTAATAGTGCATGATTCATAAAAACTGAAAATCATGAGTAGTGGTATTATGCATATGATTTGGAAATAATAGTGGTAGTTCATGCTGTAAAAGTATGGCGACATTATTTATTGGGAAAGAAATTTCTTTTAATGACCGATCACAGTAGTCTTAAAATATTATTAAAAAAAGTAATATAAATGCATGCAAAGATAGGTAGACTTCCTTCATAAGAGAGTTCGACTTTGATGTAAGACATATTCAACAAAGAGAAAATCAGGTAGCTGACGCGATGAGCAGAAAACTACATTGTGTATATGAGACTACACATAGTCGAATGGAATCCAACCTTGAGGAAAAAATTAAACAAGTTGTAAATAAAGACCCTCAATATCAATTTCTATGGAAGCACACCATTCAAACACAAAAATCTTGTAAGAAATGTGATTATAGCATAAACAACGATAATTTTTTGATCTTTAGGGGCAAGATATATATTTCCTCATGGATGAATTCCACAAAAGAACATATGCTACCCATCTCGGGTTTCAAAATTTGTTTTCTGTAATCAAGAAGGATTAATTTTGGCTAGGTATGAGAAGCGATGTTATGGAATATTTAGCCCACTGTTTGGAATTCCATTCAATTAAGGTTAAGCACTAGCATCTTGCAGGGTTACCTCATCTACTATTGATTCCGGAGTGGAAATGGGATACGATAACTTTATCTTTTATTACAGCTCTACCTAGATCAAAAAAGTAGAATGATTCCATCATGGTAGTCGTGGATAAGTTGAGCAAGAAAACCCTTTTTGTACCAGTTATATCTGCATATAAAATAGTGGAAATTACAGATATATTTATGAAAGAAATGATTCAATTGCATGGTATACCCAACGTGGTGATCTCAGACAGGGATGTAAAATTTACCTCCACATTTTGGAAGGCCCCTTTTACGGGTTTGCACACCCAAATTAAGTTTAGCACCACATATGACCTTTTGATGGATGGGAAAACAAAGAGAGTTAAATAGGTATTGGAAGACATTTTAAGAATGTATGTTATGCAACAACCAACTAAGTGGGGAGAATATCTCCACTTAGTAGAATTCACATATAATAATAACTACCATGTATAATTTGGGATGATTCCTTTTGAGGTACTGTATGGGAAAATATGCAGGGTACCAATTAATTGGAATAGTCTTGAGGATATATTGGTATTCGGACCTAACATGCTAGCTGAAATGGAGGAAGTAGCGAGGAAAGTGAGACATAATTTTAAATCTTCCCAAGATAGAAAAAATACATATATGGACAAGAGAATGCCCTAACGGGAGTTCTATGTATCATATCATGTTTACATCTGAGTTAATGTTAGGAAAATTACACTATGGTGGGGAAACTGTGAAGAGTTAGCATCCCAATATCCTAGACCATTTCATATCCTAGAAAGAATCAGACCTATAACATATAAAATTGCACTACCTAGTAATATCTAGTTACATAATTTGTTTCATGTTTTATTGTTGAAGAAGTATATATATTATCCTAAGCCTGTGATTAGTTGGAAATATGTGCAGGTAGAATTGATGTCAGAATTTGAACTATATGGATATATGATGCAGCTCATGCTGCATCAACCCACAGTATCCATACGAAATGCATGTTTATAATTTTTCCCCAAAATCAAACTTTCTCATTTTCAGATATAGCCTTAATCGGACTATTTATTTTATACAAATATAAAAACCATGGACTTCAAATCTTAATAACAACCATTTTATACCTTTATCGCATCCAAAAATTAAATTGTGATAATCGTTGGATCTCCAATCCAGATGCAAGGCGCATTAGATTTCTTCACTTTTTGGAAGGTCAACTTAAATAACTAAATTGGATTTATAAAATATCGCATCCACCTACCAAGTTAAAGAGTGCACATATTTTTTTTGTGATATCCATCGGATCACCATGCAAAATGATTGATCATGATCTCACAGATCTCAAACTATTTTTCAATAAAAATTCAGTTCCATCTGAAATGCCCAGACTACATTGCTTGTGCGATTATCATTAGATTTCGATCTTGATACGTCAGTTTTTGGATCAGCTAAGTGTTGGACGATTCATTTAACTTATTAGACCTTGTCTCTCTACGCACTGTAGAAATCTCATTGACTTCAATCCTGCCAAATTCGACAGTCGTTCAAAGAAATCTTGAATTTCATGCATCAACAACTGATAACATTTTAATTTAACAATACAATTGGATTGTCTTGCTTTCAGAGTGGACGCGGAATTTTATAGGAAAACATGCACACAACAATCAATTAATTAGAATTTGACCTGAATTATCATCAACTCAAACATTTTGAAGGATGAGTAGAACCTCTCGGATTTGGCATTTACGCACACAAAGACATCAATTAAACCAAGCTCAAACTGAATTCGACCAAATTCAGTAATGTCTGAAAAATAAAATGAACATATGGAATTTGACAATTATACATACATTTACACATGTACAAAGGAATTGCAATTTTCTTCTATTCAGTTATTCTTCCATCCAATCCTTCCTCTCGATCTAAATCTTGAATCTCTATGCCTATCTCCCTCTACATGCCTTCGAGGCTTAGAATTTATACAAATGTATTCTAAACCAATTTTGGTTTAGATCCCTAGTTTAATCAACAAATCCCTAATTCTTCTAAGTCCTCATTAATTCCTAAAATCTCTCTTTTATCCCTAAGGATCCTATAAATCCCATAAATCATGAACTAATTCCTAATTTAAGATCTACAATAATTTCTCAAATCTCTCAATCCCTAATTATCTAATGTTCTCCAAATTTCGAGAACATTTACAATTATGCTGACAATATTAATTAAATCCTATTATAAATCACTCAAAACATTTAAAAATACATTTAGAGAACCAACCCTCTTTAAAACATAAGGCCTCCTAAGTCTCCCAAATAACCAATGACATTTTAGCAGGATGCACGTTCATCAGACTCCCCATGTAGAAAATTTTCATAGACTCCTGTCTATGAGGTCTATTGCTTTTTTGTAATAATGCAACAGCCACAAGTCTTAATGGCTTGCTACCTCCATTATTCCAAACTCTGTTCTTCAAGGATTTCCTTGCTTCTTTCAACTGTTGTTTAAGATTTCTGCTGTCGTTCCTTCCTTCTCCTGATTGCCATATATTTGTTTGTAACATTCCATTGGTTTTTCCTTCAATGTTTATTAGAGTCAAAATTTTTACCCACCTGAATCTCTGTCTACAGCTCCTTTCTTTATGTTCATTTCCTGTAAGCTTCATCAAATTCTCTATTTATCTATCCAAATTACTTTGTTGTTGTTGTCCTTTCCCTTGTATATGATTTTTCAAAACTCTTTCTTCCTTCTTCTTCTTCAACTTCTACTATTATTTTTGAGATTACTCCAAATAATGTTGTAGATATTGCTGCCACCCAAACTTCCTAAATATCTTTAAAGATATTACCCTCTATAATATCCAATTGTTTTTTTGCGAATTTACTTAAAATAATTAAATTTCTCTTCAATTCCCTGAATGTAGTAACATTTTCTTTCACTGCTGCAAATTCTTTGCAATCTTCCTCAGTTTCTTTGTTCTCTACTGGTGCTTTCAACCAATTCTCTAGTAACTCCAATTCTTTCTCCCATTCACTAAACAACTATACATGTGCTTTCCCTTGACTAACTTCATCAGATAACATAGCCTTATCTTCCATTAGAATACAATTCTGATCTTAACCCTTTGAAATGTTTGTGTACATTTCTCTTTCTTCCTTCATCTTTATGACAACTTCCAGTAACTTTCTATCACCTACAAAATCTTCAAAACCTGCAATCACACCCAAATTTTCAGTTCTAAAATCACAATACCCAATAGTCTTATTTGATGATTCTGTCATCAAATCCGTTTTCCGTTCCAAGTCTTCTACATGTCTCAGAAAATATTTAATGGTCTTCACCTCAACTTCCTCAAGCATAGAATCTGAGTACTTGGCATTCTTTGCTTATTCTTCTTTCTTTTGGTCATCATTGTGAGTGAAACTTCCTCTGTTTTCAAATTTATCATTATGGTAAAAAATAATATGTTCCTCCAATTGTGTATGAGCTTTCTTAAAACTCAAATTCTCTCTCTCTATCATGGAATTATCTACAAACATACACAAATTGTCAATTTCAAAATCATAAGACTCAGTTGCTTCAACTGATTATTCAAACATCACTTCTCTATCTTCAAGTTGAAAAGAAACTTGTTCCTCTCTAGCAATTTCATTTTGTTGTAGCTCCACCCCTTTGAGATTATTTGTCCTCAATGGAACATCTATAATCTACTCAGGCTTCCTCAACTCCTCTATTAACTGCATATCCACTTGCTCCTCTTGTAGCTTATACCATTTCACCTTCTTTACCATTATGTAGTTGTATCTCTGGTCTCCTTTAATTTTCTGGAGCATTTCTATCAATAATTCCAATTGAAAATTTATCTCAGTCTTCTCTCTGATACTAAATATCTTCTGCATAATTCCTATGATTTCAACTTCATATTTATCAACGTTTTCTTCTGTACCTACAACCACATTACCAATTCAAGAGTTAAAATATTTACTGAACTCTAAAATTACTTCTTTATCAAGTTCTGCAAGCTTTATTCCTCCTTCTGGTTCCTTGAGCCATCTTTCAAAGAACTCCATTTCCATGTGAAATATTTCCAGCATTTCTTCACAATATTCTTTCTCAGTTTCACTCTTCTTCTAGAAATCCTCTTGAATTATCTTGTTTTCTGTATCATCACATTGCAAAATTCCTTCATAAATTTCATAAAAAAAATTCATTTGTTTACCTCCTTGAAACATCACTATGGAATTTTCATTATGCTTCTGCTCCATAACATCTTTAACTGGTTGTCTTACACCAAAACAAAAATCATCTATGAATTCTTTCTGCTGCAATAAATCAGTATCCTCCTCCTCTGGAAGGCATTTTCCATCCTACTTCACCTCAATAGTTTTATTCATCTTTGTGATAGTTTCACCAGAATTTCCATCATCTTCCGAACATCCTACAAACACTTACAAACTATGAGATTTAAAAACACAAGGCCCCATAGCCTCATTTTCTTCCCTTGTCTACATATACCCAAATTGTTCAGGACTATTCCAATAGTCAATGGAATCTTTCTCATTTTCCTCTTGACCCATATTTTCACCCTGTTCTGTTCCATAAATGGAAACTTCCATTTTTTATTCTGCTTCTCTAAGTTTTTCAACCAACCACTTCACTTGTCTCTGTTGTATCCTTCTTTGTAACTTAGACCACTTCACTGTCTTTTTCCTCAAGACCCAACTTTGTCTTTAGTTTTCCTCTAGCAGTATTGTTAAATCATCGAGTTCTTTATTTATCTCATCCAACTCCTTTTCAAGCTCCTCTTGACTCATCTGGTTCTTGCAGATTGTTTTAGCACCATTTTCTTTCACCTTGTAGGTTTCTTTCTGAACCTTCTCTATGATTTCCCATAGTCATATTCACCTCTGTGTGAGCTTCTACACCCGCAACCAATCAAATTCCTTCTAAGTTGATCACCAAACCTCTCCTCTGTCTAGTTTCCAAGTCCTCTTTTCCCTAGAACTTGCACTGAGGAAACTTGCTCTCTCTCTGGTTGCTACACTCAGTTATCTTAAGGACTCTTTGTTCTTATCTATTCCCAGTCTCAGCTGGAATAAGGTTCTACTATAATCTTCATAACTTTGAAAAATTCTTCCTACAGTTTTATTGTTGTAGTCTTGTGCCAAATTTTTCCATTCATTCAAGTGTTGCAAAATTTCATACCTTTGTAACTAAATTATGTCTCGGCTGGTTCTCTCCTACAAACATGTAACTTTTTCAATCCCTTGATCTATTAAATCTGTAAAATATCATCAATTAATAAAAACTTATGCATGCCATCTTTCCAACGTCACCTGTCTTTTGGATCTCCTTATTTGTTGGCGTTTTCCATTCCTGTGAATCTAGTTCTGTAGTTTTGTTCATTCTTTCAACATTTAGCTACCGTCACAACAATCAATTCTGAACGAAACTTCAATCCACATCAATTTTGGATTTAAATTTACACAAAATTTTAATTTCTTTCTAAGTATCTACCTCACCAATCATAACACAATTCATCTCTTTCTAATGCAATCTATGTAAATGCAGTATAAAAACTTCTCAAAAATTTATTTCTAAGTAAAAAAATATATTCCTTTGTTATCACAGTCTGCCATATGTGATCATGCTTTTTCTTCTGCAAAATTTCTCTAGCTGCAAATAATCACTATCTTGAGGAAAATCTCATTCTGTTCATACTTCACTCAACCTCTTGCAGAATCCCTTTCTTTTTTACTATGATCACTCTTTCTTGCAATTTCAATTTCATTCTTCACAATTCAGTTTTAACTTTAATTTTATTTTTACTTCAGCTCTAATACCACTATGACATATCTCATGCTGCGTCAACCCATAGTATGCATACGAAATGCATGTGTATATGTTTGCCCCAAAATCAAACTATCTCATTTTCAAATATAGCCTTAATCGAATTATTTATTTTATACAAATATAAAACCCACGGACTTTGAATCTTATTAACACCCATTTTATACCTTTATCTCATCTAAAAATTAAACTAAACACCGTGCAAGTTAAATTGCGATAATCGTTGGATCTCCAATCCAGATGTGAGGCTTGTTAGAAATATTCACTTGCTGGAAGTAAAACTTAAATAATTAAATTCGATTTATAAAATATCGCATCCACCTGCCAAGTTAAAGAGTGCACATATTTCTGTGCGATATCCGTCAGATCACCATGTAGAACGGTTAATCGCGATCTTACAGATCTCAAACTATATTTCAGTAAAAATTCGGTTCCATTTGAAATGTTAAACCAAGGCTACACTACTCGTGCGATTATCGTTGGATCTCCATCTTGATATGTGGGTTGTCGGATCACCTAAGTGTTGGACGACTCATTTAACTTATTAGACCTTGGCTCTCTATGAACTACAACAATTCCATTGACTTCAATCCTGCCAGATTCGACAGTCCTTCAAAGAAACCTTGAATTTCATGCATCAACAACTGATAACATTTTAATTTAACAAAACAATTGGATTGTCTCTCCTTCAGAGTGGATGCGAAATTTTATAGAAAAACATGCACGCAGCAATCAATTAATTAGAATTTGACCTGAATTATCATCAACTCAGAAATTTTGAAGGATGAGTAGAACCTCCTAGATTTGGAATTTACGCACACAGAGACATCAATTAAACCAAGATCAAAATGAATTCGACCAAATTCAGTAATGTCTCGAAAAAAAGATGAACATTTGAAATTTGACAATTATACCTACATTCACACAGGTACAGAGGAATTGCAATTTTCTTGTATTCAATTATTCTTCCATCCAATACATCCTCTCAATCTAAATCATGAATCTTTGTGCCTATCTCCCTTTTCATGCCTTTGAGGCTGAAAATTTATACAAACAGATTCCAAACCAATTTTGGTTTAGATCCGTAGTTTACTCAACAAATCCCTAATTTTGCTAAGTCCTCATGAACTCCTAAAATCTCTCCTTTATCCCTAAGGATCCTCTCAATCCCATAAATCGTGAACTAATTCCTAATTATGCTCACAATATTAGTTAAATCGTATTCTAAATCACTCAAAACATTTAAAAATACATTTTGAGAACCAACTCTCTTTAAAACATAAGACCTCCTAAGTCTCTCAAACAACCAATGAAATTTGAGCAAGATGCTCCTGCATTAATATAGAACTATAATGAGCATGAAATAATGACAAGTGACCATTATCTTATAGGTCGAATGAAACAAAGAATTCTTGGTAGAGTCTTCGCATATTATGGAGCAGAGAGAAACAATGCTACACATGCGAGCCATCATCTAGGTTAAAGTGGAATCGAAGCACTTCATCTCATGAAAGGCCACCTAGGAGGATGAAGAGTTTATGCGAAAAGCGTACCCTAACCTATTCAAAAGGATTGGACTAAAAAATAAGGACAATGTTTCACACGAGGGGGGGAAGATGTAACCCCCGAGTGTTGTGAATATTTGATTTACTGTTAGTTACTTTTGCTTTACTTGACTCAGTAGATTATGATTTGATGGAAGAGATATAGTAGAAAAAAATGTATTTAAATGAAGGAAATAATGATCTTATTTGGAAGGTCACGGTTGTGGACCAAAAATATCATAAAAGAAAATTTAAAAATGAATCTTTAATTCCACAAACAGTTAGATTCAGTTATTAGTTTCTCTCTTCCTAGAGATGGAAAAAACCCATCTCAGTGGAAAAATCCAAGAATAGAAAGGCAAGGGAAAGGTTGGAGGATGGAGAGAGAAGTGATAACTGGAGCTAATACGTTGCTAAAGATGTTGAGAAGGTGGCAGGACAGTGCCATACTGAGGTGTTCTTGTGCTAGACTTAGAGCCAGTGGAACCCTTTGACCGATCCTTGAGAGTACGGTACTGGATTGGACTAGTACAGTCGTGAGGTTCAAGTACAAGCTACCTAAAATGCCACATTTTGAAAAATTTTGGAGCAGAAGAAGCTTGGGGGGAAATTGTACCTCATTTTCTTTCTTGCAGTTGGGAGAAGAGATCTTCCTGGTGGAATATTTTTACAGTACATTGAGGGAACATAAAAGTATCCCTGCAAAGACTTCTTATTGTTATTTTTATTAGAATAAATTCTATGTTATCTGTGTGTTATTTTATTTTTATTTTTTGAATGTGAAACATTTGATGGGCATCTTTAATTATTGTATGCATATATCTAGTAAGAAAGACTGTTAAATTTGTATATAATTTGGGATTGAAACTATTTTTGGGTAATAATGAATGTGTATACATGTTGTAGGAGTTGTATGTGTGTGAGTACGATTTTTATTATGGCATGAGAAAGATATTAAAGGCATTTAATCATAATTTAAAGAAAGAGTTACACATTGAATAATTAGGGGTTTTAGTTAGCCTTAGTATTAAGAAGCACATAATTCATTAGAGGCAATGACTAACCATACTAATACTTAAATAGGACCTTAAGGGAACTTAACGGGTCCTAGCTAACCTAGGTCCAATTACAGCCAAGTGCATACAAGACAGTTATAGGAAAACCTAGCAACATGAGGGTTATCAGTGACAGAAATAAAACTTACTTCTTGTTAAATGACCCGGGAAAAATAATGAAATTACATCAATTATTGTACAATTAACTGAAATTCGACCTCGAAACTAGTTTTTTTTTTTATTAAATCATAGAGGAAACAATATTTATAATGCAATGAGATAAGTGGGAGGAAATAAAAAAAGCCCATTAATATATTTTTGCTACATATTAAAATCTTTCCATTGAAATAATTCCACTAATAATTCGACATGAAAAAATAGAGTTGCTCAGATAAAAAATATGGAAATACCCCATATCAGATAACAACAATGGAACGGGTAGAAACATAAAAATATATATACAATTTATTTTCAACAAAACCCTGAAATTCAGTAAAAACTTACTAAAGCAAGGTACCAATTGTCAACAAGTTATTTTCATCATTACAACCTTTTCGAGATTAACATCACGCTCATAATTGTTAACTACAACTGAAATAAGAAAAAAACATTGCTCGGACGGTTGAAGGGCTTGCGCATGGAAGGATCCCTTCAGACTTATGAGTAACCTCAGCACATGTGGAAGCTCGAATAATACACATATATAGCCTTTATCAAGAGAAACACCCATAGTGTAAAGGAAACCTAAACCCTTGTACCAGATGAGAAAGAAAGGAGTAAAAATCTTTTTAAACAAGGGGTGACAAATGTTAGAAGAACTCGATGTCGTAGCCATGTCGAAAAGAGTAGTGGAAAAGCAAAAAACTGGTCGAACAAGGAAATAATAGGTTAAAAACCCCAAATCATTCGAGACCGTTTAGGAAAATATTGAATTTAGTAATGGAGGAAACAAACCAAAAAGAAAATTTATATACCTGTGGAGTGAAGCACTGTCGATGGTCCATCACCAAACGCTGATGGTAATATATATCAGAACCCGGTAAAATAAAAAACAGAGAAAGAAAGATTCAGTTTAGGGAGCTAATAAACTCCATGCTACCTGGTGCAGAGCACATTCAGTCCATGCCAATTTTTCCCGGAACGGTGACGCCATCGTTAGGGATAACCCTGCAAGAGCTGAGTGTGATTAAAGCCAAGTAAACTCCTCATAACGCCAACTCACTGAATGTAGAAAGGACACTTAGATTTCTATACTTAACTCTTGATTAAATGAGGTTCTGGAGGTTCACTCTGAATGTCGGAGGAGAAGCTTGGGGAACCAAACCCTAGCGAGGAAGAGTAGAATGATCTGCGATCTCGTGAGTCGTGATAGGATTGGTTACCTCAAATCGATTCCAAGCAACAAGACCATAGGATTAAGACCCTTAAATATGGAGGAAGGATATGAAGCCAAGTCTCCTCAATGTCTGACCTAACATAAATGCATTTTTTACAGGGAATAAACCAAGACCTAAAGTGTTGTCAAACTTGTGTCAAGGAATTGCATTCAAGTATTATGTATCTAATCAAGTAACTCGAGATTACTGTTGGTAAGCCTCTAGGTATATGATTAATTAAATTATTGCTATGTTCATGTCATCCTCCATATATAATGATGCCTGGGTACAATAAATTGGTAGGGATATTATAATCATAAAAGATTCTTTAAGCGTAATTCATGACTCGTGGGAGTATAATGTACATCCTTATTGCAGCATCTGAACCCAAAGCCCAAAAAATTGACTCATATGAACCCAAAGCCAAAACATTCGGGCTAGTGGATGGATAAATATAAAAATAGGATGTAGAGCCTCCAATTTCGATACCCAATAAAAGAAAATGTTGATGCTTCTCATAGGTTGCCAAAAATTAAAATGTCAGTTAAAAATAAAATCTAGGCTCTCCCAAGTCTCGCGGAAGAAAAGGGGATGGAACTCGCTCCATTCAATGGAAACCCCAAAGAGTAGTGCATGCAATGCAATAAAAAAAAAATATTATGACATATTTTGAAGCTCACACCCACCATAACAATGAACCACAATTTAGAGAACGGAACTGTAGAGACCATAATGAACATACAGTAAAACAGATGTAGAGGGCCAACAACCAAGCCAACAAAGAAGAACTGGGTTCATGCCAAGTTGGAAATGGAAACAATGAACAAATAGATTTCTTGATTAAACAACAAGAACTCGACGGGAACGCAACTCTGGTCACTCGGGATGTTGGTGGCGGTCGCATGTGAATGCATGGAAGAACTGGCTTGCATCTCCCGCGGCCCAAAAAACTAGGAGCCAACATCCCCACATCATCTCAAACACAATAGTATATGCAAATTCAGGGTTGAATAAACTTAGTAAGTTTCGACTATTGAGATAATAGAACATATCATAACTTTACCTTGACACACTCAAGTTCTTCACTTGTACAAACACACCAGGAACCGAAAGGTAGAGTACAGTATATGGTTTAAGGAAAGGGAGAAATATTTTGTTTACTCATGGATTGTATTTACATTTATATTTATTTCTATGTTTAAAGGATGATTGATGGGTTTCTATAATGGGATCTTATTCTCTCTATCTTGTTTCAAATTTCGAGGGGATATTTTCAATTTATTGTTATAAGGCTAAAGTACACTTGGAGTCATTTTCACTTGTGCTAAGTCATAAATTTCTTGTATATCTAGTTGAATTTGCTATAAACTGGAACATAAATTCAAGAGAAACTGGAACATAAATTCCTTCCATTTTTCCCAAGTCCACCAATATGTCCCATTTTTGTTATTGGTGAGGAGAAAATATTTATAGTGTATTTTTTAATGGTGGGTGACACAAAAGTATGTGGTGAGCCAAACTCATCAACATCATCCTTTTGAAAATCAAAATAATAAAAGGTGGAAGAAGGTGAACCCAATATCTCAACAATAACGACCTTCCTCTCATCATTACATAGGTGACATACTTCCTCTTCTATTTTTTGTTTGTACTCCTGCAAGTCATCAATAACTTCATTTTTCTAGGCCAACTATAGTATCAAGAAATAATGATCTTCTTTCAAAGTACTATATTGACCAATAAATATCTTTTTATCTTATTGAAGAGGGGTAACTTCTTCATGAAGCATTTCTATGGATTCTTTGAACTAATAAACTTGACTTAATTTCTCAGCTTTTTTCTCCTCCAACTTGAAAATTTTCTTCTTCAAGAAACATTTTATGAGTCAAATAGGGATTGAGTCAAACAAGAACTCAAATTCCTCCTCCAAACCATTGACAAGGCCAATCTTGGTCTTAAATTCATCTTCAATATCTTCGAAATAATTTCCAATGGCTGACTCTATATTTTCAAACTTCCATATTTTCTTAGTGACAAAAATTTGTAACAAATTCTTAGGTGTTGCATTCTCTTCTTGCCATATAGCAAGGACAAACTACATGTGAAGCACCTCATGAAAAATATGATCCATTGGATTATTGTCATGGATTTCTTGTATTATTTTACCAATTTTTCTAATTGTTTAGAGCACATTAATGGAATGAGCTCAAGGAAAAATAACCCCTAGTTAATGCATAAAAAATAAATTATATATGATGCCATGCTACCCAATATATCAATGGATCTATTAGATACATGTTGAATTTTACCTAGAAATAACTCATCTAAATCAACTTATTTAATGTGAACTCTTTATAGTTCAACTTTAATAATCCAAATATCAGAGCCCTCGAAGAAAAAAAAATCCAATACTTTGTTGTTTCATACTTGATTAAGCATCATTTTCATAAGTGTTGCTAAAAAAAATCCAATTTCTATCTCAATATAAAAATCTGTAAAAAAAACATATATATAAAGAATTAATATCATTAATAAATCTTTCCCCAAAAACACTTTTAACAGTTTTATTTCTAATCCTCGATGGGGGTGTTATCTACAGAGAGAATTTATGGTGAATGGTGTATGGGGTTCATACTTTTCCATTTTCTGACATGGCATGGCATGACATGAGTATATGGGCTTGGGTTGATAACCTTATGTCCTCTCTCCATAAATCCATGACTTTAGATCTAGGGTGGCAAAGGTACATGGTACAATGTAGGGATGTTTAGGTGATATCCTCATTCTGCTACCTATGGTATGAAGGTTAAGCGATTTATGCCTTCTTGGAAGTGTTTTTCCTTTTATTTGTTTCTGTTGGTACCATGGTTCATACTAGTGATATAGGGACATCCTCATCAGGAGGCTTAGTTATTTTGATGAGTGATTTCTCTCAATATTTTTCATCTTATTCCTGCAGAGTACAAAGACTGGGCTAGTCTTGGAACTAGTGGTTATTCTTTCAAGCTCGACCCTTCATGTTAACAACTTTACATGTATGTCGTTTAGTTTACTATTACTGGTTTTTGGTTGTTGGTATCATGGTAATTTCTTTGTGTGGTTCTAGTATGAGGGTTTTCCCTTTCTACTTAAAGGTGAGAAATATATTTTGGTTTTTGTATTACTTCCTCTTTTGTACGTCTAGGTTAACTCATGTTTTGGGGAATTGGGATTATGTAATCTCAATTGGTATTTCCCTTTGTGTTATTACCTTTTAAATCATTGTCACAAAGACTCTTTTAGTCATGATCTCTGGGCATGGTTCAGTGGGTTCTTTGAGTTTGTGGAGTTTTAATGTGGTGCATTGTGAGTGGGCTTCTCAAAGTTCCACTAGGGTTATGCCCTTTTCCAATCATGAATTTTATATCTCCCTTCAATTTCTAAGCCATATATGGTGTTTATGGGAAAACTGTTATGCGTTTTAGTTTTCCAGTCAAGGTTCAATGTTTTGTCCCTTTGTTTGGTTCACTGGTCATGATCCTCTCTTAGGCGGTTGGAATTACTCTATTCCCCCATCTACCATGCCTCCTCTCTAGATAATGGAAAATAGAAGAGGGGGAGCTATAAATGTCTGTCCTCAACATCGTAGGTTGTTTTCTTGGGAATCAATTTCATCCTATTTTTATCTAGTCCCTCTAGAAATATGAATGAGAATTCTTGTACTGGAATGGAAAGAGCTTGTGGATTGCCCTTACTTTTCTGATTCAAAAATTGGAGGAAAGGGATTTTAACGGCTTCCTGTCCCAGGAATGTTTAGGAATAGGAGATTTTACTTTATGCATTCTTTAAGGAATATCAAATATTGAATTAACGATCTTGATTCTCGTTTGAGTATAGTAGAAGGTTATGTCATGTTAGAATCAGCCTCAGGGGACCAGAATGATCTTTCTTGAGGCCATGCTAACCCTCGTGATGATAATCCTCCAAATTTAATATTTATATCTTCTTATTAAGGAAGGTCATTGCCTTAGAAGTTTTTTTTGTAGTGTCCAATTTTTTCCATGGCTACTGATGTTTCTCATGGTCCGATGAAGGTATATGGTGATGATATATTTTTGGATTGCACTTGGTTTGTCCTTAATACCTATCTTGATAGAATGTTCTCATCATTTGGATGTTGTGGCACACCTTTTAGTTTATGGAAAATTCCTTTGGATAGGTCTATCTATGCCTTGTTTTTGAAGGGTGGAAGCATATACTAGTGGACGGGCTCACAACAGGTTTGTCTGCTAGTCTTCTTCTTTGTTTTGGCATGGAAGAATTATGGCGATGGACATTTTGGATCTAGCATACATTCCCTTTTGTACTATTATCATATGGCATATGTTGGTTCATTGTCATGCTTCTTTCCTCATACATCGTTCTGGTCTCTAGCTTTTTGGTTTCAGTTTGGGAGTAGTCGACACTGTGTGTTATGAGCGTTGATGTTTACTATAGTTTTAAGGAGACCTACACTAACATTTTAATATCTCCCAGAATGTTTATATATTTGATATTATCAATGTACAATCTCTTATATTAATAAAAATTATATGAGATTTAATATTAAATGCCATGGTGGACATAATCACCAAAGTCATGCTCTCAGTTGGGGTTTTTGATAACCAGACATTATTCAAATTGTACTCCCTTGAAATAAGCATGTGCAATCAATTTAACAATCCTTGTGTCTTATTGAGGTAAGACAAAGCTAGGTCATATTTGCCATAAAAATAATTTAAATTTTCTAATAACGATGTTTTGTATGTTGATAACCAATAAATGATAATCGCTTCCCTTATTTAGTAAAAATTCCCTGGAGGATTCTGGATAACAACCACACTATGAATTATTTTTTAAGAGCGATCCACATAATCTACACCAGAGTCATCCACACCATCTATTTTAAGCTCCAAATAAATCATATCACCATATGCACAATGTCTAATCTCAAAGCCCCTTTATTAATAGCTAGCCCTAAAGTTGTGCCGACATGCTCACAAATCTTGATCACACCAGCTCATTTACCTTCATCAAATAATGGCTTCTCTTGAGAGCGAAATGAGTCAGAGTTTGACATTATTGATATATGGACACATAGGCTATATCTAGGAGAGAGATCGACAAGACGAAGCATAGGGAACTGGCTTAGCATGCCATCCATTTTGTGAGCACCTAAAATGGATCGTTGCCACTTGTTATCCAAAGTTTTCTTTCTCACAAAGATCCAAATAATATTATTTGAATTAATCGAGAGATGACACGATAGCCAACCTTAAGCACTACCAAAAAGCTTGTGAGGGGTCCCACCTAAAATATTCCATAAAATAGATCGATGCATACTCAACAGCCAAAGTAGCAAAGCCTTTAAATAAACAACCATAGAGAAAATAACCCAAACATAATTAAACAAACTACTTTAATGTCGAGGCCACAACAACCATATATGAAATCACTCGAGCAAATCTCATCTCTAATAATAAAATTTGTAAAACTCTATTCAAGAGAAATAAAAGTTCAATAGAGAATGGAAATGTTAGCTATGACAATGTAAGTCTATGAAATATTATTGCATTAATATTAGCTTTAACTATGTAAGAATATTGTATTACTCATCACATGGTATAAAAATATATATTTATAACATTTTACATAAGGAAATAGGTTAATCGTCTAAGAGCCAAAAGTATCGAAAGTTGTCTTTTTATGGACCGCTAACAAGTTATTCTAGGTGGTGTGATTATGATTGAAAGTCTATCCCTTATGGACCACCAACAATTTATTCTAAGTGGTATGATTTTCCGATGATTCAACCTGCATTCACATATAATTACAGCTATCCTTAATACTAATTTAACAACCAAATTATAATAGATTTCCAATATTAAAAAAACACCCAATATCAATTAAAAATAACTATAATAATAAAAAGATAACCACCTTACATAAACTTATATTTCACATCAACTTTAGTCGATTAAAAAAATGTCAATTAGAAAAAAACCAACATTAACCAGAAATTCAAAAGAATGCATGACCTTTTCTTATTTTGTAATACAATGAAAATAAGAGAACATACGTACTTTCGGCATATGTACTGAAACCTTGACGTTGCAAAGATAGGCTTACTAAGCACTTGGCTCAGCGGCACAAAGGAATCAAAGCATGAAGGGAGAAATCTCTCCCTTCATAAAAACAATATTGGCAATACCATTTAAAATATAAATATGAATAAAATGATTACGGTTGTACGTTTAAATCCCTCTTAAACGTACAGTACACATTCTATAAATATCCGAAATAACTAAAATAATATAACCAATAAACAATATAAAGGAAACACTATGTCGGCTACGTCGTTGTGGATCATCACTATTAAACTGCTGCTTCTGCTATTTTGCATTATTGCCAAAGCCTTGGCACTGGAGGCGACCTTTGGGTTTTAAATGATTCGTGGTTTTTCGTTTGTGTTATTTAAATGAAATGTTCCTTTAACATTATGTAAAGAGAAGTTGAATTTATGTTGTAATAACTCAAAGGTCTATGTTGTTTATAAATTATATGCGAAAAATATTTTAAAATGAGAGGATAAAACACACCATATAGAGAAAAACCTATCCATATAAACCAAAAGCTTATTTTTTTTCTACAAAGGGTTTGTTTTCGGAAGATAAAGAATTCATGTAAAATAATTATAAAATTATCAAAAATATATCAATGGAAGTTAGTACTACTACAATAGTAAAAAACGGTATATATTTAGTCATATTATTTTTGTATATATTTAGCCATATTGTTTTTTATATGTTTAGTCATATTTTTTTAATTACAAGATTATTATGATTAATAATATTTTAATCAATTTGTATGGGCTTATTTTAAAAGAAAAAAATTATCTTTTTGTTTGAAAATCATGGTAAAAGAGTTAAAGGCTAAGCTTGAAGTCTCAATAAAAATTGAGAAATTGAAATGAATTATTCAACTTATAAACATTTTGTATATGGACGACTAAATGACAAAGGAATAAAAAAACAAAATTACTTTAAAATTTTATATAAAAAAATAAGGTTCAAAAAATAGAAAAGACAACAAATAATTTTTAATATCATTTCTTTCCCATTTACAAAATTGATTTAACCTCTTCATCAATAATAAACTTGGAATTGTTTTCCAGTCATGAATATGAAAATGCACTACATGCATGCTGAAATGAAATTGACACTATCTGTGAAAGAGAAAAGTCCATCTTAAAAAATAGATAAATAACAATTTATAGCTTCATTTCAGCACTATAGTTTATATATATATATATATATATATATATATATATATATATATATATATATAATTCAACCACTTTTTTGATTTGCATATTAAATTTTACATGGCATATAGAAATATGTTAGAATTTCCTTATTTTACTAGGAAGGTATGGAGTAAGATAACTAAAAATTCCATCATTTACAAAAAGAAGAAGAAGAAGAAATGGTCTTGAATAGGTAAGATTAGATCAATAACTTAAGAAACAAAATAGGTAAAGAATATAACAACATGTAATATGGCATTTGGTATTATATTTTTATAACATAAAATTCTAAAATCAAATATGTTTATTATATTGAAATTATCTAGGGAGAAAATTTGTTTGAAAATGAGGAAATGGATAGGTTTGAGAGCCTATTTAATCTAAAAATGATGTGTTTATATTTAATCTAAAAATGATGTGTTTATGAGAGTCAAAATTTTATAGGAACTAATATGGTATTGTTTTCTTTTAATCTCATCACAGGAAGAATAAATTTTTATATGTGCTCTCTAGACTAAGTAGTTATAAAAATTTGAAAATAATGTTGATTACTTTATCCTAATTAGTCAAATTATTTATGTGTATTTCAATTTTATTATGCTTTTTTTACTAATTGATTTGATATCTATTTCTAATTTAATTTAAGTGTCGCTTTAACATATTCCTTATGCATCTAGTTTAATATACAATATTAATAACAAAAAAGAAATGAAAAATATACTTTCCAAAAGATATTTCCTATAATTATGTCAACTTTATTTCAAATGAAATTCACTTTATTATATATTAAGAAATTTCCTTTATAAATGATCTAGTGGATCAGTAAAATGCTCAAAATTCGAAGTGTTTGAAATTTCTCGAAACTGACACAAAAACAAATATATCCTTGCCTTGAATCCAACACAACTCATTTCTCTCAAAACAGATATCATATGCTCCCGATATCGTGTTCTCATTGTTTTCTCAAACAACTAAATTTTAAAAATTAAGTTACAACTATGCTGAGGGAATAGTTTGTATGCTAACTAGGCATATGAATAGGAAAAGTAACTGTGAATTTTTGGGCCATTGGTTGTTTGAAAAGTGTCACATTCAGGTTGGTCAAGTTGTGGTGGGTATTTATTAGTTAAGGATCGGCCAATAGGGGAGAGCCACCTTAGCAAATTACTAGCTGCCACATGGCCTCCTATTGGTATATTAATTTTTTTTATGGTCAGGAGGGCCTCTAGCAGGAATTGAACCTAAAATCTCCGTGGTATGTTATCACCCCCCCCCATTGCATCATCTATGATTCTCATTTTCATCCGGGGTGCGGGGTTACCACCGACCCCAAACCACATGCCACACCACATTTCAAAAAGATATGAGTTATGAATTGGCGTAATTTTTAATTAAAATGGTCGGAACTATCCCCAAACCACAGGATAATATAACCACACCACGTATCAACCAACATAACCGCATTTTGATGGAATTCCAATAACTAGATGGTTACAAGACTTACCAAATCACATGAAACCATTAATGAAGCTTGGTTTAAAGTTATGATGTGGTGTTTAAACCTCACCTCTAGTCAAACCATGGTTCAATTTGAACTCGGGATAAAGTTATTTTGGCGCGAAATTGGAAAACCCAACCACAGTTCTATCACCGAACCACAGTCACAGCCTGGGTCAGTAGTTGGTGGGATTTTTGAATGGTCTAGGATCTACAATGGAGTTAGCACCACGTGGTCCGATCTAGAGTCACCATGTTGTTTAACCAGTGGATAGTTTCCACCCAAACTTATGTGAATCTCATTGATGCAGCCCGAAATTATTGCTCCACGACACCAAAAATTGCGGAAAATGTAGGATACATAACAAGTGGGTGCGAAATGTAAGAAATTTAAAATGAAAATTGTTCTAGACCATAACTCAAACATTTTTGGACCTTTTTGAGTGGAGAAAGAGCTGAACTAGAGGTTTTATACTATTCTAGAGCCATTGGAGACATTAATTTTTCATTCTATGAACTGAAAATTGATGCAAACACATGTTTTTGAGAACAATGAAAGAGGCCTACATTGGAAGCTGAACTAGGAGATGTATCCTAGGAAGGGTGAACTCCTTCGTCATTTGTTTTCTTCTGTTTCTATTATGGGATTATTGTATCTATTATTTTCTGAAAAATGAGTTTAAAACTTAATTTATGTGCTATGAAAACATGTCTAATTGTAGAAAAAAACATAAACATTTCACTTGCAAATTTCATCAAAAAACTTCAAGTTTTCATTTATAGATCAGGTTGCTATCAGAGCTTTGGCTTCTTGGTTTTATTAAGGGTTTAATTATGTTGCAAGTTTTTTTTTATGATTACAAGGTAGAATCTCAAAAGAGGATAAGGAAAACGTGTGGGAGAAAGTCCTCAATCTAGTTCAAGACAGCACATTTGCCACAATCTTTGCCACAAGTTTCACCAAAGGCCTCAATATTCATGGAACATGAATGAGAACCTAAAAATATGATTGAGGATGATAAGGGTTTTAGGAAAGCATTATTTTACATGACTCAAATGGTAAAATTTCTCTATGAAGAAACTGATTCAAGGTTGCAAGGTGAGAGCTCAAAGTCTCCAAAAGGAAATGGAGGAAATGAAGACAAGCCTCCAAAATGGAATGGAGGGAATGGTGATAAAACACCTCTAACTCCACCTTCCTCCTCACATCCATATTCACCACAATCACCTTCTACATCAACCCCTTTACAAAAACCTCCACATTCTACAAAGGGACATGGTAAAACTCCATTTTTGAAACTTGACATAAATTTTGAATTCTCTATGTATAATGGAGAGATAAATTTTAAGGAATTAGATAATTAGGTTCGTCAGCGTGAAGTGTATTGCATGATACAAAGGATCAAATATGATGAGACCAATATTCAACTTTCTTCATTAAGGTTGGAAAGTGCAACACTTATTTGGTGGGAAGCCAAAACTCAAGAGGGTATCAAAAAAAATGGTAAGGTTTTATCCTTTTGGAATGAATCTTTTGTTACATTAAGAAGAAAATTTTATCCTTTAGCATATATGCAGAAAGCTATCATGGATTGGAAAAACAATAGGTAATTAATGGGTCTAGGTGTGCAAAGTTATACCTATTATTTTAGAAGGAGAACGTTGATTTTGGTTGTAGATCTATCCTCTCTAGACACTTTACTCAAATACATTGGAGGTTTGTATAGCTATTTGAGAGACACAATTCTCATGTTTAACCCTACAAATTTAGATGAGGTTTGCGTACATGCAACACATCTAGAAGCAAGAGGGAAGAATGTTTCTAAAGAAACTAGTGAAAAAACATTTGAGTACGGAGACAAAAGAAAGGGGGAGTTCAAAGGAAAAGGAGGAAGAATTATTCCATCAGGAAGGAGAAATAAAAACACACATGCAAACATTGATCCAAAGAAGTCCATGATGAAGACTAATTTTTGAAACTTTATCGTGAGATGAGACCGAAAAAGTTTAACAACAAGGAGAAAGTAACCTTTGATACAACTATACAATAAATATTAGGTTCTGATTGCAGGGATGAAACAAAGATCATAACCATGGCATTGAAAGGTATCAACATAGCAAGTACTAGTTCTTCAAATAGTCTCATTGAAATTCAATATGAAAAAAGAAGAATAGAGATTTTCCACATTAGATTTATTTCAAAACATACCTAGATAGTTTTTTTGATAGTGGATCAAAACAAAACCTTATTTCAGAAGAAATTGTCCAGAAACTAAATTTGGAAACCATTCCAAATCTTAAACCTTATCCTTTAGGTTGGATATGTGACAACGCAAAATTTCAAGTGACAGGGAAATGCATACTTTGATTTTCCATCACTACAAACTTCCTTGATGAGGTAGAACTTGATGTAGTTTCTCTTGAAATATGTGGTATTGTTTTGGGAAGCACATATTTATGTGATAGGAGTGCCATTTTTCATCGCAATGACAGAAAATATCATTTATTTAAAAATGGGATTGAGTATGTTGTTATAGCACATAGCAATAAATTGCGCTTATCTCTTGTAAATGCTCGAAAAATGAAGGGGCGTGTAAATGCTACTCAGAATTTTGCATTGCTAATGTTCAAACAAAAAGATGTTGAGGAATTTAAAGCATTTCAGGGATATGAATCAAGTTTGAGATATGATTTCAATAAGGTTTATAATACACATGATAAGATTTTATAGGATTCTAACTTGTTGCCTCCTAAAAGATTAACACAATATGAAGTGCAATTGCAGTAGGATGCATCATTGTTGAACATTGGTATGAACAATATGCAACTATTAAAGAATGAAGGGACAAAAAAGAAGATGGAAAAGTTATTTTACAAAGAGGACATCGGTTCTAAGACATCTTATTGTGGGTTTCATAACGTTTTGGCTTTGAAGGATGGTGAATGGCGATGGTGATCACATTTGGTAAAGAATCAAGCCAAGTACAAGGCTAAACATGCTCATAATTACAGGAAATTTCAGTCTAAAAGTGCCCATGAAATTTTCACATAATTTCCATGTCATAATATGTAAACCAATAAAAATCATTTAAATTTAAAAATATGTATATGTAAATATTTTGGAGGTAAAAGAAGAAAAACTACATTTTTTAATTGTGTTTTTCGTGTATATACTTATAGATTTACTTAAATTTCAAGTTTAGACACTCGTTGGATGAAAAAATTAATTTCACATCCAAAAAGTACCCATTACGAATACTTTTGAGAATACACACATTGGTAGAAATTTAAGATACATTAAAAATATTGTTTTATCTTCATTTTTTACCAATGTGGGTCTTCTCAAAAGTATGCATAATGGGTACTTGTTGACTGTAGAATCTAATTACACATCCATCAATTGTCTACACAAATTGAGTAAACTTATAAGGAGATAAGCAAAAAATACAATTTAAAAAAGTAGTGTTCTTCTTTTTCCTCCAAATTGTATAACTCTTATTTTATTATTTTAACTATTATTATATTATTTTTCCTTAGGAGGCCACTTTTAGGCTGAAATTTCCTCTAATGAAGCATCGTTATGATGACAATTTTCAAGGTGTAGTGAACTTGAAATTTAATAATTCTCCTCTAATTGAAGATCAAGGAGGGAATGTTCAAATACGTTCAAGGGAAATTTTATGTTCAGAATATGATGAAAAATTGCAACAAGATATCATCTTTGACGAGAAAAGCAAAGATTTCAAAACAAGGGGAAGTGAAGTACATTCAAGAGGAGATCAAAGAGACAAATCCAAGAAAAGCTAAATGGATTTAGATTGGAAGGGTGAGGGAATTGTTCCCTCATCTGTTTGTTGACTGAAAATGAGCTTTTGGAGGTCCAAAAGCTCCCAGTGGGGAGTAATGATCGAGTCGAGTAGTAAAATGCTCAAAATTCAAATTGTTTGAAAGTGCTCGAAAACAGTGAAAAAATGATGATCTCATTGCCCTGAATTCAATGCAACTCATTTCACTAAAAATTGATATTGTATGATCTCAATACCACGTTATGGTTATTTTCTCAAAAATCTAAAATTTTAAAAATTGAGTTGCACGTATGCCCAGTCAACAGTCTGTACACTAACTAGACATATGAGTCGACAAAGGGACTCTAAATTTTTGGGCCATTGGTTTTTTGACAAGTGTCACATTTAGGGTGGTCGAGTTGTGGTGGTTTTTTATTGGTTAAGGATTGGATAATGAGGTAGAGCCATGTAGGCCAATTGTTAGCTGCCACATGGCTTAATGTTGGTATAGTAAAATTTTGTATGGTTGGTAGGGCCTCTGGTAGGAATCGAACCATAGACCTCTGAGATGGCAGCAAAGTGCTCCACCATTGTGCCAATGATGATTCTTATTTACCATAGTTCGTAGCTTCTATTTGATGTTTTGTGGGTTTCAAATTAGGGGTCAGGGTCGGGGCTAACCCCTAGGGCCTGTTCCACTCCAATCCATGATACTGCAGGTTAGGGTGAGTAGGGATGCGGGGTTAACCCCAGACCTAAACCACTTGCCACACCATAATTCAACGAGAGTGGAGTTATGACCTCGCTCAGTTTTGAATTAAACTGGCTAGAATTGGCCTCAAACCACAAGATGATATAACCACACCACGTATCAACAAGATAACCATATTCCAATGGAATTTCATTAACCCGATGGTTGCAAGAGTTAACACGTCACATGAAATCGGTAAAGGAGATTTCTTTAAATTTATGATGTCGTTTTTAAACCTTACCGCTGATATAACCACAGTTCAATATGAGCTTGAGATAATGTTATTTTGGCGATCAATTCAAAAACCCAACCACAGTTCCATCACCAAACCACAGACACAGCCTCGGTTAGTAGGTGGTGGGATTTTTGAACGTTCCAAGATCTACGATAGAGTTAGCGCCACCACGCTCGATCTAGAGTCACCACATTTTTTAACAAATCGATAATTTCCACCTGAACCGATGCGAATCTCACCGGTGTAGGGCAAAATTGTCACTCCATGATGCAGAAATTTGCGAAAATTGTAGGATATATAACATTAGGGTGCGAGATGTAAGACAGTTAGTAGGAAAATTGTTCTATTGCAGAACTCTATCACTTTTTTACCTTTTCAAGTGCAGAAAGAGCCCATCTATGGATTTTTTACTGTTCTAGATCCATTAGATACAATATTTTTGGATTGTGAGCACTGCAAATTGATTTAAAGACATATTTTTGAGCATAATCAAAGAGACCTAGCATTAGAAGCTGGACCAAGAGACGTAGCCCAGGAAGGGTCAACTCCTTCAGCATTTTTTGTCTTGTGTTTATGTTTTGGCATTACCGTCTCTGTTATTTACTGCAAACAAAGGCTTGAAACTTAATTTTGGTGTTATGGAAACTTGTCTAATTGCATAAAAAACATAAAATTTCACTTGTAAATTTCATGAAAAACCTTCAAGTTTTCATATACCAATCATGTTGGTACAATAGCTTATGTCTTTTGGCTGTATTGAGGTACTAATTATGTTTCAATTATTTTCTAATGCATACAAGGTTGAAGCTCAAAATAGGATAAGGAAAACTTGTGGGAGCAAGTCCTCAAGCTATTTCAACGAGAGCAAATTTGCCACAATCTCCACAACAAGTTTCACCTCAAGTTTCACCAAAGGATTCACCAGTCCTACCACATGAGGAGAGTCTGACAATATGGCTGAGGATGAAAATAATTTTAGGAAATAATTCTTTGACATGACTGAGATGGTGAAAGTTCTCTACAACAAATGGAATTCAAGGTTGCAAGGTGAGAGCTCAAACCTTCTAAAGGGAAATGGAGGAAAAAGAGAAAACACTCCAAAAGGGAATGGAGGGAATGGGGATAAACCACCTCTAACTCCACCTTTCACCTCACCTCCATCTTGACCTCCATATTCACCATCATCCTAGTATATGTTAACCCCTTTACAAACACCTTCACATTCTCCGAAGGGACATTGTAAAACTCCATTTTTTAAAATTAACTTAAATTTTTAATTTCCTATGTACAATGGATAGGTAAATGCTAAGAAATTAGATAATTTGGTTTGTCAGCTTGAAGTGTATTGTGGGATACAAAGGATCAAAGATGATGAGACCAAGATTTAGCTTGCTTTTTTAAGGTTGGAAAGTGCAGCACACATTTGAAGGGAATCCAAGAATCAAGAGGACATGAAGAAACATGGTAATGTTTTATCCTCTTGGAATGATTCTGTTTTTGCATTAGAAGAAAATTTTATCCTTTATCATACATGTTGAAAACTATCATGGATTGGACAGACTTTAGGAACTTAAAGGGTCATAGTGTACGAAGTTATACACAAGAGTTTAGAAGGAGAGCATTGATTTTGGGTGTAGATTTATCCTCTCTAGACACTTTACTCAAATACATTGGAGGTTTAGATAGGTACTTGAGACACACAATTCTCATGTTTAACCCTACAAATTTAGAAGAGGTATGTGTACCCGCAAGACATCTTTAAGCCAGAGTGAAGAATTTTTCTGAAGAAACTAGTGAGAACTCATTTGACTCTGGATACAAAGGAAAGGGGAAGTTCAAAGGAGAAGGGAAGAAGAATTATTTCATAAAGAAGGATAAATAAAACTTCACATGTTAACATTGTTCCAAATAAGGCCATTCTGAAGAACATTGTTGGAAAGTTCATCCTGAAATGAGACTGAGATTGTTTAAAAACAAGGAGAAAGAAAAGCTTGATGTGAACTATACAACAAGACTCAAGTTATGATTTCCGGGATGAAACAAATATCACAATGATGGGATTGAAAATTATGGACATTTAATGTTCCATTTCTTCATGTAGTCTCAATGAAACTTAATATGAAAAAACAAGAATAGTGATTTTCCACATTAGAGTTATTTCAAAACATACCTAGATACTTTTTTTGTTAGCGAATCACAAGAAAACCTTATTTCAGGAGAAATTGTCAAGAAAATAAATTTCAAAAAATTTCCTCATCCTAAACCTTATCCTTTAGGTTGTTTATGTGACAATGAAAAATTTCAAGTGACAAGGAAATGCATACTTAGATTTTCCATCTCTACAAACTTCCTTGATGAGGTAGAACTTGATGTAGTTCCACTTGACATATCTGGTATTGTTTTTGGGAGCCCATATTTATATTATAGGAAAGCCATTTTTCAACCCCATGAGAAAAAATATAATTTTTTTAAAAATGGGATTGAGTATGTTTTTAGAGCACACAAAAATAAATTGAGTTTACCTCTTGTAAATGCTAGAAAAATAAAAATAATTGTTAATGCTAGTCATAAATTTGCATTGTTAATGTTCAAACACAAAGCTTTTAAGGGATCTAAAGCCTTTCAAGGAAATGAGTCAAGTTTGAAATCTGATTTAATTGAGGTTTCTAATCCATGTGATAAGATGTTTCAGGCATCTACCATGTTTCCTTCTAAAAGAGGAAAACAATATGAAGTTCAATTGCAAAAGGACGCATCGTTCTTGAACATTGGTATGAACAAGATGCCAGTGTTAAAGAATGCAGGGATAATAAAGAAGATGAAAAACATATCTGGCGGAGAGGACATTAGTTCTAAGAAATATTTTTGTGGGTTTCATAATTTTTTTACTTTGAATAAGGATGGTGCATGAAGATGGTGATCACATTTGGTAAAGAATCAAGCCCAGTGAAAGGATATACGTGCTAAGCATCATTATGAGGATAAGTTTCAAGGTGAAGTGAAATCGAAATTGAATAAGTCTCCTTTGATTCAAAATCACAGAGGGAATGTTCAAATTCCTTCAAGGACATTTTTTTGTTCTGAATATATTGAAAAAAAATGTTGCAAGATATCATATTGATAGAAAAACAAGGACTTCAAAATGAGGGGAAGTGAAGTACCTTCACGAGGAGCTCAAAGAGAAAAATCCAACCAAAGACAAATGGATTGAGATTTGTAGGGTGAGGGAATTGTACCCTCATCTACTTGTTAATTGAAAATGAGCTTTTGGAGGTCCTAAAGATTATAGTGGGGACAAATGATCTAGTGGATCAGTAAAATGCTCAAAATTCAAAGTGTTTGAAAATTATTTAAAATGGTGCCAGAAAAAATATCTCAACGCCTTGAATCCAACGCAAATTCTTTCACCCAAAAATGCTATCGTATGTTCATGATATCGTGTTCTGACCATTTTATCAAACAACTAAAATTTAAAAAATTGAGTTGCAGGTATGCCTATTTAGCAGTCCGTACAATGACTAGGCATATGACTAGGCAAAGTGATTATGAATTTCTGGGCCACTAGTTGTTTCAAAAGTGTCGCATACAAGTTAGTCAAGTTGTGTTGGATTTTTATTGGTTAAGGATCGTCTCATGGGGGAGAGCCACATGGGCCGATTTCTAGCTTCCATGTGGCCTCCTATTGGTATATTCAAATTTTGTATGGTCATCACGGTGTTTGGTAGGAATCAAACTACAAATATATGGGCTCGAAGCACAGTGCTCCCCTACTATGCCATCGATCATTCTTATTTACCATAGTTCGCGACTTCTATTTCAATTTTTGTGGGTTGCACATTGGTGGTCAGGTCCAGGGTTAACCCCTGGCCCCCAATCTAGGCCAACCCATGACACTATAGGTCAGGGAGCCAAGGGCATGGGATTAACTCGAGCCCCTAACCACATACCACACCACAGTTCAGCAAGAGTTGTGGTGTGACTTGGTGCAATTTTGAATTAAAATAGCGAGAACTGAACCCAAATCATGAGGTAATATAACCACACCACGTATCAACAAACATAACCACAGTCTGATAGCATTCCATTAACTCGATGGTTACAACACTTACCACATCACATGCAACTGATAAAATATCTTGGTTTAAAGTTATGGTGTGGTATTTAAATCTTACCGTGTGTCAAATGACGGTTTAATTCGAGCTTGGGTAAGGCTATTTTGGTGTGCAGTTGGAAAAATCAACCAAAGT
Organism: Pinus albicaulis; assembly: GCA_034641835.2. Classification (NCBI taxonomy): domain Eukaryota; kingdom Viridiplantae; phylum Streptophyta; class Pinopsida; order Pinales; family Pinaceae; genus Pinus; species Pinus albicaulis. The sequence goes on from CM076575.1 coordinate 635,620,177, forward strand.
TCTGTCATTGAACCATAGTCATATCATGGGTCAACAATTGGTAGGATTTTTGAATAGTCTGGGATCTAAAGCAGAGTTAGTGCCACGTGGATCTATCTAGAGTCACTGTGTTCTTTAACCAATTGAAAATATCCACCTGAACCAACGCAAATCTCACCAGTGTGGGGAAAAATTTTCGCTCCATGACGCTGAAAATTGCGGAAAATGTAGGATGGATAAGCGGTGGGTGTGAAATGTAGGATATTTAGTAGGAAAATTATTCAGGAGCATAACTCAGTCATTTTTTTACCTTTTTGAGTGTAGAAGGAGCACACCTAGGGGTTTTTTTATTTTTCTAGAGCCATCCGAGATATTATTTTTTCATTTTTAGAGCTACAGATTGACGTAAAAACATATTTTTGAGCATAATGAAGGAGGCCCAACATTGGAAGTTGGACCAGGAGATTTAGCCCAAGAGGGGTGAAATAATTCATCATTTTTTGTCTTGTGTTGATGTTATGGTATTATTGTCTCTGTTATTTGCTGCAAAACTGAGTATAAAACATAATTTATGAGCTATGGCAACTTGTCTAATTGCATAAAAAACATAAAATTTCACTTGAAAATTTCATCAAAAATATTGAAGTTTTCATATATACATCAATAAATGTGTTTCCATGGATCAATTCACTTACAAAAATTGGATATTTTGGTGTAAATTAGATTTGATCAATGTCAAACACCATACCTTTTAGAATATTTTACTATCATTTAATCAAATCACAAAATCAAGTCATTGGATCATTTCTATCTCAATGACTCTAGGAAGTTATAATAATTTTCCCTATATGGAAATTCCCCACTACAAAATTTATTTCCACCATTAGATCACAATCACATTCAATATAAATCAGTCTAAATCTTCTCCAAAATATATGAAACCTCCATGATGTAAATTAAATTTGGAATCATCAATCCTTACAACCAAAGCCTTTTCTCATTAACTAAAACATCTAATTTCCATTGGTGTTGTAATGTACACCTCCCCTCACATCTATCTAAGTAACTGACCGACTAGGGTAGACATGATCTAATGACATTTAAGAGAAAAATCAATCTCCTCAGTGACTTTAAGGAAATGGAATCGATGCGGAAAACCATAAAACAAACTCCCTGCACTTGCTACAGGAACCCTAGAGGCTATCCCAGTCATCATGTTGACCTGTCCCTGTGTACCACTACCTTTTACTAAAGAAAACCTTAAGAGGCTCCATTTATATGGGAAAGGGTGCATCTAGGAGGCTCTAGAAGCTACCACGACATAGCCATGTGTGCATCTAGGGAATATTTTACCTGGAACTTGGCTTGCATACACAATTTTCAAGGAAATTTTAAGTCCAAAATCCCGGACACTGCCTAGAACTTCCTGTAGTTTTCAAAATTTATTAAACACATGGAAAAAATGCCAAATAAAAAAAATATGACTCGAGGACTAGGCCTAAGCATCCCCAATTAGGATTGACATTCTATCAAACACTTGGTACAAATGAAGTATATAGCTCTAGAATGCAAGAAAAAGAAAAAATGACACAAAAATATTGAGATACATTACAATAAGGATCACAACCCTCTTCCTTGAACTGATATGACATCAATTATGTCTTGCATCCACTATATTAACATTTACAAGAAAATACATGAAACACCCATTAGATTAACCAATCATTTAAAAATGCTTATAACCAGAATAAAACCATGGAAATAACACTTAGATAATAGCCATTAAATTCACACATTAATAAGTAAAGAGGAAAGAGAACTTAGCTTTCATTAACCATATCGAACAACCGACTAGGTTTGGGACATCCATGTACCACCCAACCATACATATCGCTAAGCCAAATATCTCTTCAGCCTGTCACCCTTGGGCCATAATCCAATGCTGAATGTGGGATCTCATGGATAAACCAATCCAAAAAAAATAATGGAATCCAAAGGTTAAACCACCTCCACCCTCACCATATCATTCTCACACAAAAAACGGTGCTCCGGTCACAAAACCAAATAGATATTTGAATTACATCCAAAATCCATCAATATCATCGAGGAACTTTCCATCTCCCTATCTATGAGGCTTTACCACAATCCAATCCTAGATCCCTATGCCCTAAAACAGGATACCACACTCAGGCTTTACAGTGTATCTCGCCAAAACTGGTCAAGGGATTCCTTGATCTTTGGGAATTTTCCTTAAGACCACCTCTATCCTAGAATCTAAAATCCATCTGGCAATTATAAAGCTCAAAACCAAGATGAAAATCCCAACGCATGATGGAATCCAGAAAAAGGCAAGACAAGGTTTAAAACCACTATCAAAACCTGAAAAAAACATGTCACAGACAACAACAGAAGCAAATACCAACATGCATAAGCCATGCATGTCTAAAACATCTAGGAAATCATACATGCAATATGTTACCTACAATTATTCCCGCTGAAGCTACTAGACCCTTCTCTTCATTGATTTCCTTTCATTTCCTTCCTTGGCTTTCTTTCCTCTCTCTTGGCTCAATGTTGAAATGATCCATGAAAACTCTAAGTATCCAATAGTGAGAGAGAGAGAGGGAATAATTGGAGAGCTCCAAAAATGAAATTAAAAAAAGGTTATATTGACAAAAGGTACCAACTGATCCTCATAATCCTTTTTATCAACGAGACCTATATTTTCTTCATTTTTCTCCTCACATGCAACCTGTGACCTTTTACGTTCCTTTTCTCCTATTTTCCCTTTTTTTTATAAATAAACGTGCCAAAAATAATTTTTTCCTCTTTAATGCCTTATCCATTTCCTTTACCAATTTTCCTTAGCCATAAACACATATGGAGTGATACCCACTAGGGTATCTTTCCCCAACATTTAGCTTGGAATAAGTGTCCCTTAACCATAGTCTTATTTTGAATTTATTAAGTTTTATTACATGAAAATTTTCCCGGGTTTGTTACATAACCCTGACCCTTTGGGAACACCATCCTCAGTGTTAAACCACACCTGCGCCTCAACTAAACTACCGAAAAAAAACATACTGCTCATTCAACTTTATAAGTTAGCTGGATTCCATATTTACAATGAGTAACATCCTCAAATAAAAAACAATGATAACATGACCATATAACATCCGTACAACTTATTGGAGCTTTATAACTTAGATCATGGCAGTATTTACATCCATATACATAGGTACATATACCAAAACATCACCAAAGCATATACCAATAATATACCAACATCATACCAAAATTTCTTTACCTCAATTGAAAAATAATGAAGTATGCATAGCCCGCAATTGATTTTTCATCTCCCATGTAGCGTCATCGGGCCCAATGTGCTTCTAGTGCACTTTAACTTGCTCAATGTCCCTTTTCTTGAGCATCGGCTACTTCTGCTGCAATATGCATTGAGGTTCTCGCTAGAATTATCCTTATTTCTCCACCTGCAAAATAGACCAATCAATAACATGAGAAACATCCTTTATATACCTTTCAAGTAATGAAACATGAAACACATCATGGAATTTTGACTTTTGGAGGTAGCACAAGTTGATAGGTCATTGTTCCGATCCTCTTAAAGATCTCAAAAGTCCCACAATATTGTGGTGCCAACCTGGCACATGATCCAATCCTCAAATATCTCTCCTTGGGGTTGATGCACAAATACACATGCTTCCCAACCTGAAACTCCTTCAATACCTTGTTTTGGGGTGCATGACTCTTCTATCTATCATGTGATACCTTTATATTATTCTTTATAATTTTTATTTCATGCTCCATGTTTGCCTACATGTCCAGTCCAATGAACACCCTATTAACTGGATCACTCCAACTTATGGGAGTATTACAATTCAACCCATACAATGCCTCAAAGGGACTCATCGCTAATGACTCCTAATACCCATTGCTTTATTCAAACTCAACCAATTGTAAATACTCTTCCAACTTCCACTGCTGATGTATCTCATACATACTCAACATGTCCTCCAAGATCCTACTGAACCTCTTAGTTTTTTCATCTGTATGTGGATGTTAAGTTGTTCTGAAGTCCAACTCTGTGCCCAAACCTATAAATAAATTCTTCCAAAACTTGGAAGTGAAATTTTCATCCCTATCTGACACAATCTTCTTTCGAACACCGTTTAATGTGACTACATCTTTCATGAACACCTTTTCTACATTGCTTGTTGAATATGTAGTATTCACTAGAATGAAGTGTGACACCTTTGTCAACCTATCCATAACAACCATGATAGAATCATGTTTCCTCAGTGTCCTCAGAAATCCTGTGATAAAGTCCATGGAAATTACCTCCCATTTCCATTATGGAATCACAATAGGCTATAGTTTACCACCTACACACCTACTCTCTACCTTTTCCTTCTTACAGCCACGAACTCTGCCACATATTTCCTTAGATTCGGCCAATAATAGAGCCTCTTCACCACAGTCAATGTATACTGGTAGCCTAGGTGACCTAAATATGATTTCACATGTTATCCCTCAATATCACCTTCTTGAACTCACTATTATGCAACAAATATATAATGTCTTTAGACCTAACCAATCCATCTACCGTGAGACGATAGTCCACATCATGTACACCTACACCTATACCTCTACCACTATTTGTACCTATACCTGTAACATGTTGCAATTTGTGCCTAAGCTCCATATACCTGACATCCTGCTGACCCACCTCCAAGATCCTATCCTATAAATATGTCTCATAAGAGGTCATAGTTGAAATGTTATTTCCATTCATCTTCTTCCTAAGAGCATCTGTGACCTTGTTCTCCTTACCTTTGATGTATCTGATCTAACAATAAAACTCATTGATTGTGGCCAACCATATATTTTTCCTTGAATTCAGATTAAGTTGGTAAAACAAGTACCTCAACCCATTGTGATCAATCATCAGTACAAACCTCCTATTAAGAAGATATTTCCTCGACATCTTCAGTGCATGAATGATATCTTCCAACTCAAGATCATGTGTTGGATAGTTCTGTTCATGCACATTAAGTTTTAGTGAATCATAGAATATCACCTTTCCATCCTACATAACGACTCCACCAAGCCCTATTTTTCAAGCATATGTACATAATATAAAAGCTTTGTATGGATCTGTGATCTTTAACACTAGAGCATGTGTTAACAATTTCTTAAGCTTCTCAAAACATGTCTCAAACTCCTCCACCCACTCTAACTTCTTACATTTCCTCTGCAATGATGTAATCGTATAAGAAATATGTGAGGAGTTACTGATGAAACTCCCGTAATAGCCTACCAATCCCATGAAATTTCTCACCTCATCTACATTTCTAGGAGCTTCCCACTCCATGATAGCTCTTACCTTTTTTGTATCCATCATTATTCCCTCCTTATAGACAACATGCCCCAAGTAATGTACCTTATTATGAAATAAACTACATTTTCTTAGCTTAGAATACAACTGATGCTCTCTCAACAATCTCAATATTCCTGGAAAATGCTCGACATGTTATTATTTATTTTTAGAATATACCAAGATGTCATCAATGAATACAATCACAAACTTATCCAGATAAAGACATAACACACTAATCGTTAAACACATAAAGGTAACTGGATCATTATTCAACCCAAATGGAGCTATAGAAAACTCATAATTCACATCCATAGTCTGGAAAGTTATCTTGTAGATGTCCTCTTCTTTTATGTGTACTTGATGATATCCTAATCCCAATTCGATCTTAGAGAAAATTGTTGCTCCCATCAGCTGATCAAACAAATCATCAATCCTCGATAATGGGTACCTATTCTTGATGGTCACCTTCTAAAAAATATCGTAATCAATGCACAACCTGAGAGTTTCATCATTATTTTTCACGAGCAACACTGGTGCGCCTTCAATAAGGTTATATACAAGGCTCTCGACCTCATTTGAGACACACATCTCACACAAGTTCGATCTACAATAAAGTAGGACAAAAAGAGTTGGAAAGTACAATTAAGAGAAGTAAAAGTCTCTTGGGATCATCCCTCTCTCCACACATGCAAAGATAGGGTCTTTTTGCTGCCAGTTGTAGGAGGCTAAAATTGTAGGGCCAAAATTATGAGGTGCAGTTGTAGGGTCAAAAATATCTTACAAAGTTGCAGTAGGTCGAAGTTTGGAAGCTTCCATGAAGAATAATTTCCTGGGGGGATGACTTGGTGGTTAGGAGGATCTTGGGATTTGGTATTTTGGCCTTGAAAGTCTCATTGAAAGAATATTCTAGAAGAAGAGAAGCATTTTTTGTTGCTTTTCCCTTGGATTTACATATTTTGTACATTGTCTTGTTATGATCTTCATTGTTTTTGTAATTTCTTGATGAAAAAGATCTAGTAAAGTAATAAAATACCAACACATATCACAATTAATTATCAAGTTATGTAAAATAATCTATAATACATAAGTCTCATGACTTTCCAACATGGTATCAGAGCTAAGCTACAAGAAGGAGATTGAATATCACATCCTAGTTTTCACTATGGAAAGAGTTGTAAAGAAGGGTTTCAAGTATATTGAGAATCTCGCTACATATGTCAAGGATTGTTTATTAAATATCATCTCCAAGATTAGAGAAAATAAAGTAATATATGGAAGTTTTTTCTCCACTTTATCTGAAACTTTCAAGAACGAGAATATATGGGTTATTGAAAATGTTGCTTCTAGACACATGACAGGAGAATGTAGTCAACTTCAGACTTTGTCAAAAGGAACCTCCTCTTATTCAATGGAACTTGGAGAAAAAAATAGCTATCTAGTGAAATAAATTGGATATACTTCAATTGAGCTCAATTATGGTGGAAATATTCACCTGAACAATATTCTATATGTTCCAGTTTTGAAGAAAAAACTAGTTTCTATTTCTTCTCTAGAGGATAAGGGTGATAAAAATAGATTTTGTTGATGTCAATGTTTTGTTTTGGGATAAGGTCTCTTCTATTGATCATTTTGGGGTGATTGGGATTCGTGAGGAGACATTATATATCATTTTTACACCTCTATCTCAAGCCCTAGTCCACTTGGATGTAAGCCCTTCTAAACTATGGCATAGAATGTATGGAAAACTTCATTGTAATATTTATCCATCTCTATGTCAAATGCTCAATGAATATCTGAATTGAAGGAATATCATGAAGGGACCTGTAAGGGATTTTATCTAGACAAAAACATGAAGAATCCATTTGCAAGAAGTGATAACAGATATAAGGAAGTTTTAGATTTGATACATTCAGATGTATGTGGACCTATGGTAGTAAAATTTGTTGGTAGGCATGAATATTATGTGACCTTCAGTAATGGTTTATCCAAGAAAACTTGGCTATATCTCTTCAATAAAAAATATGAGGTATTTGAGAAGTGTCAAGAATTCAGTAATGAAGTGGAAAATATAATTGAGATGAAGAACAAGACTTTGAGATCTGAAAATGGTGGAGAATATACCTCTAAGGAACTGATAGCATTCTATAAGGAAGTAGGGATTAAGAGGGAGCCAATTCTTCCTTATAACCCTGAAAAAAATGGAGTGGCTGAAAGGAAGAATAGAACAATTGAAGAATGTGTAAGGGCCATGGTACATGATTCATATCTCCCTCGATTTCTATGGGGAGAAGCATGTGTGATATTTTTTTAATCACAGAATGAATTAATCCTAAGATTATTAACAACGAGACTACAAAAGAGTGATTTACAGGAAACAAGACAAGTGTGGATCATATTAGAATGTATGGGTGTCATGTGTATATACTTATACCAAAGTACAAGAGAAAGAAGTTGGATCCTACCACTGAAAAGGGAATATTTGTTGGGTATAATGCTTCACCAAAGGCATACAAAACGTATATTAAGGAGGATCATTGAATTTAAGTAAGAAAAGATGCTATATTTGATGAAATTATAGATTACAGGAAATCAAAAGATATTCTAGTCAACTATAATAAAGAAGATATACCTATATTTGAGGATATCTGAAGGGAAAATTATGTTCAATATCAAACACCTAATCAACAAGATATTGAAGGTCCTAGTGAGCTTGTGCAACAAGTAATTTTTCCAAAAACTCGAAAGAGGATTTCTTCGTTGAGAGATACTCTATAAGAAGAAGAAGAATACAAAAATAAGGGTACCTCTAGAGAAAGAAAAATACAAAATAGGTATTTTTGGTATTTTTCATACCTGAGAAGGCTCATTGAAGAGAAACCTTCTTCCTATGAAGATGTAGCTAAATTTCAAGAGTGGAGGAATCCAATGCAGGAGGAATACCAGTCGATCATGAAGAACGATGTCTGGGAAATTTTCCCTAGACCAAGTGACAAAGATATAGTCACTTATAAATGAATTCAAAAGATAAAAAACACTACGATGGTAGCATTGATAAATACAAATCAAGGTTTGTAGCAAAAGGCTTCTCACGGAAACAAGGTATTTATTATGAAGAAACATTTTCTCCCACAACTAGATATACTTCAATAAGATCACTTATTTCTTTCGCTACTATATGGGATGGAATATCCATAAATTTTATGTTAAGACAAATTTTCCAAGTGTGACAATTGATGAAGAGGTTCACATAGATAAACCTCAATAATTTGAAATAAATCAAAGGGAGACTCATGTCTGTATGATGGAAAAAAATCACTATGGATTAAAGCAAACACCTAGAGCTTCGTATGCATAATGGATGCATACCTATTCAGAATTGATTTTACCAAGAGTTATATAGATCCTAACCTATACATTAGGGTGGTCAAGGATTAAATATTCAACATCCTCTTGTATGTGGATGATCTACTAGTCACACGTGTAGAGCATCAAATTGATGAATGCAAGAAGTAGTGAGAAAGAAAATTTTTGTAGTAAGGGTCATGGGATTATGATTATTGTTTAGGACTAGAATATTGATAGAAGGAAGGTGGGATGTATCTTGGTCAAGGTAAATATGTGATCAGGATTCTTCAAAAAATTTGCATGATTGACAACAAGACTATGATGACTCCTATCATTACCAATATAAAGAAATTTAGGAGTTCAAATTCTATTCTAGTGGATCGTATTTTCTATAGATATTTGATTAGGTCCTTTATGTATCTGGTAAATATAATACCTAACATTTGTTTTGTAGTAAATATCCTCAGTTATTTTTAGATGGAGCTAAAGCATGATCAGTAGATTGAAACCAAGCATATCCTAATGTAATAACATGGAAACCTACATCACTCCCTCCAATATACTATTAAGGGAATCAAATTCATGGAATATATAGATTCAGATTGGGGTGGCATTGAGATAAATGTAAAAAGAAAAACACCTAGATGTTAGAGCCCAGGATCTTCCATGGTATCATGAATGAGAAAAAGGCATGATACATTTTCCATGAGTAGTCTTGAAGTTGGATATGTTGTTGCAGGTGAAGTCTGTTAGGAAGCTATTGAGAGAATCAAGTTATTATTAGATTTATTTAAAGGATAAGTTAGCCATACATGTACAAATTGTGATAATGAAAGTTATATAATATTGATAGAAGACCCATTGTTTCATGCTAGGACAAAGCATATCAATAATAAGTACCACTAAATCGAAAGCCTTGTATGAGAAGGGGTCGTGGAGCTACACTATCTACCTACATATGAACAGGTAGTAGATATTATAACAAGATCATTACCGAACAATAAGCTTGAGTATTTAAGAGGTAAAATAGGTTTGGCAGACATCTCCTCCCTAATTGATAGAGAGTGATGCTGGATAGTTATTGTATTTATGGGTCTTGCACAACACCAAAAATAATAGTCGTAAGTCTTAGTGAAGGTCATAAATAAATAATGGAATCTAGAGTATTGGACATGCATATGAGATTATGACTTCTTATGGATTGTAGAATCCAAGAAAATAAATTGTTGACTGACACTCTTTGAGGATGAGGTATGGCATCCAAGACAAGAGTAGTCAAAGAGGACCAATATTCTTTGAGGATTAAAGATTGGAAATCCAAGTTAATGATATTCATAAAAGGACATATCCTCTGAACGTTTATATGGGGTATGTTCCTTTGAGTTATTATGGTGGCTTACATAAAGTGACCCAACATAATTCTTTCAAATGAGGATGTGCTTGTCTAGCCAAGTACTTCATGTATAATGTTTGTAATGATGTAGATTCTGGAAAAAAATTGGATTATAAATCTTAATATTCTTATGAGAATGCTTCGAGGATGATATTCCTTGAACCATGTGATGGGACTATGAATACTGGTGAGCCTTGGTATTGCACCAAGAATTCTGCAACTCCCAGAGGCTTCCCTACTTTACTTTATCAACAAGGGTTTCATACAAACCTGGAGGTGATAATGCTATCTACACAGCAGATGAATTCTACTCATGTCATCCTCTTCTGAGCTTTATGAAAGGGTTATACTTCTAGGGTTTCTAGATGAAGTCGGTCGCACTTCTGAATTTAGGCCTAGAGCTAAAAATGATTCCAAGCCATGGCACTATCAGAAATTACAAATCTACACTACAACAAGAAAGTATATGTTACTATTTTTCAATGAAATAAATCTACACATTAAGCTATGATAATAAATGAAAAAAAAGTAGGCATCTTGCATGAAGTAAAAATATGAATTGAAATTGCATAAAGCATACTAACCTAATCAAAATTTTCTTGGCCAAATGGATAAAAAAACTATACTCACGCTATGTTCTATCTATCAAGATTTTAATAATGCAGCTAATCATGACCTAATTATGCTTGTAAATGTGTTGTTTTGCAACTAGGAGAAGAAAGCACTAAGGTGGATTATGGAAGGCTTGAACACATGGCTGCAAGGTTGAAGGTGTATGGGTGGTTTTGGAAAGTCTAGAGGATGTGGATGGTGTTTTATGGGTTTAAGGAGGAGTCCACTGGTGCTACTTCGAGTGCTGCTACAGGTTTCCTATAGTGCTACAGGAAAGTCCTGAATTGCTAAAGGAAACAATTCGAGGGAAATCCGAGGCCAAAAATGGGTGAGAAAAGTGTAGGGAAGGTGGAATGAAGGTGGATTTGGATGAGTGGAAGGTGGCCCACCACTTGGAAAAGCTCAGAACCTCTTGGGAGGCATGTCTGATACCCCTAGGTTTTTCTCACTGTGTAGGGATGAAAAATCTAAAAATAGGGCTGATGGTGATTTTGATGAACAAAAGGATGATGAAGTGTGAGAGATGAAGCTGAAGGTGATAGTGAAGTTATACTTGGATATTCTACCTAAATCTGCAAGAAAACTACCTATTCATACAATAAATATGGACAAATTCATGATAAAGACAATGGAAAAGATGAATTGAATTTGGAAATAAAATCTACTTTAACCTACAAACAAAGATCTAACGCAACATTCTAAACACATTAATGGAATTACAACAACCTAACTTATTCATTCCAAGAAATCATAAACTAAAAAGTAATTTTGGCCTGTGGGGGATTTCTACCCTCCTCAAGCTCCAATGAAAGACATGAGAGGGGGAGGCTTGACTTATATCTTTCTAAATTTATAACCTATTCTACCAACATGTAAGAAAGCTAAATCTACAGCAAAAGACAAATGGAAGCAAACTAAAAACAATGAATGAAAATGCAAGCAAACTAGATAAATACTCATAAGAAAAACTAGCTAAAATGACATGAAAGTAAAGAATAAATACACAAGAGAGACTAAGCCACATGGATTGGGCCCTAACCCACAAGCCTAACCCTCTGAAACTAGATCAGTGAAGCACAATCCGAATACTCATTTTATTGCAAAAAATAGTCTCATTACATCAACATGAAAGTCTCAGAAACCTATTACAAGAGCTAAGAGCCTAATGGCTTTCTCCAAAGTTCGAATCCCAATGAGATCTTTCTCAACCCTATTTAACCTAAAGGGTAGCTACCAACGACTCCCTAAAAAGTAGGTGATGATTCCACTTGACTGCAAGTGAAGTGTAGCTTTAGTGCGCTTGATCTTGAGTTTGTTTGGTTGCCTTTGAATTTCCCGTTGGAGGGAATATCGAGGATCCCTTGGCTACCTTTGGGAGTTAAGGAGGGTGGAAAATCCCCCTAGAATCTCTCCTTGATGTCTACTCTGAGTCTTAATGGAAAAATATTTAAAAAAAATGAGATATATTCATGATTTTCCTACATTTAACGTATGTTAGTTAGTCGAAGTATGATAAGCCTCAATAACCATCTACAATAGCATCATAAGACCATAATATAATTAAAATGCAAGATAAAGAGACTTAATAAGGAAAAAAGGTGGCCATTAACCCATCCAAATTTACCTAATGATGGAGCTCATCATCACCCCCCTACTAAATGGTTGCTCATCCTCTCAGAAACTAGTCCCTCGTATACATTTATTTTAAGTCTTTGATGGACCCTTTGACTTCCCAAGGAAGAAGTGCGGGAGTCCCTTCAAGAGGGTAAAAACCATGGAAAATTTTAGGGGCCATTATCTGCTGTGGCTAATTTTCCATGGTTTTTCTAAAAAAGATTCGCCAATTTCATTTTTTTATAAAAAAACAATTCGCGCAAATTTTACAATATAAAATTATTTTACGTTAAAAATAGCCAAAATTATATAGACAATATATATAATATCATTATAAATTTGAATAAGTTTAGAAATACATCAATAAAAATTTTATAGTTTTCATATTAGGGATTAGTGAGATTCGCCAATTTTTTTAAACTTCATGATAATTTTCCATCCTTAAAATTATCCCTGGTAAAAACCATTATTCTTTTATGTTTCCTCCCATTTTCGGTTCTAATTATCTTGGTCCTTTCCATAAATCAACCCCAACTACAAGGGTGTATTGAGCTTCAAACCAATCCGCTGAATATTTTTGGCCTGCATGGCCCTCTTGTATAATAGTGCTCTCTCCAAGGCACCCCTCAATATTTCTGGTGTGTGGTACTCCATGTTTCTAAGGCTATGAGGGAGGTCGTTTCATCTCCTTTGGATAGAAATAATTCTCTCATGTCCCAACAACCTAGAAACATCATCAAAGTGAGCCATTGCTTGAGCTTGTGTGTGGAGCTAATTTTCTGCAAGTGCAGGATCCTCTTCAATCTTTAGATGGTTACTGATGACTCACCAAGGGTTGAATAGCTCTTCCCTAATGTGTAAGGGTTCTCTATTTTCTCTTCTCATAACCATTATGACTTTTCATCATTCCAATCTCTTCATTTACCATCCATGATTCTAAATCCATCAATTGCATGTCTTCCATCCTAGGATCAGGGTCCCAAATTTTTAAGTCTATCAACAGAAGGTTATGCATGTAAAACTCTACCATTTTTTTCCTTGTCTACCATACTTGATTGGTTGCCGAAATCAATTAAATTTCAACAATTTTGGAAAGGTAAGGATCCATGGGAGGATAATTTTTTGATTTTAAATAGGAGCCACTGCTCCTTGAGATAAACTACATATGAATATAAATGATAGCTATTTTGAATGGCCTCCATGCATAAATCAGTGATGGTGGCCACCTGTTTATCCTTTTATTGAAGCTGCTCATGTAATGCTACATTCTTTGTGTGTGCCTTCTGAAGTTGCTCTTTCAACACTGACTCTCTGAGCCTAACATTAGATAAATCATTCTCCAACTCAACTACTTTTCCTTCAATGACCCCTATGCAATGCACACCTTTAGATGTGACAAGCTTCATCCAATGATGAGTGCATGCCCTGTCCTCTTCCAATTGATAAAACAGAGGAACTGTGAACTTTTGAGAAATTAATCTACCACCCTCAATGTATGTCTAGTAAGAGATGGGACTGGGTTGAGGGCTAGGGTTCAACACTACTACTACATCTTTAAGGACTGTTTTTGGTGAGATGACCTCATTATTATCATATTTTCCTCCCTATTTTCATCGTGTTTCTCTTCTTTTTCCTTGCCATCAACTTATTTGACCTATTTCCCCTTTGTGGCTATAGTTTCCTCCTCAACCAAGGTATTTTTCTCCAAATCTATGCTTGGTGGATTTTCCTGTAGCAAAAACAGAGTTTCATGTAGAAAAATATTTTTTTTCTTGCTAAACACCCTATTTTCCTTGTTTCTCACTCTTTTCAGTCCTTGGAAGGTCTGTGGGGGTTCCATGAGGTGTATGTGATGATAATATTTTTGAATGTCTTATGATATATGTTACACGGGTCCTTACAGGTGAAGTGACCCCTTACACCCTTCCTTCCTCTAATATTATTTCTTCCTCCTTCTTTTGTGATTCTTCAATGGCAATAGAGCTTGTGGTGGGAGTCTGTGGTTTTCCCTGCCTCACCCATTGACTCCTCCTAGTTCTAAAATACATAGGTGTTTTCCTCTTTCTTTTCGTTTTGACAGGTGTGATCAAATTAGTTAGCGTAGCAACAACTTCTTGAAATATGATGTCTAGTGAAATGATGGTGTCTTGAGGGGACGTTTCACTTCTTAGGATAGGGTCCAAATATTCCTTTTCCTTAGATTTTTCTTCCTCCTTTCCCTCATATTTTTCTTACTATATCTTTGTTGTCTCTATTTTTTCTGACTCAATTTCCATCTCTTCTTTTTCTTCCACGTTTTTTGTCTCCTCTTCCTCTTCTTGTACCTCCTCTTCATCCTCTTCTTGTTATTCTTCTTCCTCCCTCTCTCTAAGGCTATAAGCAGAGTTTTTCCCTGTTTGGGTAGCTATAAAGGCTTCCATATCCATGTCTATGAAAGAAGACCAAGATACATCTAGGTTCAACCTTCCCAAAGCATCATTCAAAAATAGTTTTATGAGGCCATGATGGGCCAACTGCTGATATTTTCTCTACCTCACCTTATGGCTCATGTCAGTTGTGGAGTTCAGGAGGAAGTGAGGGATGCTTAATATCTCTTCAAGTGGGAGTTCTCCTTAAAACCTATGGTCATTTAGCAATCTAAAATGATACCCATGGACCACACTAAGCATTCCTTCATAGGAAATAAAGTATGGAAGCCTTTCTCTCCCGACTCGATTTTTGTCTTCAATGTACTCTTCTCCTTGCAAAAATAAACTTTTATTGGTTGTAGTTCTAGGCATCCTTTCCTTAACCCATTTGACTCCTAAGAGTAAAGTTGTAACTTTGCTTATGAGTTCAGAAGATACTATGATAGCTAGGCCTCTAACTATAGTGGTGGCTCTCTCTTCTGAATGTGACTACAGAGCCACTACAAATTCTCTATCTATCTCTTCTTAAAAACCTTTCAATAGCTCAAACAACCTTAGCCATTGGTGCTTTCAGAAGATTTCCATGACTTGAGGATGTTGTCGAATTCCCTTAATGTCAGTAGGCTCTATTCTATTGAATCCCCGTCCCATTTTAATGGTTTTGATATGAAGGTGGTGAGAGGCTTCCGAGTTCTATCTTGAATATCGAGGTCTTGAAATAGAATGCAAGAAAAATATTTCTTTTACCGTTTAATTGCCAAATTGAACTTTCTGTGTGCAAATTTTAGTGCTGGAGGGTGGCGACCACTTAAATTTGTCCTACGTTGTTTTGGTTTTAGAGATGGTGGCTTTGGGAAGAAAAATCATCTACAGGTGACTCAATGTTTCCTTCTAAACCCTTGATGATCTGCCTCTGAGGTTTGCTGTAGAAAAACTATGTTTCCTGTAGCACGACGGTGCATGAAAGCTCAAACCTTAATGTTACTCTCCTGATGGCTCCCACTACTCTCCTACTCTTGCCTCTCTTCGAAATTCTCAAAAAAATAGTGAAAATTAGAAAAATATTAAATTTATTGGATTTTTAACTAAATTTGGAGGGTGGTGGTGACTCGTACTTAACACAAGTTTTCCTCTTTGAGACCGTTGGTCCCACTTCATTCAATCATTGTTGAGACTCGTGATCACTCTCTTCATACCCATCTACTCTCTCTTGACTTGATTTGACTTTCCCAGGTGGAATGCACTTTCACTTTCGCATCAATTTTACTTTACGAAGGTGGCCAAGTTAGCTGACCACCTTTTTTCCTTTTAAATTTCTAAAACTCGACATTCCACAATTTTAGTCATTATGGATGCATAGCAATAGGTGAGGGGCCATACCTTAGCTTACCTGGTGTTGGTGAGGTGCTGAAGGAGCTCGTGCAAGGAGCTGGAGCTGGAGCTGGAGATGTATCTTCATTTCTTATTTATTTTCCGAGTAAGAATATTTCTCTAAGTGAGGTTCTTGTATTTTCTGAGTGAGCTACTTAGTATATATTTTTTTTCCTTGCATGTGCTACATGGAGGTCTTGATGTGTCATGGTTGGTGTGATTTCCCTCTTGGAGTCTGTTGGTTGTCTTCTGGATTCATCCTCATCACCTTTCCTTCATCTTTTGGCCTCGATGTGCCACACATAGATTTGATATAGGAAACTTTCAGATGCCTATAACAGTATCTTTCCTACCACCTCTTGCTTTATAGTCAACTCAGAAATGGAGGGATATGGTTCATGGAGGCTATGGATTAATTCATGAAATGAATGTAGTGAAGGATATGCAAGTGAAGGGATATTTTTCCAAGTTTTCAATGATTTTGTTGCTAATGGTGCAACATAGGGTTTAGAGAGTGAATCCTTGGGCATGGAATGAAATAAAGGTATGGAAATGGTAGGTATAGGAAAAACATAAAATATCATGCCCTTCTTGAAGTTCAAAAAACCATAAGAGGAATGTTTCCTTCATGAATGAATTTCCTTTAGCATTTACATGAGTTTCCTACAGTGCTACAAGAATCATGTAGCTGTTAGATTTGCTTGTAACAACTACAGTTTACAAAGGAAAATGAAACTATTTCTAATCTAGAGGGTGGAATGGATGAAGGGATGTATGAGGGATTGGATAATGGAGTGTGAAAGTATAGGAGAAGAGAAAATGAAGAGAAACTGATCCTCTATATCCTAAAAAACCATCTTTAATCAATAACATGCAAAACAAAAACACACATAAGTGCCTTGGTATTTTCTTCTTTTTCCTTTTCTTTGTTTTCTTTTTCCTTCTTATTTTTCTCTTTTCTTTGAAGCC
Organism: Pinus albicaulis; assembly: GCA_034641835.2. Classification (NCBI taxonomy): domain Eukaryota; kingdom Viridiplantae; phylum Streptophyta; class Pinopsida; order Pinales; family Pinaceae; genus Pinus; species Pinus albicaulis. The sequence goes on from CM076575.1 coordinate 635,637,266, forward strand.
AAGTGGGCTACCTCCAAAGAGGCTTTCAACCTATAGTCCTACCTTGGGAGCCTCAGAGAGTTTTTCACCCAAGGATCTTTTATTCTTTGTTTTCTTCTTCCCCCAGGATTGCCTCATGGAGGTGTTCAGCCCTGGAGTTTGCCTAGGGCGCCCCATAGATGTTTTCGCCCATGCTCTTTATTTATTTTTTTATCCTATTTTCTAGGAGGGTGAGGCACTAGAAACTATGGAGTTTCCCATGACATACACCTCCTTTTTTATGGAATTTATAAATTCTTCCTTAGACAGGGGCTTATTGTAAATCTTAAGCCTCTAACCATTGACAAGTAGGGGAATTCCTTCCTCATCTACGGTTATGATCTGAAATACTCCATTATCATAACATCTATCCACATTTCAGGGTCACAACCATATTTTCATAAGTTTTCCTCTGAAATCCTTAAACCTTGAGTCATACAAAAATGCCCAATCTCCTCCTTGAAATGTATTTTCCTTAATGTACTTGTCATTTGAGACCTTCCTTTGCAGCTGAATTACCTCTATGTGAAGGATTTCTTGCATCCTGAACTCATCTAATCCATTTAATTGCAGCAACCTCTCTTTTTGGGCATTTGAGATATTTAAGTCTAACTCAGCTGCCATTCTTTAGGTGTTGAACTCAAATTGAATTAAAATCAGAGTTTTCTTGCCATAGACTAGGTCATAAGAAGTGAATTATGTTGTTGTTTTCCAGATACTATTGTATGCCTAAGTAGCTTCTATGAATATGTCTGCCCAATATTTTTTGCAGTTGCTTACAACCTTGGTGGGATATTCTCCACGGCTCAGTTGGTCACTTCCACTTGGCCATTTTCTTGAGGGTGGTAGGCAATGGAAGTATTATTATTTATCTTGTGCGTCCTCAAAAGATTATTAATGAGATGAGATTTGGATTGTGCCCCATTATCACTAACTACCTATTTGGGGTATCCAAATTTTGAAAACACAATATCTCTCATAAATTTCGCTACATTCTCCTCAGTTGCTACCTTCATAACTTTTATTTCAGCCAACTTTTTTAGGTAGTCACTGCAGACTATGATATACTTTTTTTTTTCCAGATGGAGGATCAATAGGTCCAATGAAGTCCATGCCCCACTTTTCAAATGGCTCAAGATACACTTGAGGGTTCAAAGGAATCTCACCCCTCTGTGTAGGCTTCACCATGCTTTGGCACTGGTCGCACTTACTAGTGTATCTTCTATAACCTTGGTGAAGGGTAGGCCAATAGTATCCTTCCTGCAAAACTTTGAATACAGTCCTTTTTGTACATAAGTGGCCTCCACAAGGGCTATCATGGCATGTAAAGAGGATATCAAAAAATTCTTCTTCCCTCACAAATCTTCTGAGAATTTGGTTAGGGCCTTGCTTGAAGAAATCTCCCCCAATTCATGTGAAAGGGGCACTTTTTCTGATGATCTTGCTTTTATCCTTGAATGAGAGATTAGGAGGGAAATTTCCAACAACCAAGTAGCTAGCTATGTCAACAAACCATGGTGAGAATGTTGAGATAGCAAAAATAATTTCATGTATAATTTGGTCATCCACCGTTCCTTCTTCATATGTAGATAGATCTAACCTAGATACAAAAGTTGCAACAACACTCTCCTTTCGAGGTTTATAAACAATGGTTAGGTCAAACTTATATAATAGTAACAACCATATAATTATTATAACATTAAAATCTGGTTTTTTCATTAAATATTTATGATTGCTTGGTCAGTGTGTACAAAGGTCTGATACCCAGTGACAGAATGTCTAAATTTGTTTAAAGCATTGAAAATGGCTAACATTTCCTTATTTGTGACAATGTAATTGAGCTCAGCCTTGAAAAATTTATTACTGATGACATAAATTTTATAAGGTAATTCATCTTCTGACTTCCCTAATGTTACCCCCACACCTTTGTCTGATGCATCTGTGTGGATGTGGAAAGGAAGGGTCCAATTATGACCTCGAAGAATGGGGGTAGTAGTTAACTTTCCCTTAATGAGCTCAAAAGCTTCCTGACAAAGAATGGACCAAGTAAACTCAGAATATTTGGAAAATAAACCAAATAGTGGTGAATACATTTTGTTGAAATCTTTAATGAATCTTCTATAATATCAAACTAAACCTAAGAAAATATTGACATCTCTCTTCTTTTTAGGAGCAGGTACCCTTTTGATGATGTTGATTTTATTTGGGTCCACCTGTATTCCTACTTGGGAGATTGAGTATTCCAATACGAATCATGCTATTTTTTTAAATTCACACTTTTCTTCGCTTAGAGAGAGATTCATCTCAATGCACATTCTCAGCAGTTTTCCAAAATTTGAGAGAGCCTCCTACAATTCATTGCCATAGGTTATGAAACCATCCATGTCAATTTCAACTAAGTCATGGAATAGCTCAGAGAAAATGGTCAAGACAACTCTCTCGAAGGTAGCTGGGACATTGCATAACCCAAAGTTTAGGACTCTATAAGCGAAGGTACCCCAAGGGAAGGTGAAAGTAGTCATGTCCTAGTATTCAGGGCTGATTTGGATTTCGTTATACCCACTGAACCCATCTAAGAAGGAAAATAATTTCTTTCCTGCAAATCCATACAGGATTTGGTCTATAAAGGGAAAAGGGAAATGGTCCTTCTTGGTGGCTTTCTTAAGTTCTCGATAATCAACATAAATTCACCATTTTCCATTATGGTTTGCAACTAGGACATGAGGAAATACCCACTCACTATCTATTATAATATAAATGAAACATGCATCCAAAATTTTCTATAGTTCTTCCTTGACTATGTCCTTTAGAGCTGGGTTCATCCTTATTTGGGGTTGTCGCACAAGCTTTCATCCCTCCTTAATGTAAATATGAAGTCTTCATACTAAATGATGTGCCACTTTCATGTCCTTTTAATCCCAATCAAACACATTTAGGATTTCTTTTAGAAGCTGGCATAGATTGTTTTATTCTTCATTTGAGATCTTTGAGTTGATTTTCAGAGATCTAGATGGGTCAAACTCTACATCCTTGGTGGTTTCAGAGGTTGAATCAACTAAGTGCAATTCCATCCAAGGTTGGCTTTCAGATTCTTTTACTAGGTTTTTAAGCGCACTGTTAGTGGGGGTCTGGTTTTGAATGACATGGTCAATGATTGCATATTCATCAAGTTTTCCCTCTCTAATAACAACATCTATGGTACAAATGGCGGTAGTTTTAAATCACTCATATTCTTCATCCTCCAACCATATAGGTATATCATGATCAATGGAAGGTTGGGCTGGAGGATATAATACACGTTGTTTAGACAAGGGCCCATTCTTAATAGTCATGTTTCCGACCTAACAGATGATATAAGAATAGACAATGGCTAACCAAGCTCTCCCTATGATGAGAGGATATCCATTGAACTTGGTTTTTTGGCTAAAGAACCAAGAAATATATAAGATACTCCCAGGATTCAATTGAAACCATCACATTCTCAACAATTCCTTTCGGAGTTACTGTGGACCGAGCTAGAAATTGCATAACTGTTGTGGTTTTCCTCAAATCCCTTGGAGGTTGTGTTTCAACATACATTCCTTTTTCATGAAATTGACTGCAGCCTCTATATCAATTAGAGTATTGGGGACTATGATACCATTTATGTGCATATGTACAACTAGACTACCAGGTTCTAGATACTTTGGAAAGATCATTGTTCCCCACATTAAGTTGGACAACTGTCCCACTACATTTATTGTGGGGGTATCTTTCTTCTTTCTCCTAGGTTTCTTGAAAAAATTTTCCTTGGTGAGCCTATTATAAATAGGGGCATCCTTAATGTCCTGGAGAAGAATTATCTTTACACACAAATTTTTCATTTCTCCCAGAAGTTCAGTCTCCTCTGGGGTGTGCTGAATGGAATGGATCAAGCACTTGGGAAATGGATGTTTCCCGATCGTATTGTTACTTTCTTCCTTTTCCACCTCAACATCTACTAGTGGAGATGGAGCGTGGTTGTCTGGGAGTAATCTTCCTGACCTAAGATTAATCTTCTGTATCTCCATAACATCAGTTGGATATAATGTCTCTCCAATATAAACGTGTTGTTTCTGTCTTTTTTTTGGGTTTGGTTTGGGTTGTGTAGGCATATGAGGCAACTTAGGTGGAGCAGCATGAGTAAGTTGTGGTTGAGGTTGGGGTGGAGGCATTAGAGAAGGTGGTTAATTATGTTGAGGCCTCCACCCTTGGGATGGAATTTTACACTAAGGCTGTTGAGGAACATGCTACTGAAATGGTGGGTTGTAAGGCCAAGTAGGAGGTGTAGGTCAGGATGGAGGAGTGGGGGTGTACCAATATTGCATGGGTGAATTCTTATTATTGTGATAGTAAGAGTAAGGTTCACCTTGCATACCCTGCTGATATGACCCAAGGACTTGAGGGCTTCCCTGGTTGATGAAACAGAGTTTCTTTGGTCCTAATTACACACCTTGATATAAAAATTTGAGTCCAGGTAAGGAGGGACACTCATCTGGGGCATAATTCTCCTCAGAGACTAAGCAAACCTCTATGATATTTAATGGACATTCATCTCTAGGGCGTTTTCTTGTACATCTAGGGGAAAATATAGCCAAGGAACTTCCTACTTCCTCTTTCTTCCTTTTGACCTGCATTATGTCCATTTCCAAGGCAAAGGAGTACAACATGTCAGTTTTGAAGTCCTCCAACATATTTCCCATCTCATGCTTGATGGAGGTGGAAGAGGAAGTGGTATTGGTTGTACTTTGTATAGCTCTGCCTTTCTTCTTAGCTACCCTAGAATGGTTGCTGAAGACATTTTTGTTTATTTCATAAGGAATTTGGTATGTATATCCTCCTGATAACATATTTCTATCACCTCCTCCTTGATCCCTCGCAGAAGTACTAGTTTAAGTGATTCGAGATCAAGATCCAGTTGAATCTCTTATAGTTTAACTGAAACCTCTCTTCATAGTCTTATAGAGATTCATCAGGCCATAGAGTCATCCTGAATATCTCAACTTTAGTTTCCTTAGACCTACAGTAGTCCCTATACTTGTTTTTGAAGGCCTCTTGCATCTATGCCTAGGTAGTGATGTTGCTCCTAGGTAGACCAATGAACCAGCGCAAGGCTGCATCCTTAAGGGTAGATGTGAATAGCTTCAATGTTTGATCATGTAAGACATGGTCATAGGTCCTACAGACAATGAGAAATTCGAACATGAATGTGTCAAGATCTTCATAGGTAAGTCCATGAAAGTGTGGAAGGGATAAGGGGTTAATGTTTTTCATTTTAGATTCCCCATCTACCTCTCTAATGGGAAAGCCTCCTTGGGCTTCATTATCATCCATGGTTGAGATAGGTGAATTAGTTTCCTCCGGTGAAACAACATCTTATTCTTCTCCAATAGGTTCTTCAAAATTTTCAGAAGGCTCACCTATGGTGTGTTCAACCTCACAATAACTGAAGAAGAGTGAAGGGTGACTATGTGGTGATGTGGGGGTTTTAGGTAAAAAATTTTCTTGAGTATCCCTACTCGTACGAGGGATCAAATTATGCATCCAAATATATTATGAGTATCATTGGATGCATAATTTTAATCCTCATCTAAGGAGTACCCATGTTGTATACTGTTGATGGACCATGCTACACAAAAAATGTGAAATACATAAAAAACACAATTGCAATCATATTTTTCTATGTATTTAACATTTTTCATGTAGAAGGGTCCATCAAAAGTATGCAACACAGGTACTCCTTGTATCAGGAATTAAATTTTTCATCCAAGGAGTACTGCCACTCAAAATTTGAATAAAACCCGAGGGAGATAAGTTTAAAATATGACTTGAAGAAGTAGTCGTATTATTTCATTATTTTTTAATATTTTTACTTTTTTACTCCAAAAATGGTGAATCATCCCCCATGGTTGACATCATCATCTTGAATCCTATTGGTTCTTATATATTTTATTTTGGTTGTACATTTTTCTTAGGAGGCCCATTTTAGACCTCAAAATTCCCCTAATGGTTTTGCAGCTAGGATAAGAGAGCACTAAGGTGGCTTATGGAAGGCTTGAACACACGAGTGCAAGGTTCAAGGTGTATGGGTGGTTTTGGAGGTTCTAGAGGATGTGTATGGTTGTTTATGTTCTTAATGAGGGGTCCACTACTGTTGCTATAGGTGTCCTATAGCACTACAGGTTTCCTGTAGTGCTACAGGTTTCTTGTAGTGCTACAGGAAAGTCCTGAATTGTTACAGGAAATAGTTCGAGGGCAATCAACGACCAAAACATGGTGAGAAAAGTGTAGGTAGGGTGGGTTGAAGGTGGACTTGGATGAATGGAAGGTGGCCCACCCATTCTGTGAGCTCAGAACCTCTTGGGAGGCTTGTTTTACAGCCTTAGGGTTTGCTCATGGTGTACGGATGAAAAATCTGAAAACAGGGCTGATGGTGATTTTGATGAACATAAGGCTGATGAAGGGTGAGAGATGAAGTTGAAGGTGTTGGTGAATTTATCCCTGGCTGTGCTACCCGAACCTACAATCAAAATACATGTTCATGCAATAAATATGTAAAAATTCATAATAAAGACAACGAAAAATATGAATTGAATTTTGAAATTAAATCTACTTTAATCTACAAACGGAGATCTAACACAACATTCTAAACACATTAATGGAGTTACAACAACCTAACGTATTAATTCCAAGAAATCATAAACTAAAAAGTAATTTTGACTCATGGGGAAGGTCTACCCTCCCCAAGCTCCAATGGAAGAGATGAGAGGGGGAGGTCTAACTAACAAATTTATGAATTTATAACCTCTTCTACCAACATGTAAGAAAGCTAAATCTACGACAAAAGAAAAATGGAAGAAAAATAAAAATAGTCAATGAAAATGTAAGCAAACTAGCTAAATACTCATAAGAAAAACTTTCTAAAATGACATGAAATAAAAGGATGAATACGCAAGAGAGACTAAGGCTATATGGATTAGGCCCTAACCTATGAAACTAGATCAGTGAAGTAGAATCTGACTACTCATTTTATTGCAAAAGATAGTCTCATTACATCCACATCAAAGTCTCAAAAACCTATTACAAGAGCTAAGGGCCTAATGGCTTTCTCCAAAGTTCAAATGTGAATGATCTCTTTCTCATCCCTATTTAACCTAAATGGTAGCTACCAACAACTCCCTAAAAAGTAGGTGATGAGTCCACCTAACTATAAGTGAAGTGTAGCTTTGGTGCACTTAATCTTGAGTTTGCTTGGCTACCTTTGATTTTGAGCTGTTGCAGGGAATCTCAAGGATCCCTTGGCTACCTTTGGGAGTTAAGGAGGTTGAAAATCCCCCTAGAATATTTCTTTGTTGTCTACTCTGAGTCTTAATGGCAAAATATTCACCAAAAATGCAATATCTTCATGATTTTCCTACACTTAACTCATGTTAGGTACTCGAAGTATGATAAGCATCAATCACCATCTACACTAGCATCATAAGACCATAATATAATTAAAATGAAAGAAAAAGAGACTTAATCAGGAAAAAAGGTGACCAGTAACCCCTACAAATGTACCTAATGATGGATCTCATCAAATACCTCCCTAGTTAAGATGGAGTGTTGGACATTGAGTAGGTTTAGTCTTCATGATAACCTATTTGCAATCATGGAAATGTATACTTTGTATAAATAAATAAAGAAAATAAAAATTATTGTATTTTATTTTTTGTAAAGCATGGGTTCCATGTTCAAGTCTAGGTAAAAATCATTTTCTTTGTGCATATAGGTGTTTCTAGGACAAACAAGAATTTATGTCATTTATTATAGTCCCATTTTGACTCATTGTAACAAAGGAAAATATTTATTTCGTCAATAAAAAGTCATTTTTCCTCTAATATCAAGTCTTCCAAAGTTAAGGAGAATTGGCATAAGGGAGAGGTGTTTGACCCCTTAATAAGGCTATGTATACAAGGAGATTGACCTCACTTTTGGCACACATCTCACATAAGTTCGATTGATAATAGCGAAGGAGGAAAATAGTTGGAAAGGATAAAGAAAAGAATTGAAAGTGTCTTGGGATCATATCTCTATCTTCACATGTACAAATTTAGCGTTTTATTTTTGACATTTGTAGGAGGCCAAAATTGCAGGGCCGAAATTCTAATGTGTAGTTCTAGGGCAAAAAATCTTGGACAAATTTGTAGTAGGTCAAATTATGGAAGTTGCATTAAAGAAGAATTTGTTGGGGGGATAACATGGTGCTTGGGAGGATCTTAAGCTTTGGTATTTAGGTCTTGGAAGTTTCATTGTAAGAAGATTATACAAGAAGAGAATTATTCTTTCCCAGTTTTCCCCTGGCTTGGAGCCTACCTCTTTTGTACTTTGTCTCGTTGTGATCATCATTGTTTTGGTAATTCTTTGATGAATAAGATCTCATAACATAATAAAATGCCAACACATATCATAAGTAATTATCAAGTTAAGGAAAATCATCTATAATACATAAGTCTCTTTATTTTCCAACAATTCATAGGGTATCTACCACGAGAAGATTTAAAATCAATAATGAAATATGAATTTCAAGTGATTAATTTGGGGTTAATGATATTATTTGCAAGTATTGATGTAATGATACTTGAAATCCTATAAAATTACCAAAAGTTAAAGATTTTATTGGAGTAAAATGGGTTTCCAAAATCTAATATTAATAAAAAATAAGAAATAGAGAAGCATAATACAATATTGGTATGAAAAGGTTTTGCACAATAGCATGGAGTTGATTGTGGTTATACATATGCACGAGTGAGAAGGGTATATATAATTAGATTTTCGTTATTCATAACAACTTAGAACATGTTGAAAGTTTATTAGATGGATAAAAAGTTGCCATTCTTGAATGGTATCTTAGAAGAAGAATATTATGTGCAGTATACATATGTTATGTGACTAAAGGACATGAAAATAAGGTATATAGGTTGGTGAAATATCTTTATCGACTCAACCTATCTCCAAGGGTTTTTTATAATAGGATTGACTCATATCTCATTAAAAATGGATTTAATAAGAGAAGCATTCAACCTAAACTGTATACAAAGGTGAATGAGCAGGTTTAACTTCTAAGTATTTGTTTGTATGTTAATGATATGATCTTAACAAGGAGTAGAGGATTTGAAATAAACTATGGAACAAGAATTTGAAGTAAATTGACTTTAGGTTACTGAAATACTTTATTGATATTGATGTCATTTAATCATATTCATGTCTTTTTGTGTCTCAAAAAAAGTATGCCATGTATTTGATTAAGAGGTTCAATATCATCAATTACAAGTTCATGCCAACTCAAATTACAACATAAATAATACTCAACAATGAGGATATTGGATCTCATGTAGGGTCAACACTATTCAAAAGAATTGTTTATATTTTTATGTATTTCACTCTGAAAAAAATTATGTATGTTGTCAGGTTGATTTCCTCGTTCATAGAGAATTCAAAAGATTCATAATGGAAAATTGAAACAATAATTATGAGATATATTTATTTAACAACAAGATAATAATGATATTTCGGTGAGATATATATAATTTTTTTGCAAGGACCATTGAAAGGAATAACACTTCAAGTTATGTTTTCCATCATTATTTCATATTGATTTCATGGAAATCCAAGAAGAAACCCCTTATCACAATCTCATCAGCCAAAGAAAAAACAAAAGCATTGGCTCTGTAAGATATTGGGTGATATGCAATAAGAGCAAGAGGTTCCATATCCATTTGTTCCAACAATTGAGAAGTACTTACATTAAATAACCATGTCTTTCATTATCAAAGTAGGCAAGGATATTGATACAAGATATCACTTCATTAGAGAGCTTACAAAAAATGTATAAATATACTGGAAAACTTGTAAATAAAAAGACAAATTCACCGACATATTCACATAGCCATTACCAAGATATATTTTTTATTTCCATAAACAATATTCAATGTTTTATACTAACAAACAATCACTATAATAACTAATAATTGCATCTAAATGTGCAAAGGAACACCAATAAGAGGAGTGGGTGGAATGTGGAAGGAAACTCTAGCTTTGTGTGAGACGTTGGCCTGCAGCATTGTAAGGTTAACCATGGCTAAAGTTGGTGACCATGTTTAACCTTGGTTAAGATTTGTTGACCGATTTTGAACATGGTTGACTATGGTTAAATATGGCCTAATTATTTTGATCATAAACATTGTAGCCCATTATTCCACATTTAAATATAATACAATGATCAGCCACAAGTTTTAGGACATTCTCTATGCTACATCGACATGTTCCTCTAATAGGATTTCATTCCACATTTATTCTTTACCCAAATATAATTCCTTTTCTCTCTTCCATTCATCTATTGGAGGCAAGAGTTAGTTCTTAGTGAAAATTTATAATTAGAAAGAAATTAGGGAATTAAATTCGATAACCATTCTATCAAAACAACAAATACAAATTTTTATTCTGTTTCATTGAGAGTGGCTATTCACTACTTTAAATTTACATGATAAAAACAGAAATCTAAAGACAAATTACAACTTATATAACAAAATACGAGAGTCAAACAAAGAAACATAATAAAAAATTTCAATGAGTTCTTGAACCAAGTTCCGTCAATTAAATATTCTAACTCTTGTAAAAGCCACTAGAAATATTCACACCTATCTTTAAGTTGTATTGAATAATATCGAACTAACATAACACACGACCAACAATCCTCTCCCATCCTAAACAACCATGGAATTTTTACTTAATACAAGTTTTTGATGGAAAGAGATTATGTTAATAAAACCTTTTCATTCCCCAACCATCATGTTTCCATCATATTTAAGCTTCAAGTAACAAATATATAAAATAGGAAGGATTTGTAGACCTAAAATTTTAGGCATGTAAGATTTTTTTTAAGTACATGTAAAATTCAAAGTCTAGGCAAAGGCAAAGATTATCTCAACACATTTTACAAAATAGTAAGAAGCTTAAAATCACATTAGTTACATAATATGATCCAAATGTATAAAAATGATAGAATAACACAAAATAGTAAATACGGAGAATGAAAAATCTTGAAAAAAATGAGAATTTCAGAAGGATCAAGATAAATGAAAATTATGTAAGAAAAATTAAGAACAATGGGTAGAATCCTTGAAGGTCTACATGGTCATATGTTTGCCTAAGAAAAGTCCTTCCATATCCTCTTAATTTAAGGTTTCTAATTTGGGTTGATGACATACCTCTCGCCAGGTTCGGAAGGGCAGAATGAACCAATTTCGATATCCTACATGTATATGAAAACCATGGAGGGACAATTGTTGCTTGTGCTATTAATTGTAAGTCATTCAAGTGAGTGTCCAACATGTTTCCTAGAAATAAATGTATCTTCTTAAATCATAGGAAGAATGCATCGTCTTTTGACTATTGGTAAAGTTTGTTGAGTGTCGTACATTTTTTCTCCAAGTTTTCATGCCAAATATGGAAGTGAAGAAGATTGATCAAGTTATCAATCACACCCTCTATTTGTAATTTCACCTAATTTAGTATGAGAAAAGATGATTTTTCATTACACATTTTATTTTATATCTATATATTGAGGACACTGTGGCCTTCATTTCATTATACAATACTAAACAACAAAGTCCAACCAAAGGAAATGTAATGGTAATTATTATATGAGCTATGAGGTTCATTATACAATCCTAAACAACAAAGTCCAACCAAAGGAAATGTGATGGCAATTATTGTATGAGCTATGAGGTTGCTTCTGCAAGTGTCTATATGATCAAATATTCCTCCTCTTTTACAAAGTATAAATTATCTTTTAAACATAACCCCATTTTTCCAATAAATAACTCGGATATGCTTTCAGGAAATCCATCTAGGAACTGGGAAGCATTCCAGAAGTTTGGTCGTATAACACATTTACAAATCTCGAAAACAACATACCATCCAACACTGAAGGAATTCTCCCTGAAAGTTGATTATATGGCAAATCAAGATTTTGAGGTTACTTCAAAGTACTCAAATGGTTATTGTTGATATTCAACACAAGTGAAAGACTACGTAAATTTCCCAGAGCTGAGGGAATAGGACATTCAAGCGTGTTGTCACCTAGTTGCAATTGTATTAGCTCTTTGAAGACGAGAGATGAAATATGGTATTTATCCTGTAATGTTGTTTCCTTCAAGATTTAAATCCTGCAACGTCGTCAAACTGAGAAGACGGAGTGAAATGCTTCATGTAAGTGCGTTTATGCTTATGAGGGAATATATTTTCGTAATTCACGAGTTCAGATGGTAAAATCCCAATAAGTCTGCTTGAGGATAAAATCAAAATGTGGAGCTCTGACAGTTGTCCAAAATTAGCCGGTATGGATCGTTCCATGGTATTCATTTTCATTTCCAAAAACGAAATCTTTATGTTCGCAGTTATATTGTTTGATATTTTTCCACCAAAATTATTATTGTTTATAACCACTCTTCTTAAAGACGGACAACGCCCAACCTCACTTGGAAAGGTTCCTTCGAAAAGGAAAAGGCTTCACCCAAGGTCTAAAATCATCATCTTTCCTCCTACAAAGAGATGCGGGGAGTATTATTCCATTCCAATGATTGCTTGTCAAATAAAAAAATGTCAATTTTCTCTTCATCCCAAGCCCGATTAGAACTTCTACGACAAGTTGGTTTTCCACATGATTGAAGAAACGAAAATTTTGCAGGCTTGTAATCGAAGTAGGTATTCTGTCACTTGGATTATTATCGTATAGGATAAGCTTCTAAAAAAAGCTTAAGAATCGATGTCACAAATTAATTTTTGAAGAAAAGAAGCTTTCTTAAATTTTTCAATCGACCAAGTTCGAGAGGCATCACACCGTGCAATAAGTTATTATGGGGTTAGAAATCACATAAAGAAGAACAATTTCCAAGCTCAATGAGAATTATCCCTATAAGCCTATTTTCATATATGTATATCAAATAACTTGTTCCAAGATTCATAAAAAAAAAAGAGTATCGAACCACAGAGTTGGTCTCTATAAAGAGTGAGGTCAGTGATATTGGAACAGAAACCTAACTGTGCAGGTAAACTTCCATCTAAATTGTATTCGTCTAAACTAAGGTCAGTCAAATTGGTTAGATAAGGTAATGCCCCTAAGCTTAAAGGTATAGTTCCTAGTAACTACTTCTTTAGAATATAAATGTCAATAAATCCAACAAACACTATTCAAATTATGCATACTAATTTTTCAATACGAACTCATTATATTTTTTTTTAAGAAAGTTTGATGTAGGGATATTCCACCATTTACATTTACGGAAGGGAAACTTATGAATGTAGGAGTGAGTGTCACCAAGATGTATTTATTGGAAAATTTAATGAATGGGTGGATGAAGGAATAATGGAGAAGGCATTAATAGGAAGATATTTTGTTCATTTTTGTGGATATTATAGTGAACTAAGAAGTAGAATTCTCATTGCATACTGACTTAAAAAACTAGAAATGGAGATAGAAATTACTCATTAAATCTTTGTTTAGATTTAGATTAACTTGTGGATTTGCATTTTATAAAAATGAAGAGAGAACACATTAATAATATAGAATTAAAATTCCATTTGAAAAGTAAAAAAAATGTATAATATTGTAATGTTTATATTATTATATAATTATCAAAATGGTTTATATATATAGTAATGTTTTAGTAGTATAACAACAATTTTAAAATTTAAGTTTACTTTAAAATAAAATGGATTTTGATTTGAATTATTTAATGTTACGAATTGAATAAAATCTTTCCAAAAAAACTAATTGAAATTGAATAACTTGTATAGATATATATATATGAAGTGAAAGTTTTTTATTTAAATATTTGGCATATTTAAAAAAATATCAAGAAATATTTTTAAAATATTTAGAATATTAAGAAAAATATAAAATAATGAGGAAAAAATTAATATAAATAATTAAATTTTACAAAATAAAAAACAAACATGATGATGATGGTTACCGTCTGTTAAGACCAATGCAGTCTATCGTTCTTTAAGAGAGGAGAAAGAATATAACTTTGATTCTTCAAAATATTATCCCTATGGTCAAAGAGAAGGGAGATAAGTGCTCCAATATCGCTATAAGTGGGTTGGATTAATAGGTCAAGAAGATTGGAAGTGTGGTAGATGGTAGGGAATTGAGAGCGAATGTGAGTAAGAGTTGGGCAGTTTAAAAGGTAGTGTATTTCATATTCCACCTACTTAGAATCACAAATCTGATAGATTATATCTTTCTAATGGATCTTGGGAATAGACCACCGCTCGGTCTCACCTCGAAGCTCATGGGAATTAGTTCTTATCTTAGAGATGTTAAATTTTTTCTTATTGTTGGACAATAGGGATAGATAATTTTGATTATCAAGGGTGGGTTTGATCACTTCCTTATAGTATCTTAGCTTCCTTATAAACCCTTCTTTGCCATTACCTCCATAAAAATGAAATGTTATATTCACATGATAAACCCCAGTATAAGTTGTACCAATGAGTTTATTATGTTAAATTTCAAGGGTATAAGGGTTATATAACAATGAAGAATACATAGTAATATCTATAACCACCCATCCCACATTTTCCCAATTTCACAAGCATGTAAGGGTAAACATGAGACGAGTGTCATTATGACATGACTCAACCTCCCAATTCCAATTAAGGAAGTGGATCCTACAAAATGACATCCTATAGGGACTAAAAATCACCCAAGATCTGAAGAAATGCCCCAAATGCTGAATCCCTGACCTGGAACCCTGTTTCCTCCATGAAATTATGGAGTAAACGCTTCAACTTTGAGAATGTGGTACTGGTATTTCTGCCACCTTTTAAGGCCAGCCTCTAGAAAACTATCAGTAATTACTTGAAACATTCCAAAATGCAATAAAATTTACTGACAATGTCAGTGAATCAAAACTTAAACAAGAAATTGAGGAAAATATGACTAATCCATAACATACATTTCATCAAGCATGTGAAAAACATGTAAGCTACAGGTTATGAATGCATATCTGATTATAAATTGAGAGTATTCGTTTAAGAATCATCGATAAGGCTCTAAACTTTCTCTAGCTAGCCACAACAAGACTATATTTGTTATATGATGTATGTTATTTATGTCGTATCAACACACCGGTACATAGTCTTATAGAAGTGCACTGGTGCACAGTATCAGATAAACACTCCAATTGTTCTAATTCATATTGGGATTTGTGAGGTGCCCATATGTCATATCAATGCACCGGTACGTAGTCCTATTGAAGCGCATTAGTGTACAGTGTCAGATAATTGCACTAATTGTTCTAATTCATATTGGTATTTGTGCGGTGCCCATAGGTCGTACAAATGCACCGTGTGTAATCTCACATAAATGCACCGGTGCGTAGTATCACACAAACGAACTGAGATTTATAATTGTTATTGGTATTTGTTGGTGCCCGTAGGTTGTGGAAATGCACTAGTGCGCTATATCATACAAACTCACCGGCGTACAGTAACTGACATGCACCAGTGTTCATTTTGTATTTTTTAGTAACATCGACCTGTGACATTACAATTATTGTGATTTTTTAAAATTCATTATTCATCAAAAGTCAATACATCTTATAAAAATATTCATATCAATTAAACTTTTATTAATGCATGTTAATGTGATGTTTGGATTAATTTGTTATATCATATCATAATTATTGTGATTTTGTAAAATTCATTATTCATCAAAAGTCGACACCTATCTTATAACAATATTCATATCAATTAAATTTTTATTAGTGCATTTGAATGTGATGTTTGGATTAATTTGTTATATCATATCACCATATTTCGCATCTCTTCATTATGATATTTAATCATCCATAAATTTAATCAATAGTGTTACATTTCACAACGACAATGGAGAACACAATAGAATAAACTTAAACATATTTTGTTATATATATATATATATGAACAAGAAATTATTTATCATACAAAATGGGATAGTTATTGGTATCACTTTGTCCTTCAATTGCGACACGATGTCCATTACATTAATCAAAATGTCTGATTTCACAGACAAATATTTCAAAAATACAACACCTTGCTTTGATATCCAAACATAATGATCATCATTCTTCGCTTTAACTATTGTCACTGCTAGAGCTACTTCCATGACTTGGGTTATTTTCAGGAATGTTTTGTTCATCGTGTTTATTGTTTACTTCTTCTTCACCTTCCATCTACAAACATAAAAATAAACTGTAATGAGTGTATATACATTGGTGATAATAATGAAAAGTACAATATTAAATAATATACATCAATGTAAATAAAAAATGACGTACCATAGCAACAATTGACTCATGAGCTATACACATTCTTTCAAAACTAGGTAGTATGCAATCTTTCCATCATCCATCTGTTGGCACAGTTCCATACTTTTTTTCCTGCAAGTTGTATGCCCCATAACAAATCATATATTTAATATAAAAGAGTTTTTATTTCTATTAATTATATACGGAGCTAAGTGAAACAATATCGATAGATTCTTACAAATTCCACAATTAATTTCTGATATGCCAACATATACTTAGAACCCATATTTAACCCGATGTCAACCAATTTGTTTGATGGTCCTTCTTTGTATGTTAGCACCTATTTGAAGACATTCAATGATGATTTTGTAAAAAAACTTAAAATATACAAAAATGAAATCTATTTAATTTTTTATAAGGAATTAACAATTACTCACAAACTTAGATATCAACCCTTTTCTTCCTTGTCGTCTTATTTTATGTACTGAATGGGTTTCATTTTCTTTTCTTTTCTGCAAGAAAATACTTGAAAATTAATATTTAATGCTAAATTGTTTATTTATTGTACCTAATGATCGAAAAATTCAATGATTACATATTACATCTGAAGCAAGTTGTTGTTAAGATGGCTACTCCTATGATACAATTTTGTCCATTTCTTTGACCATCTCCTTGTACACCTTTCTGGAAATTCCTACTGGCATATTTATGATATCAGCGCATTCATATTTTGAGATTTTCATAATCTTCCTGAAAATATAACATGACAATACACTATTTAATTTTTATATTGATATATGAAATGTAAATATAACAAAGTGATATTTATAAATAATTCTAGAGAAACATTTAAAGGAATATTACTTTTTAATTCCTTCTATTTTGTTGTTGTACGTTTTTGCTATTAAACATCTGGCATGTCTCATTGACCAATTCTCTGGAAACTCTTCCTGTAGTTTAGATAAAATTTGGTTCTTGGAATCATTGGATTGATTTTTGTATTGTAAGTAGGAAGAACATCTATACATTTGTTCCACTAGATCCCTCAAAATTTTGTAAAAGTTTTCCCTCATTTTGTTAAATTCCAACACCACTCCATATGAGCTAAGGAGCAATTCATTTTCATTTGCATGTTGTATTTTTTTCTTTTCTTAGAACAACATTCATTTTCTGAGTTGTTGGTCCCTGTAGAACATTAAACACATGTGAATTAATAGATTGTTTGACACATGTTATCTAATAATTTTACGTATATTATTAATCAAAATTAAAAAAAAAAGAAACTCATATTGGATCAATAGTATTTTTTCAATCACCCGATTCATCCTTTCGCAATTTTTCCATCAATATTTTATGCCCTTTTGGTCCTAGATCAGAAACAATCTTATCAAGCTTTGTCATTTTGTGGCTCTCCATGATACACAATAAAAAATACATGTTAGTTAAACTTACATATTGTTCAAAAGTAATATTTTTTGTAAAAAATTTACAAAGAACTTGCATTTTTTTCTTTTCTTGATGGGTTATCAGTATTTTTTTTACTTGATCTCTTGTCAGCCATTTCTTTATCAATATGAAACCTGTACAATATCATTAATTAATATATTTTATAAATAGTTCTCTACTTTTTAGGTAAAAAAATTAATATCAAGAAACCGGTGCGCTTTTCATGATGTACGCACCGACGTCAGTGCATGGTAGTCTTATAAACACACCGCCCAAACATTATAAAACATCGTACGGTGTTGTATGTCAACAAGGAGCACCAGTGTAGTACATGTTAACCACCGCACTGATTAACATAGAAAAAAATAGTAAAAATCATCTAGTGTTATTTTTTGTAGCATATAAAGTCGTGAGGAATGGTGTCTATCTTTATAAATGCTCTATGCAAGCAAGGGAACAATTTATGGTGCTTCTCTTTATCAACTAGAGACTCGTATTATATGCCGTATGAAAATTTAATAATATACAATAAAAAATGGTTTAAAATGATGTAGTGCCAGGCAAGCAGGAATAGAGCATCTATGTTTATTTATATATGAAGTATTAAATTAAAAAAGAAAAAGAAAAATTATCAAATAAAAGACGCATGGCGCAATGATAAGCTAGCAATCGCGTTGGTTCCATGGTGTGGTTAATTTATTAAAAAAATCGTTTTTTATTCACTTAAGGATTATTAAAGATTGATCCAAATTATGAAAGTCGTTCCATGGTTGATGCCTATGTACACATACACACACACACACACACACACACACACACACATACACACACACATATATATATATATATATAGGAATACAAAACCTATAAATATAAAAATGAAAAGCCCTAATTCTGAAATCACATAAACAGGAAGAAGCAAGGGCAAAAACAAAACGAATTAAGGATTTAGGGTAAAAATGGATTTTTTTTTAATCTTTTATTTTCTTATTTTTTCTATATTTTATTTTTTGATTTTTTGTTTATTTTTATTATATTAAATTATATTATTTTATATTATTTTATTAATTTCTTTATTATTTTCTGAAAATGAACAACAAATTGAAATTTTTTACTTACTATGTAAAAGATACTGCAGAAAATGTAAAAAATAAAATAAAATTTAATCACGATATCATTTGAAATTCTATGCTACAAGGTTTGAATCACTAGATGTTTGGAATTTTGATTGTCTGAATACTTTTTTTTGAAAGCATTTCGTGGCTCCACATTGTTCTCGTGCTATTTTTCTCCAGTTATATCTCTTGCAAATCTTTCGCTGAAAGTTTTTGCAAAACTAGTGAAATAATGAAAAGTGTTTAGTATTTAAAGAATTTTTTTATAGAATTATATTTTCAAAAATATTTTTCTGCCCATTTTTCAATTTACTGCTATTTTTCACTTAAAAAAAATAAAGTTGCATTTTTTTTTATTTGTGGTTTTTCGTCACTGGTGCATCAATTAATAATAGCACACAGGTGCGTCAATTAATAACACTACACTGGTGCATAGTAACTAAAAGAACACTGGTGTGGTTATTTGTACATAAGAACTGATAATAATAAGTCCATTTTTAAGCCATTGAAATTACTTTTAGCTGTGTGTGCTAAAATTTATTGTTCATTTTGCTCAAATGCAGGGAGAAAATATCATAATTATATCGAATGGAAAATTCTTGAAAATCCAGCTCATTCAATAATATTTCTCAAAGTCCATCACAGAGTTCTCCCTATCTATCTCGAAACGTAATATTTACTTCATATTTTATTTATATTTTCATTATCTAATTGAATTTATGTTTTTTATCCATGTCAATCAACTTAATAAAATTTATAATGTGTACAAATATGCATGTTCATGCAGATTCATAATCATGTTCAGATTCACAAAATAATCAAATGTCGAAAGCTCTTATCAGGAGCAACATACCATAAGGCGCATTTGGTAGATCAAAATGGACAACCGCTTCACCCTGCCAATTTTAACAATATTTCATCTTCTATCCACAATCTGGGGACAATGATGGTAATAATAATTATTTGGTATATTAATGTAATTATTAATTTCGATGTCAAACAAATTAATCATGCATTGTCAACGTTGTCACTAATTGATATCATAGATTTTGTACTAATGATGTTCAAATATATTTTTGAAATTATTAGGATTCTAGTGATGATGAGTGACCTACCTACCATCTTCCATTGCCCCCCACCATAATGTCAAATCGAGAGAAGGCTGAACTAAGAGAAAAAATCGGAGAGGAACGATGGCAATAATGGTCGAATCAACCACCGATTCAATTCCCACTATGTCTAGATTCACCAATTAGGAATGACTATAACAATAGTAGTTATTCACAAGCTGGAAATGGAGGCAATCAAATAGAGTTTGGTATGCATGAATACTTAAGGGATACAACTTCCATAGAGGCAATGTTATTATATGCATTCAAAAATGATGATCAACTAGGGGATGATGCTCATATTGGTGACAAATTTTTCGAAATCCTTAAATTTTCTTCCACCACCCCTCTCTTTGGACCTGGTGGTCAGTCAAATTATACCCTTGAAAGAAATTTTTGGCTTGTCAAATGCATGTTTCTTGGAAATTTTGAGGTAAGTTACCATAAATTCCTCCCTGATATAAATTTGAGAAATATAATCACTCAATGGACATTACAAATGGTCAATTTTATGAACATTAATAACTACATCAACATTAATGTACATTTAATATTTTCCATGGTGATCACCAACCACAATTTATTAAAAGGTAAGGTTATTCCAAGTGATAATGTCTTGCCCGGTAGCTACAAAGAGGCAAATAAATTGTTCAAAATGTTGGGTGTTGAGTACATATCATAAAATGAATGTCCAAATGATTGTATTCTATATAGAATATAATATGTAGATAAAGAGATATGTCTGAAATGTGGGCATGACAGGTATGATAAATAAAAAAATAAGGGAAAATCACATGGTCGTCCTTTTAAGATATTGATGAACATGCCTATAATCCCAAGGATTCAAAGGATATTTTGTTGCAAATAACTAGCTATGTTGCAGGGATGGCATGCCTCACACAAAAGTGAGTTGGGAGTTATGCCAATCCAAAATGATTCAATAGACATGAATCATATAGAGGATACATGGCCCAAAAATTTCAAGAATGAAGTATGAAGTCTACAGCTCATCATAGCCATGGATGGCATCAGACCATATTCCCTATAGAACACCAACTATTCTATTTGGCCTGCAGTAGTGATCAATAACAATATCCCCCCACGGTTTTCCATGAAGAATGAACATCCTGTGTTGGCTCCCACATTCCCTGGTAAGACACAAGTGAAAAATATGGATGTCTACTTACAACCACTGGTAGATGAATTGAAGGAATTATGGGATGGGATAAATGTATACGATGTATCAAGACCCATCACAGCAAACAAGAGTTTTACGTTGTATGGCATATATGCTTACACAACACATGATTATCCAGGCTTAGGAGTTTTCTCTAGTAAATTACATGTTTATATACGTAACAATATTCTTTCACATATTAGTTATTTAATTCGTTGTAATTGTTATGATTTTCATGATATTGTTTAACGTGCGATGCATATAAATTGTATACAATAATCTCACAGGTTTTGTAATGAAATGGTCTTTTGGATGTAAATGTTGTGGACCTTCTCTCAATGCTAGATGGTCCAAGGACCTACAAAATTCAGTGTATGATTTCTCCATGGTATTCCTCCCAGAAGAACACCGTTACAAAAGAGAAGCATCTACTTTCAATGGTAAACGAGAGATAACCCAAAGGCCTCCAATAATGACACCAGCTGAATGGCTTAGATAATATGAGAGAGAGAAGGAGAAGGAGTTCATATGAATCTTCAATTAAAATGGGGAGCCTATGTTCAATGATCTATAATTCATTGACACCTACGTTGAGAAATTTCCCATTGGGATGAAAAGGAAATATATCTTTTATAACCTCCCATATTAGGAGCATCTTAAGGATACTCACTTATTATATCCCATGCATATATTTAAAAAATTTCATCTTCTTTATGGAGGCACATATCATCGAAACAATGTGACACATTGGCTGTTAGGAAAGATGTTATTACTTCAAAAAAATAAAAAGAAACATTGGCCAAGATGATTAGAAAGTATAGGAACAGAGGTAGGCATTGGTCCCTCTAATTCATGGTATTTCAAAGAAGGTGATGTCCCATGGATTTTAATTTTTTTTTATATTTCTTTGGCAAAGGGAGTAATAATGGGTGTGAGGGTGTCATATTCATACGAGTCTTCACTACGACACTACTTCACCGTGGATGACCATTTGTCGGGGTTGAAATCACACGACCATTTGAATCTTCTAAGAGTATGTATAATGTCAAAAGCATGATTTTATTATTTTTTATATTAATGAATTTTATCCCATGGAGGTATCATAAAACATAACTAATTTTGTATATTATTTCACGTGTTTATAACTTTCTAGTGTCATTATCCTTTCTTCGTGTGTGCATGTGTGAAACATGAATTCCCTCAAGACCTAGGACGTGCCATATATAAATTATCTACATTTGTACGTTGGATCACGTCAAAGGAGATTCATGTGGCTATCATTCCACGATGGTGTCAAGGTATAATTGAGATTTTTTGTATGTTTGAGAAGGAACTGTTGACAAGTTTCATGGACTTGCAAGTTCATCTTTTAATCCACCTAGTAGATGAGGTTAAATTAGTTGCAGTGGTTTCTTTTCGTTGGATATTCTTCTTAGAGAGGTACATGAAGAAATAGAAAGTTTTTGTTCAAAAAAGGGATAAAACCAAGGGGTATATGGTAGAGGGGTACATATCGTATGATTCTTTCTATTATTCGAGTGAGTACATCAAGCAGATCGAAAATAGAGTAGGTGTGGTGATTTGGGACGATGAAAGGGATGAAGACAAAAGAGAAGGGTAGTTGCTCCAAACGAATGGAAAAAAGTGTTTGATAAAGAGTAAGCGACTTATAATTTTTCAAATTGACACAAAGTAAATATTCACGTTGAACTTCGATATAATGTATATTTTGATCTCTATGTACTATATAATGTCAGTTTTATTTCATTAGAAAATGCAGAAATTGAAGAAATTAATAAATTCGTTCTTTACAATTCCGAAGAGACACAACAGTGGGTTGCATTGTACGAACAAAAGAGGATGAAATGGGATAGTGACAGGAAATAATTCAGATGGTTGAATGGTAGAAGTGTGCCTTATCCCAAGCATTTAAAATAAAATATGCCAATAATATGCCCCAACAGTTGGGTTGTTGAGCAAGTCAGAGAGAAATATGGTGCAACCGGTCATTACCCACGTATGAAGAGGATGCACTAAACGTAGGGATTGGGTGCAGCAACCCAGTAATAATATATTTAATTTATATGTACTTTTGAAACTTAATAATGCACCTTTCAAATGTAATTACATCTATATTTCATATTTTAACTGTTGGTTTATTATAAGACACATGACACTATGATTTTTTAACTTTTTTATAGGTGCATTTCTTCCCATCTATTTGGGCATATGGACACCATTTTCACACAGAAAATGGCGATGATGGACACATCACACAACACTGTGGAATGGAAGTCGAGTTCTGTCAATCTAGTCAATCTAGCCACCATGATCAAAACCTAGTACGAGGGGCATTAGGTTACGTCGGAATGATACATGAGATTATTGAAATGGATTTCTATTCTTTCCAATGTGTTATTTTTAGGTGCAAGTGGTGGGAAACCTTTGATCGGAATAATGTAAAGGATGATAATAGGCTGATATGTATCAATTCTATAAAGATGTGGGACGAAGCTAAGGAGCCCTATGTTTTCCCCAAATACTACAACCAGGTATTTTTTACCAAGATGTGTTGGGTAGGGATTGGTGGTTCGTATTGAGATATGACCCTAGATAAAAACATATTTTTTGAGAACAATAGTGTTATCATGCTATGTGAACTGGAATATAATGAGGGTGACCATGAGAACTGAGAGTGATATGGTACATATGCTATTTCATCCATATTTATACTTTTTAAGATGGGTTTTTATAAAGAAGACAACTTAACTACCATATAACTTACAAGCTGACTTTTTTTTTGAAACAATATAATATGTATTTTGAATTAATTGGTAATTTTCATTGTTTTAATGTTAATATCAATATTTCACTTGATAATTTGCAATGATGTTGATCTCAAAAACAAAGGCCTATTGTATAAAGTTTTTTTTGTATGTAAGATCATAATAAAATAATGATAAATCTAAAGTACATGAATTTATTTTCATTATTTTCTAAACTTTATTATGTTACAAAAATTAGTGTTATTCTAGATCTACTATTTTACAATTATTTAAAATTTTACAAATTTACAATTTGAAATTTTTTAATAAAATCATTCCACATTATTACAATTAAAATTTTCACATTAATACAATTAAAATTTCACAAATATTTTGCATACAATTACAATTAGAATTACAACTGAAATTACAATTTTACAATTACAATCATTTCACAGTAATACAATTACAATTTTACAAATATTTTGCATAGAATTAGAATTACAATTACAATTACAATGAAAATTAAAATTACAAAACAATTTTAAAATTTTACATACAATTACAATTAAAAATTTAGAAATTTACATATATACCATTACAATTACAATTTTAGAATTTTACATACAATTACAATTTTACATATATACACTTACAATTAAAATTTTACAAATATTTTACTTACAATTATAATTAAAATTTCAATTAAAATCAAGACATAATATTTAATAAATATGATGATCATTTAATATTAAATTAATTAATAAACATCACGATCATGATAACCATGGTACAAACATCATATTTGACTAAAAAACACATTCAAATTCACTAACATCATCGTGATCATGGTCATATAACAAAACACAATTAGAATTGTATAACATCATCACAACACAAACAAAAAATATGAATCTCATGTCAAATAACTGCTATCACATACACATCTATCTGCAAGCTGCACATTAAATGAACATATCTAACATGACCTAATGATATACACATCATGATGATCACCAACATGTGAATTAAGTACAACTACAACATGAACCTAAAATATATGGACTATATATATATATATATATGTAACTGTGTAATGTAAAAAATATACAACTGTAATATAAATTTCAAATATCAGGTGGTGTTACATCATCAATAGTAGTACTACTTGAAGCCTGCTTAGTCAATGGTGCAGCCTCGATAAGCTGAGATACATGTTGATCGTCACGTGCCTGCTAATCTGGTACTGGTGCCTCTTGCTAATCAGGATCTATTGTAGGTCAATTTGGGCACCATTCCAAATGACCTGGTTAAACTGGACATCAT
Organism: Pinus albicaulis; assembly: GCA_034641835.2. NCBI lineage: Eukaryota > Viridiplantae > Streptophyta > Pinopsida > Pinales > Pinaceae > Pinus > Pinus albicaulis. The sequence goes on from CM076575.1 coordinate 635,662,574, forward strand.
CCCCAAAACCAATGAATAGGTTCTATCATTCCCTATCATTTCAGTTGCTACATGCCCTAAGACAAAGATCAAGAAAAAATCATCCATGACTTCCATTGCAAGGTTTCCAAGATTTGAAGTACATGTTATCTCACATATGAGCTCACCAACACAACCTCTCAATGGACTAATTGATTTGCATATGTAGTTGCCTCCATTCAAGGGTGCTCTGCAAAGCACTTATCGAAATTCAAGAGTGCATTGGTCAATTGGGAGCTAAATTCTCATTGTTTTGGAATCTCCACATGGCCACTGCCTTCTAGAAGAGTCCATATGTGTCAAACTTCAAATCCATGTGTCCATTCAACACCTCTGAGCTTGGGAATACATCTTTCCCATTATTAGAAAGTCATTGATTGTGAAACTACCTTCAACTGTTATATAAATTGAGCACAGATTGTAGTGCTTGAGAAGGAAGAAATTTGGTTGAGAAATGTTGTTGAATTCTCAATTGAGTGTTTTATTTGAGTGGTATGCCACTGGAGAGATGTTTATTGTGATGAGGTTGGGATGATGCTGGAATTGGTGACATCAAATCAATCTTTGGTTGTAACCTTGCCCTTCTATCCATTAATAAAGATTGTTGCTCATTTTCCCACATATGTATCTGTATAAGCTTCTATATTTCATATTATCGATTCTTAGCTGATGTATATGTTTCATGTTTCATTGATTTAATTGATTAAGGTAAATATCCATTTGTATATTGCAATCTCTTTTTTTTTTAGTGTTTACACTTGCAGGAACTAGTCTGGCAATCAAAGTTGGATTGGAAGCTACAAAAAGAGCGACAGAAGGATAATAGGAAGTGTTTGGAGTCCAAGTAAGTTTCTCCATATTTTTTGGTGTCTACTCACTATTATGAAAAGTGTTTGCAAAGTCTTTGATCTATTTTTCTAAATTAATAACACCACATTTAGGGAACGTGTTGTATCCGTAATTCATAATTCCGCATAACATGATCAATTGTCGGCTACTCATCGTGATGACTCAACATGGTTGATGGTCTAGCCTGCTCATGATCATGAGTACTGTTGGATGCTACAGGATGCTGACTTGACGTGGTTGATGTTCCAGCCTCCTCTCCATGATGACTTTTGGCCAATGATGCAGGTTGCTCATCTGACGCAGCGTGAGGTGAATGATGGTCACTCCCCTGATCGTGATCATCGGATGATGCATCACTGCTCATGAACAATGGATGCGCTGCATCTCGACCACGCCTATAACATTGAAGGGCCCTCCTCAACCACGTAACTAAGCTTGTATCTCCTACGACATGCCACATTAGGCTGGACATGTCATCCGACATACCTCTCCACATATGTACCAGCCTACCATCGGCCTTACATCTCCACATATGTACCAGCCTACCATCGGCCTTTATATCTCTCATAGTGGCGGGCCTGACTCCCGCCTCAAAAAATAATGCACAGATCTAGTCACCCAACTCCATCTTCAATCTACTTTCAAGCCTATGCCTAGTAAAAGGCGATACCAGTGCACTAACAGGAGCAATTTTGTCTACACCAGCCTCATGATCCTCGACATGTTCCATATCGTGATAGCCATCACGATCCACACCTGGATCATTTGGTGGTGCTAGAATCTCATCACCATCAAAATACCCAATTTCTGCAAAATATATGTAAGTACACAACAATAATTATAAAAATTCATTAAACATTTTAATAAAAACAAGTTAAAGAACATGTTATAATACATTTAAATAAAACAGTAATATTGCCTCTATTATCTGGTGGCTCATCATCTATCAAGAGGATGTTGGCACACCCTCACCAATCCAAACGAGCATAAAGATAGGGGACCATAACGAAGGGATGCTCATCAACACTGGATAGCAACTCTAATGCGTCATGCGATATCATCACGGAAAACTCAGTGTCCCCCCTCTTGGGAATCATCTATCCCCACATGTGCATCCATACATGCAGCATCGCCCTACGAGGCTGCCAAAAAAAAATAGGCCTCGTCTCTAGAAACCTCTCAAAAAATAAACAAAATAGCTCTTAAGAAAAAAGGAATTTTACCCTCCCTAGTGCATGACCACAATATCTATCTAAAGCCGTATAGAACTGCCACAAAAAAATGGTAGACTGCCTAACAAGTCGTAGCTCATGTACTAAAGAATAAACATAATATAGAAGAGGGAAAATAATGTGTTTCCCGTCACTGGTGTTGTGTGAAATAGTTGAAATCAGAAGTGAGATGCATTTCACATCCTCACTACCAAATGAAGCAATACGTAACTGACCTTCGGAGACCAGAAATTTTGAAGGAGAGTATATCTGTGCTAATGTATCTATGGTAGTACACTAGAATCCATACTGCATAGCCAACTGGAACCTCTTTTAATGAGGTAAAATACACCCCTCTCCTCTATAGGCCAATAATGATATAGACATCCTCCTCAGTGGGCGCCTACCACTGTAGGTGCGCATTCCACCCGCCGGTAAGATGTCGCAGAAAAACACAATGGCCCTTTAGGGAAGTAGCCTCCTCATAGAACTTGAGAAGGCCTACCTAACTTAGGAACCCGTACGTAGCTACTGTAATAGGGCAAGGGTACGCACCTCTCTCCCTCCCTCATGCATCCCATAGGCGAACCATGTTATAATGGTTTGTGTAATGTTGTTGTTTTTCCCTCTCTTCTCTCCTTTCACATCGTTCAATGATTGAAATATTAAATATAAATTTTTTATTAAATGAGACATGTATTTAGGAATATACATACATAATTTTTTTTGAAAAAAAAGACAGTCGGTGCACGACAAAAAATACGCATGCACTGATAACGATGCGTCGTTTTTTGTCGTGCACTGGAGGTGATGCACCTGAAAATTTTCAATGCACCACCCTCCCAGAATTGTTCCAAATTCAATGGTGTAGTGTTATAACAGACTGCATCGTTAAATATCAACCAATGTCGGGAGGCCACTACAGTGACCAAAGTATACACCCCAGGGCATATAGTTTGGTCAGCGCACCAGCTTCCTGACATCACTACATAGTCAACGGGGCAATATTTTACTAGGTCGCGCCGTTGACCATGTCAAATTTTTGGAATGCAGTATGATGATAAAAATACCCCCCCCCCCACCCCACAAAAATTTCCATCAACGCATCACATTCTCGCTATTTGACAGGGGTCAAGGGCACAACCAGCTAACCGAATTCAACACACTTTTTTTAGATTTTAAAAAATCACGGTGCACATTTCGGTACTAGCCTGGAACCGGTGCAGATACCATTAGCGCTAGTTGTGGTGTGGCCTATAAATTTATAGGCAACACCGTGAACCAGTGCAAGTCGAACGGCTTGAGCGCACCGCGTGGGATTTTTTCTTTTTTAAGAAGGTGAAATTTAACCTAATTTATAAAACTAATCGACTAAAAGTTTTAATTATGGAAAAACAAGGAAAATACCTATACGTTTGGCAGTCGAGGAGGCATACTGGTTGTATAATTTTCAAAACTAAATTTTCCCACCGTTTTGAAAATTTTAACATGGAGATGGTGGGAAATGGACATCAATAGTGCCTTCAATGGGAGCACCGATGGGAGGGTGCCTCACACAAGGTATAGTTGCACTAGCCCTTGAGAGCTCTGAAGCACTGAAAGTGAAGAATAGATATTTTTGGTCCTAATTTTTTTTTTATTTAACCATGTTCCGGTGCGTGGGTTTTATAGATGCAGTGGCGCGGTTTCTTAGGACCGCACTAGGTTGTTTCATTATTGACGGGAGGTTTTAGGATGCACCACTGTGGAATCTTTGTAAATCACTGGTGTGCTACAGTAATAAGATGTACCAGGTGGGTTTTTACGAAGCGCGTGGTGTCCCAGTGTGCTAATGTTTTGCGTGCACCAGTAATTTCTCTAATTGAATGCAACGGTGTGGTTTATGATGATAAGCATACGGGAAGAAAAATATCTACAAAAACGTCCACCTTCTAACCTCCTCTAATAACCTCCACTACAAATGAATGTCTGAGGTATTTTTTAAGGGGTTCCTTAGAAAAATCCACTAGAGGGTCTTTTCCTTGTAGTGACAGTTGGAAATAACCAACACCAACCAGATAGGTCTCTTGCTAAGCTATCCATGGCTCCAAGAACCTGTAATTCAACCCACAACCTTCCAAGGCTCCAGAGTGTTTGTTCAACCTCTCTCTAGGGACTAGAAACTAAACCTGCCAAGACCTCCCAAGCATTTGTCCCAACTTAGGCTCCAGGACTAGTAACCCAACCCAAGTTGTTCTTGAGCTTCCAAAGAATTTGTTCCAACCCACATATGAGGGCACAAATGAGGGCACAAAGGAATGTGGGCACAAATGAGATAAATAATGCTGGATAAACCCACAAAACCATGACTATCTAGGAAACATAAATTCAAGGCTAAAGCCACTATCAATAAGGAAAATATCTATGAAAATGACAACTTATAACCATGATATCACATGTATATACAATGCATCCAGGAATCAAAATGGAACTCACACATGCAACCCATTACTTGCAAAACAATATAGTTTTAGCTATTGATCCAACTGCTCCCTTGCACTTTCTTTCTTTCCTTTTCCTTCTATCTCCAATCTTAGTGAATACTAGACTACTCCAAGGATACTCCAACAATTTTATATGTGTAATAGTATGAGAGAATCAAATAATTAAATTAGAGCTCCAAAAATAAATTGACTAAAGCTAAACTAGCAAATACTGTGAAGTGATCCTCATAAGCCTTTTTATCATTGAGGCCTCTATTTTCTTGATTTTCCCTGTCATTTTCTTAGCATGAAAATACGTGTCTCTTCACCTTCCTTTTCTCATATTTTCCTAATTTTCATAAATATAATGCCAATTATCTTCACTTTTCCTTTTCTAATTCCTTTTCCAGTTTCCATAGCCATTAATTAATCACAAGTGATACCCATAATTATGTTTTTGACAACATTTATCTTCGAATATGTATCTGATCACCTTCCTCTTATATTTGACACAGAAATCATCGAGGGGTTGGTACACACCCCTCCCCCTTGGGGGACATCGTCCTCAGTGTTCTATGATACCTCTAACCAAGAAAATTTTGAAATAAAAACATATTTCCAATGGAGTTTTGTAACATATATCGATGCAATATTTACAATGAAATCCTGATAGAAACATGACAATGATATTGTTTATTGGAGCTTTATAACATAACTTATTAGGGTATGTACAATAACAACCACATATTATATACACATTTTATTCAACTAACGAATAATCATACTGTCTATGGAGATTTATAACTGCAACTCCATACAATGTTTACAATAATATAAATATATACATATGCACATTTGGTATCACCAAGTGATAAAATGACATGGTGCCCACATCAATCAATAAGGGAATCCATAGGCTGAAACCTCTACCCTCGAAAGTAGTATCAGGATTGACCTCCTTCACATGAAGTCCATAATTAATTTTCAAAGTCAAACCTGCATCGAATGTCCAACACTACGATTCTTCTACTACTTGTTCTCTCAGTGAACAGTTTCCGACTCATTATTTCATGGAACACTGCCAATGTGCCTCTAATTCCATCTAGAAATGAGAATGACCAAAACACATTCATTCCTTATCCTTCCCTTCTCTGCTACATACTCCCTCGAGCAATATAGTCACCCTCTTCTATGCAGTCACACACCTTCCAAGTTCTATTGGCATCCCCTTCTCTGATACACAGTCCCTCTAGTGGTCCATCCCTTAGGAATGTCTCCTCGCATCGAAAGGTCAAAAACCCAAGTTATATCCCTACCTTAAAGCTATCATATCGGTCATAGCATGTTCATGGAAATCACTATACAATTTTGGTTACTAGTTCCCGACTATAGCCCTACTCCAAAATGTTTTAACATCACACTATTGCATGTTCCAATTCCTTTCATTGTTGCTGCTAAAATTCTTGCAACAAGTTCAAACCACCGAAACTAGGCATTTTAATCCACCCAAACCAGGAATTTTCTATGCTTTCCTATACGAAGAACATAATGTACATTAGACTAAAAATTAATTTAAATAGATTTAAATCATACCTCATTGACAACTCGTTAATAAGGTAAGCCTAGAATTCTATTTATTTCTTGTCACAAAAAGTCAGTTAGCTCTTTCTTCAAATCATCATATGTAGACATGTGACATCTGATTAGATCAAGCACAACCATCATAAATAATAATCATATATGACATGCATAATAAAAACTTAAATAGGATACTGATATGTATCATTCGAATAATTATTTTCTTCTGCCTTTGCTCTTTATCTTTTACATACACATAGTGAATTAGTTTCCAAACCCAACAAGCACCCAATGCCTTATCTTCTTTTCAATCACATACACATACACATAGTGTACATCACAACACATACAGCCAAACATGGTGTACCCCTCAATACATACACCTATACCCGGTTTACAACACAAAACATACACCTACACCCGGTGTACAACACAATGAATACACATGTCATGATACAATGACTACCCAGTACTCATAACACAGTACCACATATAAAAAACACAACATGTATGACCTATACACAATACCATAGGTATAATATGTACATCACACCATGTGTACACATCATCACATGTACAACATGTGCATAGCACTACATGTACAACATGTGCATAGCACTACATGTACATAACACCACATGTACAATATGTGCACATCACCACATGCACATGGTAGTAATAATGCACATCCAGAGAACACATTGTCTCTTCCAGGAAGCCTTGCCTCTTGTTTCTTTCCCATGCCTTATTTGACCGTGTGTTTCTTTCCACTATTCATGCTTGTACCAGCATGACCCTAGTCACACTTATTTTATTCCACTGATGTTTTTGTCAAAATTTCCTTTCATAACATAAAAATAGGCATAGTATAAACACAAAATATCAAAATCATATCCACATGATACTAACATCACATATATTTGAGGGCTACTCTTCCTACTTGATTCCTCATAAACTAGGAACTTCTTCGTGCCATTCACCCGCATAAGCAATCATTCCTCCAAAATCACAATGAATGAAAAGCCTATTAGACAATTGAATACATACATACATGTATACATATATAGACATCATCATAATAATGATAAATCATAATTACTAGATATTATAAGGTCAAGGTTAAGATAACTCGCTTTATGCATGGATAACATGTACAATATTTAGAACAACAGTTCCCAACATAGCCAATGCATATGAAATTTCAAATCCATTTAATTTACCTTTCATGTTGCCTTTCTCATGATTTTCTTACCACCGTCCATTTACCCCAATGGACTAAACCAATCCAACTGGTTGTTAATTTCTTACATTTTACTTCCCTTGACCCATGCACTGGGATTCATCCATGTCTTACATTACTTGATGGGTTCCATTTAGCTACCCCTGAGTTAAGTTAACTTTAATCTTTCCCTAACCAATTCCAAAGGTTGTCAAATCATAAAAGGAAATAACAAGAAATAAACAAGAAGAAAACCAGGAAAAACCAAAAGATATATAACACCACAAAAAAAGTGGCAGGGCCATGCACCAAGCACAATCAAAACCACAAGTCAAGTGAAAAAAAATCAGAAAGAACTGAAAGCACAAAAATTTCAACATATAGCATGACTCAATCCCATGGTTTCCAATGCTTCCAAGGGAAATATCAACCCGATCCTTCTTCAATATTTCATGGTAGTCTGTTTTCCCATGCAATTCAATTCATTAGATTGCCATAAACACATAACTATGAATCAATAAAGAAGTATAACAACATACTTGTTACCTTACCTCATTGTATTGAGCATGTTGACCTGTAACTGAACATATACATATATCATATCTCAAGGGAATCCAATTCCTTGACGAATCTAGCCATAACTGGACACCAGCTATAATACTTATCAAATACATGTTCACTAATATAACACATGTCCACATAATGTTAGAAAAAATCAAGGTTAAGAAGAATTCCTATATTAATGCAAAACACTCATTCATTTAGAATTTTGGCTTTCGAACATAGCCAAAGGAATTCCCACCGAATTACTTTCTTTTACTATTTTGCTTGCTACAATTGAGCTTTATTATGTGTTTCCACATCACCCAATTATTATTTATATTAACAAGTCAATTGTTACATTGTCATGCTAATACCACGCATGTTTCCCCTCAATTGTTCTCACATATTAGTCCCATATTCCAAAGATCGATACATCATGTCTATTAATTTGAAATAAACCTTTACCAAGACTAACAAACATGTCATAAGAAAGAATAAACTCATTTTCATTAGTCATAATAGTACAACTATCACCCACTTACACTCAAGCACATATCGATTGTCTAAACACATATTGTGTTAGTAAATCCATATTAAAACAAGATAATTCCATCATGCAATCTTATGGACACATACTTATATCATGAAACTAATCAAACATTCAGACAACTTGTAAACATAACCCCTTAATATCCATGGTTGACACTAAGGTAGGAGGCGGCTACTATAACGTCTCGATCTTAAATGTCCAACTATGGAAATGGGATCTACAAATATCTACTAAGGTTAACCACACTTGCTAAAACCTGATTTTCATCCCTCGTATATTTTTTACTTGAAAAAATACCACATAATCATGCCACTTTTCCATTTCATAGATTTCACGTCACGCCTATAAACGAAGTCATGTGAACCATATTCCACTACTCTACTTTTCCTCCATAATATTTTATTTCCTACAAACATACCATGTTAAATAAACAAAATTGATGACATAATAAAACTAATACCTCAATGTATCTCAGCGGAGGCTATCACATCTGCACAATTCAGTCCATATTAGTACGACATAATATCATAAGTATATTTAATTATACTTGAATATCATAACCATAACCATATGCACAAGTCCAAAGATTAGCACAACACATATAAAATAAATATATTAAATGGATGACCATAATAATCATGTGTATGACCATAATGCATATAGCAAGAATTTAATTATCATGCATCACTAACCGATGCACATGCATATGACTGCACTGATTAACTAGAATATATCATGCATGTAACCACAAAAAAATAGAATGATAGACATGCATATAACCACAATTTATATAATAACCTTTTACCATCATACATGCACACGAACATATGATACATGTATGACAATTTTATTTTTACCCTAAGATCCATTGCTGCAACCTCGGTCTAATAATTTCATCTCCTCCTCCATCTCATTCAACATATCAACATCATAAATTACCAGCAACATCATGATGACACAAATTGTATAATGACCACCAGGATGCATGTATGGCGTACTATGCATGCATAAACATACACATTTATCCCATCCAGTCTAAGTGTTTGAACATGGAAGATATGATACCAATTTCTAACCACCAGACCCACATTTACGCAATTTCAAAATCATGCTAGGGTAAACATGAGATAAGTGTCAAAATGACATTACCTGGCCTCCCAGTTCTAGTTAAGGAAGTCGGACCTACAAAATTACCACAAAATGACATCCTATAGGGACTATAGATCACCCAGGAGATGAAAGCCTTGACCAACCTTGTTTCACTGACATTGACCAACAACTACACCCTTAACACTACTTCCATCCGGTTATGAGGCTATAACCACATTCAAAGGCTTAACTCCATGTGATTATGGCCTAAAATCCTCATCTTTGAGCATGTGGTTCCAGTATTTCTCCCACCTTTTCAGGCAAGCCTCTAGACCACTTCGTATAATTGCCTTAAATTTTCAATAATGGAATCAAAAGTACTAACAATTCTAGTCAATAAAAATTTAAGCAAGAACTTGATCCAAATATGTTTAATCCATAACAGACATTTTGTTAAACATTTGGAAAATATGTAAGCTAGAGGTCATGAATGCATATTTTATCATAGACTAAGAGTCCTCATTTAAGAATCACCATGAAGGCTCTAAATGCAGTATTCCAAATAGAAAATTTACAAATATATAGAAAACATGCAACAAACTAAACACACAATTTTTTATTTCAGCAACACACATACAATAAATACATTGGAAACACAAAAATGTATTAATATAGGTGGTTGTAGTACAATATGAGATGGAATTTGTGCACCTGGGATTGCACAAGGCAAAGTACATGTCTCAAGTGAAAAAGTATCAAATGGTATAGCTCCTGCAACAACTTCTCCTCTGAATGACTGCACTATCACCTAGTTTCAACAACTTTTGGCTTACTTCGGAAATATATTTTTCCACTGAAAAGTTCCCAAACAATTCCAGGAATTTAGGGAGGCGATCCTTGCAAAAAACCCACAAATCTCTGATCCAAATTCCAATCTTCAATATAAGACCCTTCTCTACTTGGCCCTTCTCTAATTTTAAAATCCACTGTTGTAGATTCTACTAAAGATATTTTCATTGAAAAACACCTGAAAATCTCCAAAAATAAACCTCCAATTAATATTCCAGCTCCTAAACCCAAAATACTCATGCAAATGCTCTCACCAAATGCTTCCCTCCAAATGACAGTGCAGTCATTAGGTGAGTGACGCAGTTGTTGAAGTGATAAAAATGAGAACAACATATCATTGCTCGCACATTGACTAAAGCTTCTCTGATACTCCTAAAATCCACCAATAACTCCTCCTGTAGTTGCTCTGGAAGATTTCCTTCACCACACAACTCGCACACAACAACTACCTACATTTACTGCGCAATCAAAACTCCTTATGTTTCCCATTTTCTCTAGAAATGCATGGGAACTATGGATGCCACATTGAATCACAAATAATAAAGATACAAAATTATTGAGTTTCACTGTAAGTCTACCATAGAAGGGTTGAGCTTCACTCCTTACGAATCTACTGTGCTAAATAACACAACGTTGGCTCAGCTAAAAAACTAAGGAAATTAAAAAATTAGAATATGAAAATGGTGCCTAAACCTTCCTCAAACCTTCCTTTTATAATTTCCTGCCATGCAAAATCATCCATCCCTCCATGCATTTCGATTTACCCAAGGGAAATTAATTTAATTTTCTTCCCCAATACACTATCCTTGTGGGCCCGAACTTCCACTAGCAACTTACTTTATTATTTTCCTTCTTTATTTCCTATATTATCCACAAAAAGGTATTTAATTTTATTTAATTCAAAATGGAAAAATGTTTTTTTCAAGCATTAGGAAAATTTAGGAAGGGACATTACAGTCCTCCCCTCCCAGTTGTTGCTTGACCCCAAGCAACTGCAAAACTCGAGGTTGTAAGTTCTGTTCATTATCCCATGTGGAATCCTCCTCCAAAAAATCCTTCCACTTGACCAAATGGTACTGAACCACCATGTTCCTCAATCTCCTCTCTCGAGTGTCCAATATTAGCTCTGGTGTCAAAGCCAAATGCCCCTCATCATCCAATGGAGGAAATTCTATCGTTGTTACTACCTATTGCCCCAATGCCTTCTTAAGGCATGAGATGTGACAAACATTGTGAATATGGCTCTCAAAAGGAAGCTCCAGCTCATTATCCCCTTCACCAACATGCCTCGCCACCTGCTAAGGCCCATAAAATCTAGGTCGCAATTTTTCTGCACCCTTCTTCTTGAGTGAGATTGCATGTATGGACGTACGCGCAAATAGAACATATCTCCAATCTCCAACTATCTCTCTACCCTATGATTATCAACATAGATCTTTTGTTGGTCCCGAGCTACCTGTAAATCGTTCTTGAGAGCTTAGAGAATCTCCTGGCTCTCTTGAACCCAGTCCTTGGCCCCAGGGGCTCTGCTGTCTCCAAAATTCATGTCAGAAAAAATGACTTCCTCATATTCATAAAGAGCTCAAAAATGAGATATACCAATAGATATATGGTAATTCGTGTTGTAGCATAACTCCCCCAAATTCAACCATTTGACCCACACTTTTTGCTGACCCATTACATCATTGCGTAGGTACCCCTCCAACCATTTGTTCACAATCTCCATCTGCCCATTGGTCTAGGGATGATATCTGGTACTAGGTATGAGATTAGTCCCTACCTACCAAGAGGAACAACTCCTGCCATAAATATCCCACGAATCTGATGTCCATGTCACTCACAATGGTCTTAGAAATACCATGCAATCGTAATACCTCCCGAAATAATAACTCAGCCACCTTGGAGGCTGAATATCTGGAATGGGTAACGAAGAAATTGGAAAACAAGGTTAGTCTATCCACTACCACATAGATACAATATCTCCCCTACAATGATGGTAGGCTTGTAATGAAATCCATAGATACACTGTCCCACTTCCTCTTCGGAATGAAATGTGGCTGCAACAACCCGGCTGGATGTGAGAGCTCCACCTTTTTTTCTATGACACTCTCTCACATGCCTCAAAATGTATCCCTTAAGACCTTTCCAACATAATCTCTCCATGTCTGCACAATAGTTCTTGAGGAAACTCGGGTTCCCTGCTAGAGGAGAATCATGTGCTACCTGCATGGTCCTCTCCTTCAAGTGAGATTTTGGAACCAAATAGATCTTATCCTTGTAATATTTCACATCATCCATCACATAGAATTGGTCATCACTGCATACACCATCCAAAATCTCACATGTCTACCTGCATTTGGAATACTCATCCAACATTTGAGCCTTCCATTCCTACGTGACATCCATCAGTCACAGAGTTGTTGGTCTATGTGAGAGGGAATCTACTACCATGTTGTGTTTTACCTTCACGTAATAAATCTGAAAATCGTAAGCTTTATGCTTTTTCACCCATTTTTGTTTCCTCTCCTTGAGTGATTGTTGCTTAAGGAAGAATCAAATACTATTTTGATATGTCCTTACCTTAAACCGATCGCCCATAAGATATTGTCTAAACTTCACCAATCCATGCATCACTGCGAACATCTCCTTATCATACATTGAATACAACCTCGCATGAGGAAGTAACTTCCTACTTTAGAACGCAATGGGGTGGCCTCCTTGCATCAATATTTCTCCAACAACTTCGCTTGAAGCATCAAAATCCATCACAAAGAGCCGTTTGAAATATGGTAAGGCCAAAACTAGAAAACTTCTCATGACCATATTGAGCCTCTCAAATGTCTCCTATGCCAACTCCGTCCACTCAAAAGAACCTCTCTTCGTCAATTCTGTAACTGGAGTTTCCAGCTATGAAAATCCCCTCACAAACCTCCTGTAATAAGTGAAAATACTAAGGAATCCCCTCAGATCCATCACATTCGTAGGTGTTGGCTAATCCAAGATGGGCTGAATCTTCTCCTGATGCACATTCACCCCATATTCTCCTATCACATTCCTATGGTACAACAACTCAATTAGCCCAAATTCACATTTGGACATCTTTGCATACAACTGCTGCTCCTTAAGTATGCATAGAACTTCCTCCAAGTTCTAAAGGTGTTCCTCCCACGTATGGATGTAAATGAGTATATCATCAAATAATACTATAACAAAGCACCTCAGCTACCCACTAAAAACATGGTTCATACAACACTAGAAAGTAGTAGGAGCGTTGGTTAGCTCAAATGGCATCACCAAGAACTCTAAATGTCCATAGTGGTAGCGAAAATTGGTCTGGGGAATGTCCTACTCCCTCACGCAGATCTAGTGGTACCCTGAGCACAATTATATCTTAGAGAAGTACTTGGCTCCTCTAAGATCATCCATAAACTCATCTATGCAGGGAATGGGATACATGTTCTTTAGAGTATTTTTATTCAACACCTAGTAGTATATGTAAATGCACAACATCCCATCTCTCTTCTTTGCCAACACTACTAAAGAAGCAAAGGTACTAGATCTAGGTTGGATATGTTCCAATCTCAGTAACTCTTGTATGGCCTTATCTACCTTAACCTTATATGCCTTGGGATTCATATAAGGAATGGTGATGACTACATTCACACCCTCCCCCAACTGAACACTACAAGGAAAAGACCCTCTAGCAGATGTTATAAAGGAGGTTTTTAGTGTTATAAAATTGGCCAAAATTGTCAAAAAAACATTTTCTACAACATCCGTTTATTGTTACAAAGGTTTTGGTGGAGCTTTTAATAGAAATTCAACACAACTAAAAAGAAATGGGCGGCCAAAGGTTATTACGGATGTTTTTTTCATAGGTGTGCTACTCTGTCTTTATTGCACCAGTGCGTACATGACGACGACGTCCTGGGGCTATCTCAGTCCAACGCATCGGGACGTTTAGGTGTAAAACCACACCAAGCATAGTGTTGGTCATACAAAGCACGGGACCATTCTAATTGGTCTTGGGATTTGTGAGGTGCCCATAGGTCGTATCAACGCATCGGTGTGTATACTTATATAAACGCACTCGTAAGCCGTATCACATAAAGGTACCAAGATTTATAATTAGTATCGGTATTTGTGCAATGCCCATAGATCGTAAAAAATTTACCGGTGCTTATAGATACATAAACGCCCCGGTGCGCAGTATCACACAAACACACCGATATTGATAACTAGTATTGATATTTATCCAGTGCCCATAGATCATACAATGGCATCGGTGTGTATAGACACATAAATGCACCGGTGTACAGTTACTGACACACATCAATTTTCATATTGTATTTTTTAGAAACATCGACCTGTGACAGTCCAATTATTGTCACTGTTTTAAATTCATTATTCATCAAAAGTAGACACATATTATAACAATATTCATATTAATTACATTTTTATTAATGCATTTGATTTTGATGTTTGGATTAATTTTTTATATCATATCATAATTATTTCGTTTTTTTAAAATTCATTATTCATCAAAAGTCGACACATATATATCTTATAGCAATATTAATATAAATTAAATTTTTATTAGTGCATTTGAGAACAACAATGGAGAACGCAATAGAATAAATTAAAAAATATTTTATGATTATATATATATATATGAATAACACAGTCTCTATCATATAAAATGGGACAGTTATTAGTATCCCTTTTTCTTTCAATTGGGACACTATGTCTATTACATTAAACAAAATGTTTGATTTTAGAAACATATATATTTCAAAAAATAAAACGCCTTGCTTTGATATCCAAAGATAGTGATCATCATTCTTCGCTTGAACTGTTGTCACTGCTAGAGCTACTGCCATGACTTGGGTTATTTTCAGTAATATTTTGTTCATGGCATTGATTATTTTCTTCTTCTTCACCTTGCATCTACAAACATAAAAAGAAACTGAAAAGTGTATATACATTGGTGAGAATAATGAAAATTTCAATATTAAATAATATATATCAATGTAAATTGAAAAAAAAAATTGATGTACCATAGCAAATATTGACTCATAAAGTATACACATTCTTTCAAAACCATGTACCATGCCATCTTTCAAAATTTCATCTGTTGGTGCAGTTCCATACCTTGTTTCTTGCAAGTTTTATACCCCGTAAAAAATCATATATTTAATATAAAAGATGTTTTTGTTCTATTAATTATCGACGGAGCTAAGTAAAAAAAGATTGATAGATGCTTACAAATTCCACAATTAATTTTTGATATTCCAACATATACTCACAACCCATATTTAACCCAATTTCAATCAATTAGTCTGATGGTTCTTCTTTGTATATTAGCACTTGTTTCAAGACATTCAATGATGATTTTTGTAAAACAACCTAAAAAATACAAAAATGAAATCTAGTTAAGTTGTTATAAGTAAGTAACAATTACTCACAAACTTAGAGATCGACCCTTTTCTTCCATGTCGTGTAGTTTTATGCGCTAAATGGGTTCCATTTTGTTATCTTTTCTACAAGAAAATTCTTGAAAGTTAATATTTAATGCTAAATTTTTTATTTATTGTACCTAATGATCAAAAAATTCAATGATTACATATTACATTTGAACCACAGTGTTGCTGAGATGGCTCCTCCTCCAATGCAATTTTGTCCATTTCTTTGAACATCTCCTTGTACACCTTTTTGGACATTCCTACTAGCATATTTCTGATATCATCTCGTTCATCTTTTGAGATTTTCATAATCTTCTTCAAAATGTAACATGACAATAAAATATTTAATTTCTATATTGATATATGAAAAGTAAATATAACAAAAGTGATATTTATAAATAATTCTAGACAAACATTCAAAGGAATATTACCTTTTCATTCCTTCTTTTTTGTTGTTGTACGTTTTTGCTATTAAAATTCTGACAGGTCTCATTGACCAAATCTCTAGAAACTCTTCCTGTAGTTTAGATAAAATTTGGTTCTTGGAATCATTGGATTGATTTTTGTATTGTAAGTGGAAATAAAGTATATACATTCATTCCACTAGATCCCTCAAAATTTTGTAAAATTTTTTCCCCCTTTCATTAACTTCGAGCACCACTCGAGATGAGCTAAGGAGCAATTCATTTTCATTTGCATGCTCTATTTTTTTTCTTTTCTTAGAAAAACCTTCATTTTCTGAGTTGTTAGTCCCTGTAGAACATTAAACAAATTTGAATTAATAGACTGTTAGAAACATGTTATCTAATAATTTTAAGTGTATTATTAATGATAATTAAAAAAAGAAACTCATATTGGATCGATAGTATTTTTTCATTCACCTGATTCATCCTTTTCCAATTTTTCCATTAAGCTTTTATGCTCTTCTGGTCCTAGATAAGAAATAATCATATCGAGCTTCGTAATTTTGTGGCTCTGCATGATACGCAGTAAACAATACATATTAGTTAAACTTACATAAAGTTCAAAAATAATATTTTTTATAAAGAATTTACAAAGAACTTGCCTTTTTTATTATGTTAATGTGTTATCAGTAATTTTGTTACTTGATCTCTTGTCAGTAATTTCTTTAACAATATGAAACCTGTACCATATCATTAATTAATATATTCATAAATAAATTCTCAACTTTTTAGGTACAAAATAATTCTCAAGACACCGGTGCGCCTTTCATTAGTTACACACCATGGTCGGTGCATTGGGTACTAAAAAAACACTGTAAAATAGTATAATAGGCCATATGGTGCGTGGTGTATTATAAACACACTGTAAAAACAGTGTAATAGACCGTACGGTGCTATCCTCGTAAATTGAGAACTCGTGCCCTATTTCAGATATGGCGCACTGATTTAGAAAAATTGTTTTCAATTTTTTTTTTACACAGTAGTTGCACAGTGCACTATATAATACAACGTACCCTAGAGCATCGATACACTATATTATACGGTGCACTGCACAACTACTTTGTAATAAAAAAATTGAAAATAAATTTTCTAAATCAGTGTGCCATATCTGAAATATGGCCCAATGGACGAATGGATTGGGATCTCACTATGCAAGTCATCCCATGGGTTGGATGTTAATATAAAATGAAAAACCCTAATTATGAAATCACAGAAACAGGGAGAACAAAGGGAAAACAAAAAAATGAAGGGTTTAGGGTAAAAATGGATAAAAGTGCAGCAAAAGTAAAAACAAATAATCAAATTTAATCATGAGATGGTTTGAAATTCTATGATACAGGGTATGAATCACCAAAGTTTTTCTTTCTGATTGTCTGAATACTTCTGTTCGAATGTATTTCACTGCTCCACAATGCCCTCATGCTCTCTTTCTCTAGGTCTATCTCCTGCAAATATTTGGCTGAAAATTTTGTTAAATTAGTGAAATAATGAAAAGTGTTTAGTATTTAAAGAATTATTTTATGAAATTAGATTTTCGAAAATATTATGATGCCCATTTTTCAAATTGCCGCATTTTTTTCACTTAAAGAAAATAGAGTTGCACTTTTTTTATTTGCATTTATTCGTGACCGGTGTGGAAGAGTTGTAAAGCACCGGTGCATCTGAGTAATACGACGCACCGATGCGTGTTATGATGATAAGCGCATGGAACTATATAAAGTTATTTTTTTATGTAAGATCATAATAAAATAATGATAATTCTAAAGTACATGAATTTATTTTCATTATTTTCTAAACTTTATTATGTTACAAAAATTCATATGATTCTAGATTTGTTATTTTGCAATTATTTGCAAATTTACAAATGTAAATATCTTAATAAAATAATTTCACATTAATACAATTAAAATTTTCACATTAATACAGTTAAAATATTACAAATATTTTACATACAATTACAACTAAAATTACAATTACAATTATAATTATAATTACAATTACAATTTTAATTTTACATACAATTACATTTACATAAAATTACATTTACAATTACAAAAAATGGCAGACCACTTGACAAGTCCTGGCTCCTGTACTAAAGAATAAACATAATATCAGAGCGAGAAACTAATGTGTTGTTCGTCACTGGTGTTGTGCAAAATGGTCGAAATGATAAGTGAGAGGCACTGCACGTTCTGTCTACCAAATGCACCTATATGTAACTGACCTCCACGTACCTAAAACTCTGAAGGAGATAGTACATGTGCTCCAATGTATCTCCGGAAGTAAACTAAATGACTCGATGCTACACAACCTAGTGGAACCTATGGGAATGAGGGAAAATCCACCCCTCTCCTTGATAGTTCTGTAATAAAATAAATATCCTCCTCAGTCGGTGTGTACCACTGGTTAGGACCAACCTAGAAAGCCTTTCAGTGGGCATTCCACTTACGGATAAGATATCTCAAAAACACAGTATGGGCCTTTAGGGAAGTAGCCTTCTCATAGAACTTGAGGATGCCTACCTGCCTTAGGATCCCATAGGTATTTGCTGTAATAGGGCAAGGGTATGCATCTCTCTCCCTCTCTCATGCCTCCCACTGGTGAATCATGTCATATTGTTTTGCATGTTGTTGTTGTTTTTCCTCCTCTTCTCTCTAAATCATTGACATATTAAATATTTTTTTTTATATTAAAACATACATGTATTTAGGAATATACATATATATTTGTTTTTTGAAAAAAAAAACAGACCGGTCGGTGCGCCACAAAAACAGTCATGCACCGGTTCTGGTGTGGTTTTTGTTTCTAGCGCACTGGTGGAAGTGCACCAAATGAAATACAACGCACCGGCCTTAGTGTAGCTAAATTTTTTTCATGCACCGTTGACTATATATGATGTCAGAATAATGGTGCGCTGACTGAAATATACACCCTGAAGCATATAGTCATGTCAACGCACTAACTTCCTGACAATTACATAGTCGACGGTGTGGTCTTTTACCCGGCCGCACCGTTGACCCTTTCAGAATGCCAAATTCAGTGCACTGACAGACTCCGGGGCAGATAATTCCATCAACACACCGCACTACTATTCCCTTGGTCAACAGTGCACCTGGATAAATGATCGCACCACATTTTATTTTTCTAATTTCAAATAATGCGGGGTGCCTTTCGGTACCGCCCTGGAAATGGTGCGGATACTGTTAGCACCGGTGGCGGTGCGGCCTGTAAATTTTATAGGCAGCACCATTATCCGGTGTGGGCTGAATGGCTCGGGCGCACTGCGCGACAATTTATTTTTTTCTTTTTTAATGGTTATTTTTAAGGTTATTTCAAATTATAATATGCTAAAAAGCTTAATTATGGAAAAACTAGAAAAATACCTGTACATTTTGCCATCGATAAGGCATATTGGTTGTAGAATTTGCAAAAGAAAATTTTTCCACCATTTTTAAAAATTGAAGATGGGGAGATTGGTAGCTAATCCATAGAAGTAGTGCATGCAATGGGTACAATGGGAGCATCAATGTCAAGGCGGCTCAAAGAAGGGGAAATGGCACTGGTGCTTGAGAGCTCTAGAGCACTAAGGAAAGTGAAAAATGTGGTTTTCTGGCTGTAATTTTTTTTTTATTTAACCATGTTCTTATGCGTGGGGTTTTATAGGTGCACTAGTACGCTTACTTACAACCGCACTGGGCGGTGTCAAATTTGGCGCGTTTTTTATGATGCACCGGGGCAATTCCTAACACCGCACCAAGATGTTTCTGTTTTGGCATGATGTTTTTGATGATGTACCAAGGCAAAATATTTGTAAAGCACCAGTGTGGAATAGTCATAAAGCACATGTTTTTTGGCCGTTATTTTTCCTTATTTAATGTTATTCGAGTGCGTGCATTTTATAGGCACACTGGTGCTCTTGGATAAGAATGCACTGGCACGTTTCTGTTTTGGCACGGTATTTTATGATGCACCAACACGAAAGAGTTGTGAAGCACTGGTGCGTTGCGGTAACAGGATGCCTCGAGCGGGTGTGTACATATCGCACGGTGTCTGGTGTGCTAATGTTTTGTGTGCACTGGGGCTTTCTATGGTAGAGAACACTTGTAAGTGAGAGCTCAGGAGCACTGAAAAAATGAAAAATCCAGGTTTTTTGCCCTAATTTTTCTCTTTATTTTACCCTTTTCTAGTGTGCATGTTTTATAGGCACACCGGTTCTTTTTCTTATGAAGGCACTGGTCAGTTTGTGTTATGCAGAGTTGTTTTATGATGCACCAGTGCGGTTTCTTAATACCGCACTGGGCGGTTTCAGTTTTGGCTAGGTTTTTTATAATGCACTGGCGTGAAAAAGTTGTGAACCATAGGTGCTTTAAAATAATATGACACACCGGGCAGGTGTGGACGGAGTGCATGGTTTCTAGTGTGCTAATGTTCTGTGTGCACCAGTGCTTTCGAGTTTTAAGAGCACTGGTGCGATGTTTAATGATAAGCGCACCAAGCGGAAAACATCTGCAAAACCATTCGTCCGCCAACCTCCTCTAGTAACCTCCGCTAGAAACATATGCATGGGGTATTTTTCTTTGGGGTTCCTCAAAAACATCCGCTAGATTTTCTTTTCCTTGTAGTGAAATTATGTCATCAAATCCCCTATCTGGAAGTATCCCTAGAGGGACATCTCCAAAAACCTCCTAATGGTGCTCCAGAAAAGCTAATATTTCTCGGTGCATAACCTTGTGTCTTGAACTGGTATCAGAAATGCGTAGCTCTACTGCCCACTCTATATCTCAATGTAATTATTCAACCTTCGTCCTGTGAGCTTAAACTATTTGAGGTGGATAATAGTGCATCCCCCTCAACAATATTGTTCTCCCATCATGCCCTTTGAAATAAAATTTCCATCTTCTACCAATCAGTGGTGACCTTCCCCAGCATATACAACCACTAAACTATCACCACCACGTTAGTTTCTAGAATATCAACAAAAAAGAAATGATCGGTGAGATATTAGCTCCCCATATCCAGAGTCAATCCAGAGAAATATTGAGTACACTACATGGTCCAAGCTCCATGTATCAGGAATGAGAATCCCTCAAATGTGGTTGTTTGTATGACTCTATTGTCCACCATCCTGGCATCAACAAAATTGTGGGTGGCCCCACCGCCAACCAAGCCTGACACACATTTCCCCTAAACGGTCCCCCTAACTTTGAGTGTTACGTACTTTTCCACAACCTAAAGTGAAGCAAGAAATTATCCTACTAGAGAATATGGTCCTCCTCCGTGTGGGGATGGTGGTGGTACTCCTGTACCTGATGGACCTCCCGCATCCCTTGGATCCTCTACTATCTTGGTCTCCTCCTCCTCTGGCTCAATATGTGAGAACAACTCGATGAAATGGGATTTTCCCTTAGTGCACTTGTGCCCTAGTTCCCAAGGCTCCTAGCACGTGAATCAAAATATCCTCTTCCTGAGATCCCTCCATGTCTAATCATCCAACTGGCCATGTCCTCCATTTCTCGAGGGAACGAAGGCCCTATTCTTGGGGACTGCATCAATCATATCTCTACTTCGAGAGATGTCATTCTATAATGACATGGGCTTGTAGGCCATCACCCATTCATGTAGTGGCTCAGCAAGCCCCTCTACAAAAAAAATGATCAAATGACTCTCTGAAATACCTGTCACCATCACTGATAGCCTTTGGAACTTAAAAAATTAGGCCTCTGTGCTACATTTATGTCACAAGTGATCCAACTCTTTGAAGTTCAGTTATGGATCCTTCCTCTCAAATATATCCGACAACCTCTGGGTGAACTATTGGTATGAAGTGATATGAATATGCCACAGTGTTATCGATCAATGATACCACAATTATTGGGCATATCCCTCTAGGTGAAGAGTGGTAAATCGTATGGAATATAATTCCTTCATGGGGTTCAGATGAAAATAGGTGTCAAACATATTTATCTAGGCTCATTGCAAACTCTTTTCACCCCCATCAAAATTTGGATGCATGACCTTCTCTTCCATTCTTTGTACCTCATGGCTTGGTGATCCTCCTCTAGAATAATTAGCAGCTCATGTGGTATGTCTTTCCTTTAAGTGAATAATTCATCGAATGAAATTACCAGTCTGATACAACCCTCTATTCCATTATACTCATTGATGCCTAAAGCAACTGAGTGTACTAGATCATTAACTAGATTTGACTCCCACTCAGGCTCTAGCTCCTCTAGTAAATTTTGCATGAAGGTACTGTTAGGGTCTTATATTTCATAGGATCTCAAGGGGACTGAGTTTATTCTATCTGTCAAATTTATTTTTTGAAATGATTTCCAATATGAAAATAATTTTCAAAATAAATGAAAAAAGAGATAACATAAAAAAATCAAAAGAGGGTATATGTTATAAATATAAAATATAAAATGTGAACCCCATCAAAAAGAAGAAAAATAAATAAATTTTGAAAGTGTTTCACATACAAATGCCACTACTGTTAGTTTATCTTATTTCTGAAAATAAATTGTGTGCAGCCTATTTAAAATGTCACAAAATTTAAATAAAATTCAATCATATAGCTTAAGCATGACTGAATTAGGTTTAAATTGCTGGTTAATAGTTAGTGAAAAATAATTTGTCAAACTGTTTAATCTTGACATATTGATTAGTTACATAGAAAATAAAACTGGTTCAATAGTTTAATTTGAACCAAGGAAGGTGTTGTAACATCATTTGTTTTGATAAGTTAGCATAAATAGTTGAATAAGTTCAAAATGATAAGGTTATGGATGCAAAAGAATGAAAAAGTTAAAAATGTTAAGAAGATTATTATTTTTAGGCATCCATGTAAATAACATGTCAAGTATTAGATGCCCTAAACAGAGAAGGAAAAATAAAATTTTAGGTGTTAGATGTCCTAAAAAAATAAGTAAAAATAAAATGTTACGTGTTAGATTCCCTAAAAAAGGAAGGAAAAATAAAATGTTAGGTGTTAGATGCTCTAAACAAAGGAGGCAAAACAAAATGTTAGGGAAGCAAGAAAGAAAAATAAAAGCTTTATTTTTTTTAAAGGTTTTGATTGGCTGCTAGTCTAAATGCACCTATGGAAAAGTTATTTGTATGGTTTAAATTATGATTATTAATTTCTATCCTAAAGTTTTAAGCCATATCATATTTCCCGCCTACTTTCATTTCATTCATTTCCCTTTTCATTTACTTCCTTGCTCATATATTTCCACACATTTCATTGTAATCTCGCACATTCAAAATAACTTTTCCGATAGACCAAAACCTGAAATCGTTCACATTTCCATCTCCTAAAAAAATTTCGAAGGATTATATACAATGAAGTGGGAGTCGTTCCCCGCCATGCTTTATTTTTCATTTCATTTTCAATTGAAAATCATTAAACTTACCCTTTTTTCCAATTTTACGCTTTACCCTTCCACCTTTACCTTTTCATCGCTTTTATCTTACTCCGCTTCCTTGTTCCCCGATGACGATTAAAGTGGGGCCCTCATTACATTTCATAGATTTTACATGTTTCGCATCACCAATTTTTAGTACATCGCATCGCATATATTTTATCTTATCTTTCAAAGTGTCCACAATCTATTTGTTTTAACTTGCGTAGTGGCAGGTTGGCCCCACCTCGCCAACTCTGCCCCCCACTTTACAACATTTGGAAGTACATTAATATATTATGAAACATCATAAAACCTTACCTTACCGCATAAAACACTACTGATTGTAGTGGGCTCCATTTCTCCTTGACACGTCATCCTCCAAATAACGCAAATCGCACTTCACAGTTTTAAGAGTTTACATTATTTTCCAAGTGTTAAATTATGTGATGTGCGATGTGCGTAGGTTCCTCTTCCCGCATTTCACAAATTTTATATGTTAACCCCGCATCTTATAAATAAAAATTAAAATTTGTGATTTGCGCCAGCAATCCAGACCCACTTTTCCCCTGCCATGTCACTTACCTCTTCCCCCATGCTTCACACTTCATTTTTTTTAGTGTTTACATCCTCCGCGCTTATAAATAAAACTTAAAACCTGTGATATATGCTGCGACCTAGTCCTACCAATCCCTCCACATCATCTCCCTTTACACATCACACCTCGAGTAGCATTTTTCATAAACTTAATCTATAAATGTTGCAAAGTGCGTGGATGAAATACGAATTAAGAATTAAATTTTAAAAGATTTCGGGTCCCTTATATTGGTTTCTTACACCGTTTTATTAAAAAAAATGGTTTTAACTGAGTAGAAACGACTTGGGTAGAAAATAAACACTACAGGTCAAGTGAGGCAAAGGTGTTGCAGTAAATAAGATTATGTTGTAATTGAAAGAGCACAGGGCGTTCATACAGTATATCTACCAGCACAATGCTCAGTTTAGTCTGCCAGCATATCAGCAAATTGTGGTCCACATCCTAAACTGCCCCACTACATCAGCGCGTGATCTGCACAACGCATTCCACCGAGAATATAATTTTGTAATAGTTATATTTTTTAGTTAAAGTCTGTTAGAGATTGTTTTGTTGTAATTTATTGTATAAATACTTCAGCTTTGGAAGCACCAAAGGTCGATTAATTGCGATCATAATCATTACTGTATTTTGGAGTATTTTAAGCTTTTTCAAAGCACTAGAGCATCAATAATAATTAGACCATTCACAAGATTCTTGCGGCTTAAATATTCGTGATGTTTTTCTTCTGTTCTTATGTTTCATTTTTATCTTTCATTGTAATCATCTGAATTCTAATTGTAAAGAAGAAACCATGATGAATACGACTTAATTTTGAGTAACTTATTCTTGTTGCGTTTACAATCATAATATTTTCCACTAAAAGCCAAAATAAAGAATTCTTAATTTCTTTTTAGTTCTGCTGAATCTGTTCATATTTTTTTCATAATCCATTTATAATTCGAAAAGATCCAGTAAATATTCATAGATTTCCCTATGTTTACTATGTGAAAAGTTGATGCAACCATCTAGTTAGATTTTGACTCCTTTTCCCAATAGATATTAAAAAATTGAATACAATCAATAATCCAAAATCTAAAACAAACTCAATACCCCAAGTACTATCATAACTAGCCTAAAAAATTATCCAAACAAAGATAAATATGTTAGAGAGAGCCCTCTCTGAAGCTGGCATGGCTTGATCCCAGTCTCCAAAGTTGGTTTTATGTTGGCCTATGTGATTATTTCTCACAATATTTAGCAACTTACAGAACACTAACACATTGGCGACCATATTGGGGACGAATTTAAATCGATCATAATTTCTTTCAAATTCAAATCTCTCGTTAAATAACCATTGTATTAATATCCCATGGAGACTGTTATCTTTTAGTTTTTTGTAAATAAAGTTTGAGTTACATTTCATAGTGTGTGTTTTGATTTTTTTAAAATTGGCTTCCAAGAGACCTTATACACGATCTCATCCTGATCCCAAACCTCCTGAAATAGTGGATGATCCTCAAAGGTTTGGAAGAATAACTAAAGATAATTCAAAGAAATCAGTTAAATAGATAAGTTGATTAGAAAGCCTGGGAAGTAATAATCCTTTCCCAAGAAAACAATCCCTTCCTGTTAATCTTGAGACCTTACAAGATATCAACTTTGACTTAAAGTTTGAGCAAAGCCTCTTTAGAAGAAAATCCCTAAATTGGGCAGATACAATAGTCCTTGACAAATCGATTCTACATCCAGATTCACCTAAAAGTCCGTCTTCTTTAAAATCTGATCAAGAAATTTTCCAGGATTTTAAGATCCTCAAATATTTGGTGTTAGACTTCACTTCAGTAGTTATATATGCCTATCTCCAACAATCAATAGAATTGTCTGCATTAAATATTGCTACTTCATCCATTACATCCCAAAAAATTCAACAAACATCTGTGAGTCTAGCCCCTTCTGAAAATTCTACTACTTATCCTCTCATAAAAACTCAAAGGCCTTCATCTCCATCACTTCATCCCTCCTCTCCTTCACATATAGTTCATCCTTTTCCACCTATTAATCCATTACCTATCAACCCTCCACCCCCAATCACGGTTGCATGTTATGCTCCCTTGGTTCTTCCTCAAAATATAGGGGCTATGCGCCAAGACTATCAATCCAAAATACCCCAATTCGATAACACCCAATACATTACTACTCAACAACATGTTGACATAATGAATGATTTCTTTGATCGATATGAGATTGATGCTAATGATGTTATCATGCGGTTATTTTTTCAAACCCTTGGAGGTGAGGTTAGGAAATGGTTTAGAGCTTTACCAACTCCTTCCATCAATGATATAAAAATTCTACAGTGTCAGTTTCTAGATAGATGGAAAGTTAAAAAGACCCCCCTCCAAATTCTATCAAAATAAAAAAATATGAAAAGAGAAATTGGAGAAAGTGTGCAAGATTATTGTGTTAGATTTTACTCTATTTATAATGCTATTCTTGCTCACATAAAACCACCTAAAGTATTAGTGATGATTAAGTTTCCAGATGGTTTTGAAACATACATATATTATCAGTTAAGTGAGAGGAATACTGACACTTAAGAGGAAATTCAGACCATAGCAATTAGTGTAGAAGCCAATCTATTGGCCAAAAGAGCTAGGATGAGAGTTGAGAAGAGAGTTACCATAAAAGAAGAAGCATCAACCTCTCGCACTGATGCCAAGATAGATTCTTTAATGAGGGCTATGGAATGAATGATGATTGATAGAAACATCCCTAGGGAAAGTCAAAACCCTCCTCAAAACCGTAATCAAAACAATAGGAGGAAAAAACCACAGATTAAACAAAGGGGACCTCACCAAAAAATTAGACCCCCTTTTCAAGATAATTATGTTGATGAAAATGGAGAGATCATTAAAGAGGAAGAAGACAACCAAATAAATATGTTTGGTTTACAAAATAATTATACTATTTGTCTCACAGAAGAAGACCAGAAGCTATTTTCATTAGCTCAAACAGAGCTTGAATCAAATGAATCTGAAGAATATAAACAGAGATTTGAAAACGCCATTATGAAGGTTCACAAACAATATAATCTTAGGAGCAGAAAAATTTCTGAAAATAATGCTAAAAATAATACTGATCAACCTCCCAAAATTACTCCCTGGATGCGGGTGACAGACTAGACACGAGTGACAATCACTTCCCACCCCACCTGGATAACAGAGATCTCCCACATAGAGCTTCATCTACTGCAGATCCAAATATCGTTAGCGTCTCACACAAACCTCACAGAACCAAAAATTATAACAAGAGAACAAGCACTACGTCACCATGCCATGAACATCACCTCACATTTATCACCATTAATGTCCATCATGATTAACCAGTATTGCAACCATACCTCCTCTCCTGAGACTACACAAGTTCTCAATCATAGCATGCAGATACGTGCGAAGCCCACTCATCGCTATCCTCATAGCTATCATCCCTGCCCCTTCATAATGTTGAGCTATTTTCCCCTTTCCTGACCTAGCGTGCTACCTTGGCCTTTCGCTCCCCTCACTTTTCTTTGGCTTCTCACCAACTTTAATCGGATGCAAAGAACCTGTCCTAGCATGGAGTTGTGCAGTCTATTTTGGATTGTCCCTCTCCCTTCTATGAATCTACCCCTTAGATATTTCTTCCCCTTTATCCCTAGTGTGATACTAGTCTCATTTTCTCGGCCTTGTGTGTTCATGTTTCTCTTGAACATCTCATCCTGTCCCAGGTGTGCAATGGCTCCTAGAATTCGCCAATGCACTATCCCCGGAGGTCAGTGAGGGGCTCTCCTGCGATAATATCATCGTGGAGATGATAATCATCTCATGTCGGTTGATGGCTCCTCTTCCAGCACTTTTCCACGGCAAGGTACTGAACGAGAGCAGCGTGTAGAAGCCTCCAAGCAAGCTACGGAGAGAGGTGGTCGTGGTTCGAGGAGGTCCACATTCTCTCCCCAGACGTACTCCCTACATCACAATCCTGTCCCTCTGAATGCTCCGGAGAAGGAAGATGAAGAAATGAACATCTGGGTCATGGACTCCGATGGCATCTAGATGCGTGTTCCTGATGGCATAGACCCGAAATCCCCCATCTTCTGTGCTCCTATGAGAATTCCAAAGCGTATTGTGGCCGATGTGGAGTTAGCTGCTATGCAGCATCCAAATTTTCATATTGAGGAGGAGAACCCCAATAATAATGATGAAGATGATGAGTAACGTCTGCATATTTGCAAAATTTTCTTCTGTTTTTTGTCACGTTCACCCTCAAGGCTTTTCTGCTATCATTTACTTTTTCTTTTTTAGATATGTTAGCGCTACTGCGCATAATGTACTACTCGATTCTAAGTTTTGTATGGGCTGGTTTCCTCCCCCAAGGAGGCCCAGAAACAATGTAACAAAGGTTGGGATTGGTTAAGCGTAGCTTGCCAACCCAGCCTGTAGAATATGTAACTTTATGTTTTCAAAATTAATAGAATGGATCAACTTACCAAAAAAATAAACCTCCCAAAATGACCTCTGATTCAGATCCTAAAAAACAATAGAAAATTCTTCTAAGAAATCTGCTGAAACTCCTGGTAAGAAACCTTTAGATGTTTCTACTAAAAACACAGTTGATTTTGTTTCAAAAAAAATCAAACTAATATTCCAACCACCTGTCAGAAAATCCTACTCCAAAATAAAGAAACCATCTATGTATCTAACATTCCCAATGTTGTAAAGATTCAATCGTCATTTAATATTTAAAACGGACTAGCTAAAGTCAAAATTCCCATCCCTTTGACAGAGCTAATGAAACAACAAACATACAGAACTCAAGTAATGGAATTACTGAAGATAAGGGAAACTTATGTCACTCTCAATCTGAATGATGATCAACCTGAATTTTTTCTTTGTCCAAAAGTGGATGGTAAGTTACAAGAAGGAGTGGTCCCTCCTTTCTATGTCAGCTTAAACATGTTGTTGGGTGCAAGAATTACACTTAAGAAAACTTCTCAACACTTAATTTTTCAGCCCGGGGGATCTGTAAAATTAGAGATGAAGTACAGGAAATGCCAGAGATGGTATGAATCTTCCTAATATAAATCCCTACTTTATTTAAAGGAAATATTTCAGAATCAAATTAAGAGAAAAAGGCAACTTGAACCATCAAAATAATATAATATTGGAACAAGGAAGAATGCATTTGCAAGAGGGAATTAAAGATAAAAGGCAATCACTCTAGCTAATTATTGTTTAACTACTTATTGTGTTTTTTTCTTTAGTAGAGACACTAGCAGTCTCATCAGATGGGCCCTTAAACCTGTTCCTTTAGAGATTTCCTTCTTACGCTAATCTGTCCTGCACTATCGCAGTCTGCTTGCACTAGTGCAGGAACATAGATCTATGCAGAAGGTATAAATGGTGTCTTTACTAAAGGCCTTTTACTTCATGCAAGGGCTTGAACTTTTCTAGGTTCAAAGCACTTAGATCCCATGGTAGGAAACTAGTTCTTGCACTGGATCAGAGCTTCCTACACTTAGCATTTTAATTCTTAAAATGAGTGCTTAATTATTGCAAGGGCTACTATACTGTTAAATCAAATGTCACACATAAAAATTGAATGTTTCTGATCTAAACAGAGTGTAGGAATAAAGAAACAATTAATATATAGTTATCATGTCATAAGCATTTAATGAAAGAAAGAAGATTTCGGGAAGTATATTAAGAAGATTTGCTGCATCACACGAACGTGCACTGGTGCAATTTCATCTCTCGTGCTTGGACCAAGCAGGGAAAACCAATCAAACAAAATTTCAGAAAAGGAGATATCATACCAATGTGCACTAGTGGAGGGTTATTTCTCCTGCTTGGACAAGGCGAAGGAAAACCAATATGAAATCAAGTGCAGGAAAGAGAATTGTAGAAATAGGAAATTTATCTACTTCACACAACGGATCCGCTTTCACTCAGACAGGATTTCATGTGCTTAAAATTAAATCACAATTGATAATGTAAACACAAATTACTAGAAAACGGGAAATGGGGTAAATGTGCCAGGTTGGTTGGGCCCTAGCCAACTAGCACGTTTACCTTTTAAATAAAAATGCTTCTCAGTACCTTAATCAATTCATCAGCTCAAATATAGAAAAGAAATTTGTAAAACATGAGGCGGAGCTCCCTTTTATTAATTCACTGAGGCAAGCATATACATTAATACCTCGTCCAGCCCAGATTCGGGCAATAACAAAATACAACCTGTTACCGCCTCTCTGGCTGTGTCTCTGTTCTCTTTTACTATCAAAAACTTCTCCCCTTAGTCCTATTTACATTCTACATTATATAGATCTTTCTCCAAAGGAAAAAATAGATCATTCAACTGATTACACAACCAAACATAGAATTTAGCTTTTTGGCCTTCAAAATTAGACATTTAGCAAAACTGGCCATAGCCAATCTAAAGATTTCTTCCTTTACAGATTCGGTGTTAGGTGCCTTTGGATCAATCTTGTTGTTGTGAATAAAGATGCTCAAAACAAGGTAGTGATCAAAGAGGTTCGGATCTACTGCAAGGGTTTGCTTTTCTGGCAATGGTGCATGATCCGATCCTGCACTAGGATCAATGGTCACGGTAAGTGCTCTAACTACCAAATAAACATTGGAGATATCGATAAGTTACAAAGAGTAATTAAAATTAAGAAATCATATAATAAATAATTAACTAATTCTAAGTTCAATTAAAAATATGAAAAATAAAGTTTATAAGAAATATGTCACCATGCTTGGACTGGTGCAAGATGAGGGTGCATAAAAGAGGTAAAACAATGGTAAATGGTTATGATTTAAGAAGGGGAAAATGGAAAAAAGAGAGAAAATTAGGATGCTAACATCCTCCCATCCCTAAGATGTTTTGTGTCCTCATAGAACTCTTTACCTCTGTAAAAATACCTTCAAAACGTTGAGCATTCCAACTCAATCCTGCTCTGACATACTGACAATGTTAGCCTGCAATATTTCATACTTCTTCTTTCTGATGTTCTTTACTTTCTTTGTCACCTTTTTAAGTTGCCTGAAACATTGCGCAGCTGGTACTTCCAAACTCTAACTTCTCCTTTCTTTTTCTAGATCTCCGCAGCTAATTCTTCGTTACTCTATTCTTTATCCTCCTATGGCTTAGCTATGAGCTGTTCTGAGTCCTGCACTTCAATCTCTAGTTCAACTATCCGAGTAGCAGGAGTTACCAAATATCCTTCTTTTTATGTCTGGACAGGGGTTGTGTCTTCCTTAGGAACCTCAATATCCCTCATGGTTTTAGCAAAAACTTCTTCCTCTTCTTCTTGTTCTTCTTCTGGTTCTTCTTCTTCTTCTGGTCCTTCTTCTTCTTCTTCTGTTTCTTGTTCTTCTTCTTCTTGTGGTTCTTCTTCTTCTAGTTTTGTTTCTTCTTCTTCTTTTGGTTCTTCCTCTTCTTCTTCTTCTTCTGGTTCTTCTTCTTCATTTGGTTCTTCTTCTTCTTGCACTGGTGCAGAAGGGGATTCAATGTCCTGTGGGGACTTTGTTTCTTTGCCTACACTAGATTCTTCATTCTTTTTACGTTCCTTTTTAATGAAATTGGCCAGTAGAGTGTCATCTTTGACCTCTACAAAATTTTCTGCGTCCACAAGGACTGACAGGATATCTTCTTTGGGGGTCTGTGCTTGTACTGGTGTCGTAGAAGGAGTCTCTTCAATAGGTGCAATAGATGTCTTCTTATTTGGAGATGGGGCCCTTTCTTCTATTGATTTTTCAGGTCGTTTCCTTTTCGCACTAGTGCAAGAAGGACTCCCCTTTACATTCTTACTTCGACCCTTGGTTGTGCTGGCAGGGTCCTCTGTCTCCTTTCCAGCAGCTATCCTTTTATGTAGCTGTTTTAACATCACATCCTAGGTCATGCCTTTAACTTATAATTTTTTCTGGACAAAAATATTTATCAAGCCGTGGTGATATAACTTCTTGTCGACCTTGTCTTCTCATCCATCCCACACACCCTTGGCCATTATTTGAAAGCTATTTAGCAAAAAATGGGGGAAATTAATCCTCCACTGGGCATGTCGGCGGGCTTCGAAATGATACAACATCCTAAAATGGTGCACAAAAGTGAGGGAGTACCTTCCCTCATAAGTTACGAATTTATGTAGGATGAAAAGGAGGTCCCGCCACTGGCCCAGTAGGGCATCTTCTTGTCTACGATGAAACACTGCCATCGTTTCCTTTCTAATTTCTTATTTTTAAACCACTAGTCAGTAGTATTTTCCAAACCTATCACTGCTACTATAAACTCTTCCGTAACCTCAAATTTTAGAGGCCCAATTTTTACTCGGCCATTTTTGAAACTTCTGGCAAACTGTAGGGCCACTTCATTGTTGTTCTCGTCAAAATTTTGTAATAATTGAAGAAATATCAAGTCTCGCAATAGTGAAAGACTATTGCGATGCTCAGCAGTCTGTTCTTCCCTACTAAGAGACGAAGGTTCGCTTCGAACAGACGACATCGTTGCTTAACGGTTATGGACAGTCAAGAATTTACATGCAACACTGGAAAAATTGGTTCTGATATATAGGGATCCAACAGTATTCCATCCCTTCCATCTTATCACCCATTCATTCCACTGAAATAGCCATGGATGTGCGGCATCTTTGAGATCGTTCCGGATTTGTACTTGAAACAACATTTTAACGGCTAGGTGAGGTAAGCATTACGAGTGAAGGACATCTAGGATTATGGTGAAAAGGGGAAATTATATCCAAGCAACAGTTAAAAACTTCCGCACTCCTTCATAATTCAAAAAAAAAGAACTTTAGCATTTATTAACAAATAATCATGATTCTTAACTTAAAAATGCCTTGTACTTTAAATAATTTTCTCCTAGTTAATATGATAGCACAAGTACTCATCGACTAAGTGAAATGAATTCTTGTAAACATTCATGATGACCACTTTCCTATGACGTATGCTATGAAAATAAAAAATTGTACTATGTTTCTGACAGGGTGCATGCTTGCACCAGTCTGCTTGCACCGCTTAAACTATGCTATTCAGCAGGTACCATTCTGCTTGCACTTATTATATATGACAACATGCTTACACTAGTGCAAGCATAATATCTAAAAAAGAACAGGGAATTTAAGTATAATTTAGGCTAGACTTCCAACATGACTTCCTCAACTTATACTGGAAATTTGCTTCACCCTTTCTTGATGCTTCAGAGCATATCCTTTTGCTCTTTGTGTGCAAGATCCTGCAATGAATTCATGAGGGAACAAAGAAGTGGGAAAAGGGAAATTTCAGAATGGGAAGGAATTCTGTTACAGGGATTCTAGGAATAGTACCACAAGAGGGGATAACAGAAGTGTTTCGGGGAATTAACACCCTAGAGGTTGGTTGGGATTCAACCTCCATAGAGCAGGGGCGTACTACTTAACAGAGACCCACACGATCATGCACATTCATAAAAACTACATAGATCAGAATGAGAGGTTTACCCGTTGGTCCTACGTTTGAAGTAGATCCACGTGGAGTTCAAACTCCATGCAACCGTCCTTCCTCCTTAACCTGAAATGCAAGAAGAAACCAGCACAAAGGACAAGTTGTACAATATATTTCTACTCTATATGTTAGTGTGATTCATATAAAACATTAAATAAATCATAATGAATGCTTGTATAACAAATATTCTTCATACATTAAAGCATACACTAACACGTTTATTTCGGGAACAGCATGATACTTCTGTATTATAAATAGTACGTACAAAATTAATCGTGGAGAGATCACCTGATCCTTCCAAGGCCTTCGCAGACCGTCGTCCGGATCCGTCCAACCCTTGCCTCGCTAAGACTCCTTCCAAACTGGTGCATACGAGATAACATATAAAGGGATGTGTATCTCAAGGAAACAAGGGTTTCCTACAATGAACTGGGAAAGTGCAGGAGGCACGGGGAATCAGACTTGAATAGGGAACCAACAGAGTATAATATCAATACTTTCTCTCTCTCCCTTAGGCCATACACATGAGGTCTTTTTATAGTCCCTCCAAGTAGTTTCAGCAGTTGGAAACAGTTGGCCACGGGCTGGGGTGGTTGAACTACCTGAGTAACCATCAACCCAGCGCGAAATTAGGGATTTATATATATTTTTTAATCATTAAAATGGCATACGCGGAAAAGTCTAGCTGTACTCGCGTATACACGCGGAAAAACACGGGCATAGTCGCGTATGGAGGATTTTCCACTATTTTTAAGTGAATTTGTCCAAGTTTGTAGGAATGGGTGCCCATAAAGCCATGAAGCAATCATGAATCATGTCAAGGTGAGAAATGATGCTATAACAAGAAGTGGGATAGGGAAAAAAATTCAAGGGTAAAGTGGGGTTTTTACGAAACAGACAGGGTAAATTCATAAGAATATGGGAAGGTTAATCATTATGGGATTGAACAAGAAAACTGAGGGAATATTATGAAAGTGGAATATGAATAAAGGTAGAAAAATTACTGGAAGGTCTACCTGCACTGGTGCAAGAAAAATAACTGCAGTAAGAATTAAACGTTACTTGAATTAAAATATACATGCTAATCACCCCAATTGTATAAAGGTTGGTTCTGCTGAACCAACCTTTACTTGGTGGTCGCTAGCATATCTAAAGATCAAGCAACATTCTCTTTTTATTAGAAATTTTTGATATTCCTGCCAGCAAGCTATTTTTCAGGTTGATCCTTCTGCAATCATGTCAGTGAACTGATTTTCATAATTATAGGAAAATATTTTTTCTTTACTTTTTATTTAAATTTTTTTTTTCTTAAGAAGAAGAGGAATTCATTTTTTCAAAAGGTTGGTATTACCATTCACCACTACGATCCCAAATTGCTGTTGGACTTGTTGTGTAAAATATTTCTTGGAAAGTGGCTGAAAATACTTCTTTAATCTGTGTTCATTTACCAGGAATACTGAATTTTGTCCATCAATAGTTTTAAGTTCTACGGCTCCATTCTCGAATACTCGGATCACTTCATAAGGTCCCATCCAACACATATGTAATTTCCCTTTAAAAATTTTAATTCTAGAATCATAAAGGAGCACCCAATCACCTGGTTGGAATTTCCTTTTCTGAATAGACTTGTCATGCCACCCTTTCCATTGCTGCTGAATTAGTATGTTCTGCTGAACAACATCCCTACAAAATTTGTCTAACTCATTTAATTGGAGAAGACACTATTGCTGTGCCTCAGAGAGATCTATTCCTAACTGAACTGCAGTTCTGAAAGTTTTGATATGGAATTCAATTGGTAACAGAACATGTTTTCCATATACCAGCTCATATGGTGTATGTCCCATGCTATTTCTCCAAGTGGTTATGTATGCCCATAAAGCTTTTCGTAATCTTTCAACACAATATTTCCAATGCATATTTATTGTCTTTGTAAGAATGGACATGATCACTTTGTTTGTGGATTCCACCTGACCATTTGCCTGCGGGTGATACGACGTAGATTTCCTGTGCCGGATCTTGTATTGCTCCATCACACCCTATACCA
Organism: Pinus albicaulis; assembly: GCA_034641835.2. Taxonomy (NCBI): domain Eukaryota; kingdom Viridiplantae; phylum Streptophyta; class Pinopsida; order Pinales; family Pinaceae; genus Pinus; species Pinus albicaulis. Next base: position 635,698,425 of record CM076575.1, read on the forward strand.
GATTAGAAATAAAATTCAAACCATTGTCAGAAAAAATTTCTCTAGGCACACCAAATATAGAAAATATTTTAGTAAAAAGAAAATCAACAACAAATTTTTTTGTAGCAAAGGAAATAGCTTTAGCTTCTACCCATTTTGTAACAAAATCTGTACAAACCAAAATATGGTTTTTACTTAATGACGTTGGATTTATTGGCCCTATAAAACCAATAGCCCATTTTTCAAATGGCTCAATCATAACTTAGGGGAATAAAGGCATTTCATTGGCTTGATTAGGCTGGCCCATTCATTGACAGCTATCACATCACCTGACATACTGTTTGGCATCCTTAAACAAGGAAGTCCAAAAGTAACCAGCACGCAATACTTTATATGCAGTCTGCTTATCAGCGAAGTGGCCTCCATAAAGTTCATCATGAGAATATTTCAATATGTCAAACACTTCCTCCTCTCTTACACATCTACAGATAATCAGATCTGGACCATTGTAAAAGAGATATCCTTGAATCCAGGAGTATGCAGCACTTTTCTAAATAATATTCCGCTTTTCACGAGCGGACAAGTGGGGTGGTGTTTTCCTAGTAACCAAGTAATTAGCAATGTCAGAAAACCACGGAGAATATGTTGACATAGAAAAAATATGTTCATCCAGAAATCATCATCAACGGGAGTTGCTTCACCAGGATTATCCAATCTAGAAAGAAAATCTGCTACAACATTATATTTTCCTGGTCTATCAAAAATAGTAACATTAAATTCTTGCAACAATAGAAACCACTTAGTCACTCTACCACTAGTCAATTTTTTGTTCATCAAATATTTAATCGCAGAATTATCAGTATGTACAAATACTTCATATCCTATAATATAGTGCCTAAACTTATTAATTACAAAAATTACAACTAAAAAATCTTTCTCTGTAACTCTATAATTTAATTCAGTGGAAGAAAAATTCTTACTAATATAATAAATAGCATAGGATTTCTTATTTTCCTCTTGTCCTAAAGCTGTGCCAATAGCCAAATCTGAAGCATCAGAGGAAATGTGAAAAAATAGGGACTAGTTAGGACCTCCCAAAACTGGTGCCCGTACCAACTTTTCCTTCAATGTATCAAAAGACTGTTGGCAAGCTGTGGACCAAGAAAATTCACTATCCTTAGCTAGAAGTCGGAAAAGAGGGGTAGCTATCTTAGAAAACTTTTCAATGAATCTTCTATAGTAACTAACACATCCTAAAAAACTTCTTACTTCCCTTTGAGATTTGGGTGGAGGAAGTTGCAGAATGATTTCAATCTTTGCTGGATCAACCTGGATACCTTTACCAGAAATCGAATGGCCAATTACCACTCCCGCTTTGAAAATTAATATAAATTTCTTGTCAGTCAAGGTAAGATGGGATTCCTAACAATGGAGAAGTAATTTCTATAGATTTTTGAGAGCTTCCTGAAAAGAATCACCAAACATAGAAAATTCATCCATATAAATTTCTACAAATTCTAGATCAGCAAAAATGGCCATGCCTGCCCTTTGAAAAGTAGTCGGGGCATTACATAAATCAAAGGGAAGAACTTTATAAGAAAATGTACCACATGGACATGTAAAATTAGTTTTATCCTGATCTTCGTGTACAATCTGTATCTAATTATAGCCACTAAAGCCATCCAAAAAGGAAAAATATTTCTTTCCGGCAAGGGTATCAAGCACTTGGTCAATGAAAGGGAGATGGAAGTAATATTTAAGAGTGGCTTTATTTAATTCTCTATAATCAATACAAATACACCATGTGCCATATTTCTTAGGTACTAGCACTAATGGAGAGACCCACTGACTATCGAAAATAGGATAGATAAAACCGACATCCACGAGTTTTTGTACTTCTTCCTTCACAATATCTCTTAGAGCTGGATTCATTCGCCTTTGGGGTTGTCAAACAGGTCAAGTTCCTTTCTGAATATAGATATGATTTCTACAAGTTTCAGGAGGAATACCCTTCATATCTTCATAGCCCCAAGCAAAGGCACTAAGATGGTTTTGCAACAAATTCACAAGCTGCTCCTGCTGAGATGAGTCCAAATCTGAACTAATATGAAAGGATTTACCAGGGCTAATCTCAAAAAGAGTAGTGTCAGGCTCAAGAGTACTCAAGGGAGTGGTCAAATGCAGCAGTACAGAAGAATGAGAATCATGATTATCTTGAAAATCTAGGCTGAAAATCTGGCTCAATGGCTCAAAATTAGGCATAGTGTCTAGATTATTCAGGTAATCTTGAATCTCATCTTCTTGTGAAGACCCAGTATAATGATGGATAAGGAAAATGGGTTGAGTCTCCTCATCACTACTTTGATCCAACCATAAAGTATCTCCAACGTCCTGAATGGATCTGGCAGGGGGGTATAAGGTAAATTTCATCCTAGAATCTACATTCGAAATATACATATCACCGGAACGACATACAATATATGAAACGGCTGTAGTAAGCCATGGTCGACCCAAGATCAAGGGATTTCATCCTACTAGGTTCTTTGGCTGAATCACAATGAAATCAGCAGGATATTCCCAAGAATCTAATGAGATGATCACATCGTCCAATACTCCTTCTAGCTTAATTTTAGACCTATCTGCTAATTCAAGCACAGTGGGAGTAGGGCGAAGATGAGATAACCGAATTTTATCCATGGTTTTCTTAGTCATGACATTAATGGCTACCCCAGGTTTATAAGAACATTAGAGACAAGGACATTACCAATATGAACTGAGACAACAGGGTTTTCGGGATCATTATATTTTTCCATAGACACACATCCCATCATCAACTCTGCTGCCCTACCAAAAAATTGAATGATTTTGGGTTCCAATCTCTTCCTCTCGGTTTTCTTGAGACATATTTCCTTAATAATATTGGTACAAATGGGGATCTCTTTAATGGCTTGAAGAAAAGGTATCTTAATGAAAATATTCTGAAGCTCAAATGCTAAACTAGTCTCAAAAATAGGCCCACTTCTTTCCATTAATAGCCTCTCTAGGAAGGGAGGTTGTTTGGAAGAAGATGGCAGGGATTCAAAGGGTAAGGGCTGCTTAGTGACAGCTTTCAGAGAATGGTTAAGAGTTTTCTCTTCTCCTTTCTCCTCAACAATCACTATAGGTTGCTTCTGATTTTCTAATGTTACAATCCTTCTTGATCTTAATTGAATATCATGAACCGCAACTAGAATAGACTGGTACTCGAATGGTAAAGGTGGGTTTGTTACATAGATCATTTGCACTGTTTTTTTATTGTTAGGATTGGGCATAGGTTGAGCAGGAAACTGAGGAGGTCGAAAGGGTGGAGGTAAAGGTAACGGCGGAGTAGACTAACTCGAAAGTTGAGGAACTGAATAAGGTGTATGCGTAGATGGATATGACGGCATAGGTGGCTGGTGGGAGTATGGAGAATGAGCTGGCCCTCTCCAACCTTGTTGCCATGGTTGAGAAGGTTGCCCATGCAGATATTGATTCCCATACTGTCACTGTTGTTTAGTGTTAGGATAAGAATATGCATGTGAATTATAACCAAAATAGTGTGGAGAAAATTCAGGAGCCATACCTGCACCTACTTGGGGCCAGTTCCTTCTTGCTCCCATAACATACAAGTATTCATCTTTAGGCTCTCCCCCTGTAAATACAGCTTTAAGTCCTGGTATAGAGGGACATTTTTCTGTGACATGGTCTTCTACACAAATAACACACTTATTAGTTTCTTTCAAATTAAGAGGACACTCTTTAGGAGGATGCTGGTCTCTACATTTAGGACATAAAATACATAATGACTCTTGTTCCTTCATGAGTTTTTTCTGAAATTTTGAAGATTCTAATTGTTTGGTAACCGTATTCATTATATCAATTTTCATGTTTTCCATTTTATTTTCTAGTCCAATAATCATAGCATCAGTAGATTCAATTTTTCTATTTCTATTTCGAGTTCCTCTACTGGATCTATACTGATTTCTTGAAAATTTCCTGCATAATTCACAAATTTGTTCAAAAGTTTGCTGAGAAATATCACCTTGTCCTAACATATTTAAATTATTTCTAGAATTATTAGTAAGTCTTCTTAATAACAAGGTTCTAATATTATTGGAATCAAACTTAAGTATCGACCTTTGTAAAATATACATAAATGTTTCTAGGTAATCTTCAAGAGTTTCATCATCATCCTGTATGATTGTAAAAATATCATCCTGCATGTCCCGAGTTTGCCAATATTCTTGATATTTAGACAAAATCACTCTCTTCATCTGATCCCAAGAGTTTATAGTGTTTCCTCCTAACCCCATAAACCAGTGTAGAGCTGAGTCCTTGAGAGTAATGGGAAATAATATTAACTTCTGAGCATGAGTTGAATAATCATAACTTTTACACAGAATATCAAACTCAAATAGAAAAGAGTCACGATCTTCATGAAATTTACCATGGAAATGAGGGAGAGCTGATGGTGGAATATTCTTCATTTGCGCCACAGTATCAGGATCCAAAATTGGAAACACAAAAGTGTATTGTTCTTTACTTACCTGTTTTTCACTAGTTGCTTCCAAATGATCTTCAAGGTCCACCATTGTTTCCCTTTTACTTGTACCGCTCTCAACAGGATGATCCACACCTCAGCTGTTGTCACTAGAATCTCGGTGGATTTTTCCTATGTGATGGGTTTGAATTGGATTGGGCTTCCTGCTTACAAAAGGAGACCCAATATGACAATTGTTTTCATAATTCTTTTGTCCCTTAGTGGGCTTCGAACCCTTACCTTTTCTAGGCGTTCATTTCAAAAAAGAAAGAAAAATAACAAACAACTTCTAGTAATAAATGTTGTCAGAAATCAATTAACACTAGTAAAATTCCTTCAAAGAAAATTTTCCAAACAATATGACAAAAATAAAGGAAAAATTACCTCTAATGTATAATCAGAAAATTCTTACCAATTCAAACCACCTCCCCGACAACAACTCCAAAATGTTGGGTGCAGGAATTACACTTAAGAAAATTCCTCAACACTTAATTTGTCAACCCGGGGGATCCGTAAACTTAGAAAAGAAGCATAGGAAATGCCAGAGATAGTATGAATCGTCCTAATATAAATCCTTACTTTCTTTGAAGGAAATATTGCAGAATCAAATTAAGAGAAAAAGGCAACTTGAACCATCAAAATAATCTAAGATTGCAACAAGGAAGAATACATTTGCAAGAGGGAATTAAAGATAAAAGGAAATCAATCTAGCTAATTATTGTTTAAATACTGAGTGTGTGTTTTTCTTTAGTAGAGACACTAGCAATATCATCAAATGGGCCCTTAAACGTGCTCCTTTAGAGATTTCCTTCTTATGCTAATCTGTCCTGCACTATCGCAGTCTGCTTTCACTGGTGCGGGAACAGAGATCTATGTAGAAGGTATAAATGCTGTCTTTACTAAAGGATTTTTACTTCATGCAAGGGCTTAAATTTTTCCAAGTTCGAAGCACTCAGATCCCATGGTAGGAAACTAGTTCTTGCACTGGATCAGAGCTTCCTGCACTTAGCATTTTAATTCTTAAAATGAGTGCTTAATTATTGCAACTACTATTATACTGTTAAATCAAATTGCACACATAAAAATTGAATGTTTCTGATCTTAACAGAGTTCAGGAATAAAGAAACAATCAATATACATTTATCCTGTCATAAGCATTTAATGAAAGAAAGAAGATTGCAGGAAGTAGACTAAGAAGGTTTGCTGCATCACACGAATGTGCACTGGTGCAAGTTCATCTCTCCTGCTTGGACCAGGCGGGGAAAACCAATCAAACAGAATTGCAGAAAAGGACATATCACACCAACATGCACTGGTACAGGATTATTTCTCCTGCTTAGACCAAGCGGGGAAACTAATCAAATAGAATTGCAGAAAAGGAGATATCACACCAACATGCATTGGTGCAGGGTTATTTCTCCTGCTTGGACCAGGCGAAGGAAAACCAATCTGAAATCAAGTGTAGGAAAGGAAGTTGCAGGGAAAGGAAATCTATCTAATTCACACAACAGATCTGCTTTCACTCAGACAGGAATGCATGTGCTTAAAATTAAATGACACTTGACAATGTAAACACAAATTACAGGAAAACAGGAAATGGGGTAAACGTGTTCGGTTGGCTGGGCCCTAGCCAACTAGCACGTTTCCCTTTTAAATAAAAACGTTGCTTAGTACCTTAATCAATTCATCAGCTCAAATACAGAAATGTGATTTGTAAAACATGGGGCAGAGCTCCATTTTATTAATTCACTGAGGAAAGTACATACGTTAATACATCTTCCAGCCCAGATTTAGGCGATAACAAAATACAACAACCTGTTATCACCTCTTTGGCTATGTCTCTATTTTCTTTTGCTATAAAAAACTTCTCTCCTTAGTCCTATTTACATTCTACATTATATAGATCTTTGGCCAAAGGCCAAAATAGATCTTTCAACCGATTACATAACGAAACACAGAATTTAGCTTTTCGGCCTTCAAAATTGGGCATTTAGCAAAACTGGTTGTAGCCAATCTCTAGCTTTAATCCTTCACAAATTCGGTCTCCGCTGCCTTTGGATCGATCTTTCTTTCATGGCTGAAGCTGCTCAAAACGAGGCGGTGATCAAGGAGGTTCGAATCTGCTGCAAGGATTTGTTGTACTGGCAATGTTGCAAGATCCAATCCTGCACTAAGATCAACGGTCACGGTAAGTGCTCTAACTACCAAATAAACATTGGAGATATCGATAAGTTACAAAGAGTGATTAAAATTAGGAAATAATCTAATAAATAACTAATTAATGCTAAGTTGAATTAAAAATACGAAAATAAAGTTTACACGAAATATGTCACCGTGCTTGGACTGGTGCAAGATGAGGGTGAAAGAGGTAAAATAGCGGTAAATGATTTTGATTTAGGAAGGGGAAAATGGAAAAAAGAGAGGAAATTAGGGGGCTAACACATATATGATAAAATCCTACATAATTCTATTCTAGATTCAGGTGATTCACACAACATAATGCCCAAAGCTGTAATGGAATAGTTATTTCTTGACATCACTAGGCCCTAAAAAGATCTATATTCATTTGATTCAAGTAAAGTGAAGTGTTTAGGTCTCATTAATGGCCTATCTATAAAATTTCCTGAAATCCCAGCCAAAATCCTAGCTATGGAAATTGTTGTAGCAGACATTCCTCCTAAATATGGCATGCTTTTATCACGTTCTTAGGGAGAAACGTTACAAGGAACCCTTCAACTAGATATGACTTTTGCTACAATACTAGTCTTTGGCCAACAAAGGAGGTTGTACAGGGAAACTCTCTTGAAATATATGGTAAGAATTCAAGAGAAACCTCATAATTACCCTCTATATCTTGTTCACACTAATTTCAATTCATTCATATTATTCAATGATACGAAAATTGAAGCACAATTTGGAAATTACCTATATACACGTAAAAATGTAGCTCTAATCAAGTAATTAACGCCTACTTTAAAACTCTTCTAGAATATGACCTTTAATGGTTCTTGTAGTAAAGAAGGTTTGGGAGAAGGAATCTGGTTATCTAATCCAGCTAATAATCATTGTGAAGGGCATTCCTATAAACTCAGTTTCCAGTGCACCAACAATATTTCTAAATATGAAGCTCTGATTTTGGGACTGCAATCACTTAGGAAATTTGGTGCCAAAATCATTACTGTACATGGAGATTCTGAATTAATCATCAAATAAGTAAAACGAGAATATGATGATAAACACCCTAGATTAAGAGCCTACATAAATGCAATGCTCTATTACTTACATATTTTTATGGAATATGATCTAGCAGTAATTTGAAGAAGTTAAAATGCCATAGTTGATATCCTTGTTGCCTTTGCAAGCAATTGAAAAATACCTCACTCGAATAAACCACACACAATTCAAATTAAACATCGACCTGCAATACTAGATAACATGTGATACTGGAAAGTTTTTGGGATGAGAAACAAACTAAAAAATTCTTGTCATCAAAAGATTAGTTTGAAGAAACATAATTAGATTTGGATAATCAGGAACAAGATCAAATGAGACCAGAAGACCAAGTAGAAAATTAGATAGTTGTATATAATCCTTTGGTAAACTAGTTTGATAGATTATATGTAAGTAATCATTTAGATGAAAGTGTGCATAAATTAGAAATTCATGAAATATATCCTGAAAAGGAAGATTTTGAAATTCTTTAAGTAAAAGATAACATTTTTCCCCAAGTATTAGCTTCGTTAGAATACCTTTTTTTCTTCAATGATGTGCAAAGAAGCCTAAAATTTATCCCATTGGAGCAGAAGTTGAGGAATGAAATATAGGTACTAAACAAAACCCAAAGATTATTAAACTATCAAAAACATTACCTCTTATTACCAAATGGAAATATATTTCCATATTCAGATAATACATTGATGTGTTCACTTGGAGTTATGAGGATTTAAAAGTTTGTGATTCTAGCATCATTCATCACAAAATTCAAATTAAAGAATAAAAAAATCCTTTCAAAAAGAAACTTCGGAGGATAAATCCAGTTTTGTTACCTTTAGCTGAGAAAGAAGTTAAATGAATGTATGATGCTAAAATAATTGTCCCTCTCAAATATTCGAAATGGGTGTCAAACATAGTACCAACCAGAAAGAAAACTAGAGAAATCAAGCTATGCATTGATTTCATAAATCCAAATAAGGTTTCCTTGAAAGATAACTATCCCTTAACCAAAATGAACCATATCTTACAGAAGGTGATAGGATCAACTAGGATATCATTACTAGATGGTTTCTCTGGCAATAACCAATTTTTGGTTGATCCATAAGATCAATATAAGACAACTTTTACCACTCCATGGGGCACTTTCATATATGTGAAAATTCATTTTGGACTGATGAATGTTGGGGCCACGTTCCAAAGAGAAATGGAAATTGCATTTTCATAAGAGATTGGCCTCTTTATTTTAATCTATCTGCATGATGTAACTGTGTATTCAAAGTCTCATGAAGAACACTTGAGACATTTGAGACGAGTCTTTAAGAAATGCAGGAAATTTGGCATATCTTTAAATCGTAAGAAAAAACTATTTGGCATAGAAGAAGGTAAAATATTAGGACATATCATATGAAAACATGGAGTTAGAATTGATCCTAAGAGAATTGAAGCAATCCTAAAGAAAAATCCCCCAACAAACATTAAATAACTTCAATCCTTCATAGAGAAAATAATTTTTTTAAGAATATTTATCCCTAATATTGTAGAACTTCTTAGAAACCTAACCAATATGCTCAAGAAAGATTCTGAAATCAAATAGAGCATAGAATCAAGGAAATATTTTGACATGTTAAAATAGGTATTAACTAAAGAACTAGTGTTGATCAGTCCAGATTTTACTAAAGATTTTATAATCTTTTTCTTTTGGTTATGAGCACACTGTTGCAGTTGTTTTACTGCAGAAAAACAATGAAGGATTTGAGCAGGCAATACATTTCTTCAAAAAATATTTAAGATATGCTTCTCTCAAGTATAACATCATGGAAAAACAAGCATTTTCACTAGTCAAATAAATTAAAGATTTTAGAGTTTATACTTTGCATTCACATATAATTGCTTATGTACCTAATGCTGTGGTAGAGGATATTTTAACGTTGAATGGACCAAATCGAAAAAAAGGAAAATGGATTGCAATTATTTTGGAGTATGATCTAGAAATAAAACCTACCAAACTAGTTAAAGGGAAAGGACTTGCACATCTTATGGCTGGGTCCAATTTTCAAGATATGGACATAAATTTGGTAGCAACTTTGGATGATCAAGAGAAGAAGGTGACTCCACAAATCAATGAACATTTTTAGATTTTCCCTAGTATGCAAACCTCCTTTATGTATTTTTCAATTTAAATGATCCTCCTGGTCTTACAAAAACTAAAGCTAGATTTCTGAAATTCAAAGTAGTAAAAATTTTCATCATTGATAATGTCCTTTATTGGAAAGACTCTTGTGGCCTATTACTCAAATGTTTGTTGAAGAATGATGTAGAAAAGATTATGAATGATTTTCATGAGGGAGACTGTGGTGGCCACCTGTATTGGAACACTATTGGTAATTAGATTCTGAAGGATAGTTTTTACTGGACCACCATGTTTTCTGATGTCCACAACAAAGTCACAACCTGTCATAAGTGCCAAATTTTTAAAGGTAAAAAGAAAATCCTACCCTTGCCTCTCAAACCCATTTCTGTTGAAAGCACATTCCAAAAATGGGGTTTGGATTCATAGATGATGTTGTGGATGATTTTGTCACCCCCCTAGAGACAGCCTAGAGTTGCCATAGACCAGTGCCTAGGACATCTTAATATAGCAAGGAGCCCTTTTAGTTCGGGTTGTCAGTCCGAGAACTCACTTACTATCTCTTGTTTGAACAAGGAAATTAGCTTTGAATGGGACCAATCTCTCTCAGAAGCTGACACAAAGATAAGAATAATGTAGGAACATCATGTAAAACTTTAGCATGAAAGCATCAGACAGTTAAGAGACTGCTTACCGTAAAGAGGGCCGATTCAAATAATATATCACCGAAATCAGATATCAGGAAGTGAGTGCAGTGAGGAAACATAAGAAGATATTAGCTGGCATGAGACTGATACCCAGATACACAACAGAACCATATAAGGGCGCACCAATTTACGAATCCTTATATGACAATGGCGTTTTAAAAGCACCCTCCTCAAGCAACTAATATAGCAGAAAATATGGAAAGAGTGAACATGGAATAGTATATCATGACTAGGCCTATTTAAAGCGCTTGACTAATTCCAGAAAGGGCACCACTTAAGATGAATCCTTACTGCAAACTAGTGAGCCACTCACATTCTAGAACATGATACAAGAAGATAAATTGCATGAAATGAGATAATGTATTAACACATAAGAGAAATTACATACTGTGAGATACCAAAGACCAGAATCCTCAATACAGTTATAACCCCTCCTCACTGAGACCCTACGGGCTCTGAAACTTCATACAGAAATGTTACAAGATGTATACAGAAGCCTTCTCGCTGCACAGTTTGCTGACAGAAATCTGGAACCCTTCAAAAATCTTATTTCTGAGTATTTATAGAGAAGACAGAAACTTCTAGAGGAGGAGGGAGACGAGGCACAATTAATGACTCAGTTTGAACCAAAAATGGCAGAAAACACTCGCGCCTTCTCTTATGAATGACTAACTGTAAATGACTGTACTAGACAATCTATCCATGGAAATAAATGCTGGGAGATAAAAATCCCTTTATATACAAGACAGAAATAATAAAATATATACAATATGCTGCCCGCGGCTGAGGAAAATCTGTTGCCGTAAGAGATTTGAAACAATCTGCATTGCTGTACTGTACTCTCGACCCTTGGTTTCAGATTTGAATCCCGGATCTTTAATGCGGGGCGAATTTATCTGGAGAGTTCTGAGAATCCATATCTATGTCTTCTTTAATGGCGGTCATCTCTCCTACCTACCCTCGGCTTCTTTCTTTAATTTCGCCAGTCAAAATATGTCCTTCAGATCTTAGCGACGGAGGCGGCAAGTTAAAGCGCCCATTGAGTCATTTCAAAACCTGCAAAACCCGCAAAACATTAGAGAAGATTGACTCGGTGACAGGGAGTGTGGACACGACAGCGGCCATGGAATCGGTGATACGGACTAGGCGAAATATTGAGACGATGCAGGGTGACAGGAAACGTATGAAAATAGTGGAGAAATAGAGGGCGACAATGCAGAATGCAATGGAGCGATGAACGAACAAGGCAGAGGTTCATAAAACATGACACGTCACCAGAACATATGAATGGTGGAGGAGGAACACGGCGTACACTTGTGAATTATGATGACACGACCGCAGGAGGTGGGACCCAAATCGGAAATCGCAATCGGAAGGTGAAGCGGGGAGACCGGGGGTGGTACATTCTTTAAGTTCCGATTGCGATTGAGGGCAGGACTGCGATTGACCCAAGACCGTTCGATCTCAGAACAAGATCAACGGCTGCGCTTGCATCGGGGGACAATAAAATGGTGGGCCATGAAATACCGACGATCTGATGCGCGCGGGCCCTTCATATAAGTTGATTGCCACACAGTTGATTTGAGCCAGATCGGACGGCCAGCATTGCGTCCGATCGTTAAGACAATAGGCCCCTTCTTGCTTTGAATTATGGTTTTCAGACTCGGGTCGTATGGAAGCCGAAGCGGGAGGGCGTCAAACTCTTTAGGGACTTGGCCCGATTATTTAAATTTGGGTTTCGAACTATTGTAAGGCAGATTTTCGGGCGGAGGTAGTAACATCTAGCAGGAGTCATGAGATTTTAAGCCACGGCAGAGGTTAAGAATGGGTTTGAATGAGACAGCGAGGCAAAATTCACAGGCAGAGGAGAATATGTACAACATCGGCTCCATCTGGGGACGACATGTTCGTCCTCGGGCATGTCGAGAACACGCAGGCCATTAAATATTTCATCTTATTTTTCAATTCCCCTGCACTTCTTACTTCAGGGAATTATCAGCATTCTTTTCCCTTTATAAAAATAAAAGCCAAAACAAACTATATACAGTATATACAATCTGATATTCCCGGCCTGGGTCAGAATTGAAAATAAGGCTTGAGGAACTGGCCATTCACGGGTGCGTCCAACAAATCACCCTGTAGATTTTCTAAAGTAAAGGTGTTGTTTCTTCCCAGCTTCACTATTTTGAATGGCCCGAACCACAATGGATCAAATTTAGCATGTTTGCCCTTTTCTGCTCTACGAACATCCCATCTAAGAACCAGGTCTCCAACTTGGAAATCCCTATCTTTTGCGTGCTGATCAAAGACATTCTTCATTTTTTCTTGGTATTCTATCAATCTCTGATCTACCTGGTTCCTTGTTTCCTCCAATTCTACCAGCTGATTAATTCTTCGGATCATGTCATCTGGTTCTTCCTGGTTCTCCTGCATGAAACGTGCCACTGGCAATGCTAATTGCAAAGGAAACACTGCAGCCCGTCCATATACCAGCTCATAGGGTGACTTCCCTGTTGCTCTTTTGCTGGTTATCCTATTTGCCCATAGAGCAAACTTTAATTGAGAGTCCCAGTTCTTCTGATTTTCAGTTATTGTCTTCTTCAGGGCTCTCACCAGGGTTTTATTGGATGACTCTGCTAGACCATTTCCCTGTGGATAATATGCTGTAGAATGAGTCAGGATAATGTTATATCTTTGGCAGAATTTTACGAACTTGGCAGACTTGAAAGCCTGTGCATTGTCAGTTACAATTCTTGCAGGACAACCAAACCCATATATGATATTATCTTCTATAAAATTCATTATTACAGCATCTGTAGCATTTCTGGTAGGTATGGCTTCCACCCATTTCGTGAAATAGTCTATGGCTGTCAATATCCATTTGTGTTGGCCACTTGATGGGGGATGAATCTCTCCTATAAAATCTAACCCCCATTTCTGAAATGGTTCATTTACATGAATAGGGATCAAGGGCAATGCTGCTAATTTCTACCTTTCTGCAAATATTTGGCATTTGTCACACGATCTGACCCAAGAAAAAGTATTTGAATACAATTTTGGCCAGTAAAAACCGGCCTTCAAGATTTTATGAGTTGTAGCCCTCTAGCTGTAATGTCCTCCACATATCCCCTCATGAAATTCTGTCATTACATTTTGCACTTCATTTTCTGTGAGGCATAAAAGTAATATGCCTAGAGGGTCTCTCCAATAGAGCTGCCCATTGGAAATTGCATATTTCTGAGATTTCATCCTTACAGCTCTATATTTCACCTTGTCACATCCTGGAGGACAGCTAAGTGTTAACAAATATTCAACTATTTCTTTATACCAAGGACTAGTTAAATATTTCACATGTATCTTTTGAGTGGCCATCTCTAGTCCATGCTGCTCTTCTTCTTTTTCTGATTCTTCATTTGCTATCACAGATAGATTAATGCCCAAAGCTTGATGATTTGATTCAGATAACATCTTGGCAAGTCCCTGTCCTTTCACCAATTTAGTAGGCCTTATATCCAAATCATACTCTTGGATTTTTGCAATCCATCTTCCCCTTCTTCCCTCGCTGTCTCCTTGAACCAGAATGTCTTTGACTGCCGCGGTAGGGACATAAGCTGTAATGTGAGATTGCAAAACATAGACTCTGAAAGCTTTAAGGGACTTTACCAGGGCATACGCCTACTTCTCCAATATATTATATTTCAATTCAGCATCATACAGTACTTGACTGAAGAAAGCTATAGGCTGTTCATATCCCTCTTCATTTTTCTGCAATAACACTCCAGCAATTGTATGAGGTGAAGCAAATGAGAAAATCACAAATGGTTTTTTGTAATCTGGCCCTGCTAGCACAGGAGCTTCAGCAAATGCCCGTTTTATCCTTGCGAATGCATCTCTTGACTCCTGGGACCATTTTACTTCATTTTCCTTTTTCAACATATTGGTTATGTGCCTAACTATCTCAGCATAGTTAGGAATAAATCTTCTCAAAAAAATTATTCGGCCCAAAAACACCTGTACTTCTTTCTTATTTCTTGGCAAAGGAATGTTGTTTATCACTTCAAATCTCTTAGGATCAATTTTCACACCATCTTTAGTCACGATATGCCCTAAGAGTTTTCCCTCATCTAATGCAAACAAGGATTTTTGAGGGTTTAGAGAAAGGCCATACCTTTTGCATTTTTCAAAAGTTCTTCTCAAATGCTCAATATGCTCATCATCATTCTTTGAGAACACTATGATATCATCAAGATACACCACCAAGAACTTGTCCTGTTCTCCGACAAAGGCTATGTCCATTGCCCTCTGAAAGGTAGCTCCTGCATTGATTAATCCGAATGGCATCCTAGCATACATAAAGGTTCCCCATGGTGTAGTGAATGCAGTCTTCTTCTGGTCTTCTAGGAACACGACCACCTGATTATAACCAGAAAATCCATCCATCATTGACATTCTGGATGCTCCCACCACTTTCTGCAGGATGTGGTCCATTTTAGGCAGTGGATAGTTATCTTTGAGAGATGCTCTGTTCAAATTCCTGAAGTCTACACACAACCTTATTTCTCCATTCTTCTTTCGAAAAGGAACAAGGTTCGCTATCCATTTTGAGTATCTTAATGGTACAATTATTTTGGCCTTCAACAATTTTTTAATTTCTCTTTCAATTGAGGGAAGTAGCAGAGGATTTATTTGCCTGAGCTTCTGCTTGTATGGCTTTGCATCCTCCCTCAGTGGAATCTTATGCTGTATAATATTTACATCAGAAGTTTTTAGGTCCTCATAGGACCAAGAAAAAACATCTTTATAAGATTTAAATAACTTCAAATACTTTTCTTTGTATTCTTCTGGGATTCTTTTGGATAATTTAACAATTTTGGGGTCAGTGGAAGTACCCAGATTCAAATCTCCTACTTGATCTTCTTCTACTACTTTATTTGGCTACATTGGAACATCATCTTTATTGAATAACCTTTCTAGAGGTACCAACCCTATAGGTATCACGTTACCTTTCAGCTGCAGCACTTTATTACCTGCTATTCTTTCTTCCCATTTGTTTTCAGAAATATTTTCAACTTCTTCCTCTTCATTATCATCAATCTCCATATTGGAGAATTCTCCCACAGTCTCCATAAATCTTTTCATTTTTTCATCATCTTCGAATACCTGCCAATGCTTTATATTATCTGGAATGGATGGTCTGTACCGTACCTCCACTTCATATCTTAGGAGTGGATTCTGAGGAGGACGAAAGGTACTGGTAGCTACAGCGAGAGAGTCTGCTATTCTGTTTTTCTCCCGGGGCATGAATTGTATGTTAAATGCTGAGAAGAAATTTTCTATCATGTCCCATACTTCGTTTCTATATGCCCTGAGCTGTGGATGCTTAGTTCGACATTCATTTTTAATCTGCCTTACAACCAGCTCAGAGTCTCCAAATACTTTTAGACACTGGATGCCCATATCCTTGGCTGTCTGCAGCCCCAATAGTAGTGCTTCATATTCAGCTACATTGTTTGTAGCCTCATACTCCAGTTTGAAAGACAGTGGCACCCACTTCCCTGTGGGAGAAATCAACAAGACCCCAGCTCCATTGCCTTCTCTTGAATTGGCTCCATCAAAATGCAAAGTCCAAATTTCTGATTCCTGCTCTTCTTTAGGCTGCTCAGCCTGAATTTGACCAAAAAGGGGTTCATGTGCATAATCCTGATTTTCTTCTAACATCAAACATGAAAAGTCTCCCTCTTTGTTATAAACTGGGGAATTATCTGAGCAGTCAACCTTGGTTACCATTTTAACAAATCGAGTTTCTCTATACAACCTCCTTTCTTGGCCTCCAAAGACTGGGACAGTGGCATATGTTAAGTCCAATTGATTGATCCCCCAATTTTGGTACCCCAGGACCTTGACAGCAGCATGCCAAAGCGAGCTGGGATATCAGCAACCACAATGTCCATGACCACACTTTTTGTTGGGATTTGAGCCAAATTAACCACTAAATCTTTAATCATTCCCAAGCATTTTACTCTTTTAGAATCAAATGAATATAAATATTTGTATGGTCTTGTAATTTGCAGTCCTAGTTGCTCCATGACAGACAAAGGCATAAGATTATGGGAAGCCCCAGAATCTAACATACAATTATGTAACAGCAGGTCATGAACGACTAGGGATACATAAAAAGGAGGAGTGGAAGGGTCTATCTCCTCGACATGTGGGCCAAAAACTACCATGGGTCTTTCCTCTTGAAGATTTAAACTATCGGGTGTAATTGGTAGTTGAGGAGGTGGTATGAAAGAGGTAACTTGAGACTAATATACAGGTTGTTTTAATAACTCAGTCAGAGGGACAGGAATCTTAATCTTCTCAAGTTCTTTTTGCAAATTGAAAGCAGATGTGGGCTTTTCTATCACTACTTCTTTTGACTCCTTATTCTCAACTGAAGATTTAATTTCTTTTGACACCGGCTCAGCATTAGGAGGACCGACTAGTTTAGAAGAGGAGGGAATCTGATCATTAAACTGCAAGGGGGTATTCAGAAGGTTCTTACCTTTTTCGGCATTCTTCTTTGTTGCTGGTTCCTTCTGAGCGGATGTTTCTTTCTGAGGTGGTTCTTCTTCTTGTTCTTGAGTTCTGGTCCTCTTTCTTGAGGACCTGAGATCATATTTGACGTTGAATTGTGCTTCCATGAAATCAGCAAATTGCTTGCAGTAATGGTCAATCTCTGCTTCTTCATCTTCTTCTTGCAGGGGCACTCCATATCATCATTATTATTTGAAAAAGCCAGATTTGAATCTTCTAATCCGTAGGCTGTATCTCCAGTGGGGTCATCTGCTGGCCCTTCAAGGTACAAGGGATGAGGCACCTGATCTTGCTGTTCTTTCGCTTCCCTTGGCAATATCTGCAATGGAGGCTTTCTGTACTAAGGATTATATCCTCTGTTTGGAGCATTATAATAATTCTTGGGAGCTGCATTCTTAGCTTCCAGTTCTAGCTTGACCATCTTCTTTATCATCTTGCTTATCTCATCCATTTTATCTGAATCATTTTCTTGATTAGAGGTAGAAACCTCTTCTTTGCCTTTTCTTCTGGTTTCCTGTTCAATTTTTCCTTTTAACTTCCCAGTGGCAGCAAAATTTGCCTCCAACTCTAGAGCATCTGTCTGAGCATCATCCAGGGTGACAGGCATCCTTTCCCGCAGAGAGAAACCAAAATCAGAATCAAAAGCTGCTATGAAAACAACTTTGGCTGCAGCTTGTTGGGGTTTCATATCAGCAGGAAGGTTCAGATATAACTTATTAAACCTTTTGATAAATTCTGCCACTCCCTCATTGTGTTTCTTCTTTAGCGTATTGAATTCAACGAGGCCCTGCCCTTGGTCTTTCTTTTCTCCCCACTTCCTGAGGAAAGCATTTTCCATCTGGTCCCAGGTAGTGATTGAATGATTTGCCAATGTCTTGAACCACTTTCAGGCTTCACCTTCCAAGGATTGCATGAATAACCTCAGGACCACATCCAGATGTTCAACATTTAAGTTCTCTGCAAAAGAGCAGAAGGTCTCAAGGTGCTTCTGAGCGTCAACTTCATTCTCCCCATTGAATCTTGGCAAAATCTTCAAGTAATCTTGTGGCATATCATTTAGCGCTTGGGGCAAGGCCAGAGGAGCATATTTATTTAACAGAAAAGCAGGAACATTGGCCATTGGGGGAGGCGGGGGTTGCACAACAATTTGAGGTACAGATGAAGGGAGAGGAGTAGGAGGAAGCGAAGTATGAATAACAACGGGAATATATCGCACAGAAGTCTGAGGTGTAGATGAGAATAACTCATGGTTAACAGCAGCTACTTCTGTGACCTCTTTAATTTCTTCAGCCTCGAAAGCAGGACGAGATTCTCCTTCAATCCAGGTATTTCCTCTACGTGGAGTTCTTGAGTACAACTCGGGTTTTTCTGTTCTAACTTCTTGAGAAGAAGAGGGCGGATGATCTTCAACGGAATATTCAGGGTTTTCGGAACGAACTGACTTCTTCTCTTTCCAACCTCTTTTATGAAAGATCTTCTCCGGGTCATACACGGGTGTTTTCAGTTGTGAGGTATCTGACCTCAAATGGGGCTTCTGGGAAGCCAGGACTTCCAATAAAATTTATTAAATAAAGACCAGTGGAGTCGCCAAGGTGAGAAATCTGCAACTCTTCACCTCTCTGTGCTCACCTGATTAGAGAGTGAAAATGAGATGTCGGACCCATGGAAACAGATATTCTTGAATTCGTTCCCCGGCAACGGCGCCAGAAAGATGTTGTGAATGATTTTGTCACCCCCCTAGAGACAGCCTAGAGTTGCCATAGACCAGTGCCTAGGACATCTTAATATAGCAAGGAGCCCTTTTAGTTCGGGTTGTCAGTCCGAGAACTCACTTACTATCTCTTGTTTGAACAAGGAAATTAGCTTTGAATGGGACCAATCTCTCTCAGAAGCTGACACAAAGATAAGAATAATGTAGGAACATCATGTAAAACTTCAGCATGAAAGCATCAGACAGTTAAGAGACCGCTTACTGTAAAGAGGGCTGATTCAAATAATATATCATAGAAATCAAATATCTGGAAGTGAGTGCAGTGAGGAAACATAGGAAGATATTAGCTGGCATGAGACTGATACCCAGATACACAACAAAACCATATAAGGGCGCACCAATTTACGAATCCTTATATGACAATGGCGTTTTAAAAGCACCCTCCTCAAGCAACTAATATAGCAGAAAATATGGAAAGAGTGAACATGGAACAATATACCATGACTAGGCCTATTTAAAGTGCTAGACTAATTCCAGAAAGGGCACCACTTAAGATGAATCCTTACTGCAAACTAGTGAGCCACTCGCATTCTAGAACATGATACAAGAAGACAATTTGCATGAAATGAGATAATGTATTAACACATAAGAGAAATTACATACTGTGAGATACCAAAGACCAGAATCCTCAATACAGTTATAACCCCTCCTCACTGAGACCCTACGAGCTCTGAAGCTTCATACAGAAATGTTACAAAATGTATACAGAAGCCTTCTCGCTGCACAGTGTGCTGACAGAAATCTGGAACCCTTCAAAAATCTTTTTTCTGAGTATTTATAGAGAAGACAGAAACTTCTAGAGGAGGAGGGAGACGAGGCACAATTAATGACTCAGTTTGAACCAAAATGGCGGAAAACATTCGCGCCTTCTCTTATGAATGACTTAGAACTATAAATGAATATAACTAACAATCCGTCTAAAGAAATAAATGCTGGGAGATAAAAATCTCTTTATATACAAGACATAAATAATAAAATATATACAATATGCTGCCCGCGGCTGAGGAAAATCTACTGCCGTAAGAGATTTAAAACAATCTGCATTGCTGTACTGTACTCTCGACCCCTGGCTTCAGATTTGAATCCCGGATCTTTAATGCTAGGCGAATTTATCTGGAGAGTTCTGAGAATTCATATCTATGTCTTCTTTAATGGCGATCATCTCTCCTACCTACCCTCGGCTTCTTTCTTTAATTTCGCCAATTAAGATATGTCCTTCAGATCTTAGCAACGGAGGCGGTAAGTTAAAGCGCCCACTAAGTCGTTTCAAAACCTGCAAAACCCGCAAAACATTAGAGAAAATTGACTCGGTGACAGGGAGTGTGGATACAACAGCGGCCATGGAATCGGTGATACAGACTAGGCGAAATGTTGAGACGATGCAGGGTGACAGGAAACGCATGAAAATAATGGAGAAAGAGAGGGTGACAATGCAGAATACAATGGAGCGATAATGAACGAACGGGGCAAAGA
The DNA here is from genome assembly GCA_034641835.2 of Pinus albicaulis. Taxonomy (NCBI): domain Eukaryota; kingdom Viridiplantae; phylum Streptophyta; class Pinopsida; order Pinales; family Pinaceae; genus Pinus; species Pinus albicaulis. The sequence goes on from CM076575.1 coordinate 635,718,833, forward strand.
TTCACAAAATATGACACGTAACCAAAATATATGAATGGTGGAGGAGGAACACGTCATACACTTGCGAATTAGGGTGACACGACCACAGGAGGCGGGACCCCAATCAGAAATCGCAATCGGAAAGTAAAGCGGGGAGACCGGGGGTGGCACGTTTTTTAAGTTCCGATTGTGATTGAGGGCAGGACTGCGATTGACCTAGGACCGTTCGATCTCAGAACAAGATCAACAGCTGCGCTTGCATCGGGGGACAATAAAATGGTGGGCCATGAAATGCCGCCGGTCTTTTGTGTGCGGGCCCTCCCTACAAGTTGATTGTCGTGCCGTCGATTTGATCCAGATCGGGCGGCCAACATTGCGTCCGATCATTAAAACAATAGGCCCCTTCTCGTTTGAATTATGGTTTTCAGACTCGAGTCATACGAAGGCCGAAGTGGGAGGGCATCAAACTCTTTAGGGACTAGGCCCGATTATTTAATTTTGGGTTTTGAACTATTGTGGAGCAGATTTTCGGGCGGAGACAGCAATATCAAGCAGGGTTATGAGATTTTAGGCCACGGCAGAGGTTAAGAACGGATTTGAATAAGACAGCGGGGAAAAATTCACAGGTAGAGGTGAATATGTACAACAAGTGAAATTCATCTTCCTTCCTCTACCTAACACAAGTGGATTTTAACAGCCACATATTACTTCACTAAGTGGATATAGACCATCCCTTCCAGAAATGCCACTGATGTCATTATCACCAAGTTCCTTGAGACCAATATCCTGTCGAGATTTGGCTGCCCAAGGAAAATCATCACTGATAATGTAGTAGCCTTTAAGTCCAAAAATATGGTTCAATTCTGTGATAAATATCATGTTTATTTAGGACATTAAACATCCTATTACCCACAAGGTAATGGACTGAATGAATCATACGATAAGAGTCTAGTAAACATCATCAAGAAATTAGTAGAAAAGAATAAAAAGTCCTGGAATAATAAGTTAGTCAGTGAACTTTGGGCTGAAAGGCTTATTACAAAGAAGTACACTGGTATGTCACCATACCAACTTATCTATGGAATGGATGTTTTTTTTCCATCTTCTCTAGCACAACCAGTGGTGAACATGATGCAAGAGTTACAAGTGGAACCAAATTATGTGATCAAAAGGATCCATAAAACCATTCAATTGCAACAAACAAGAGAAGAGGTATATAACAGAACATAGCTAATCCTGTAAGATATCAAGAAAATCTTTGACAAAAGGACCAAGGCAACTTATTTTGCTATTGGTGACAAGTTTTTAAAATGGGATAAAAGGAGAGAAGACAACGAGAAGCATAAAAAGTTTGATAATATATGGATGCGACCAGATATTATAAATACGTTTAGAGATGACAATGCATTTTTTCTCAGAGATATAGATGGAATATATTTAACTGGTGGTCCTGTAAATCACAGGATGTTCAAGCATTAATTACCCTAGTCTAATTTTTTTTTTCATCATTGTAAATATCATATTCAACATAGATTTTATTGGAAGTTTTGATGATTAAGGTTGAAGCCTATAAAGAAGGCCCTAATCCATGGTCAACAAACCAACATAATATTTTAAAGCGGAAAAGGAATGAGATTACAGATTTCTCAGATGCCCAATGGATAAGGGTACTGATCACAAGTTATTTACACTTAAATGCATGGAATTTCCATCCCTAATTGGAGCCACTGTTAGGTTCCTATATCTCATAAGATCTCAAGGTGACTAAGTTTATTCTATCTATCAAGTTTCTTTTGCGAAATGATTTCCAATCTACAAATAATTTTCAAAATAAATGAAAAAGGAGAAACATAAAAAAATCAAAAGAGGGTATATGTTATAAATAAAAAAATATAAGATGTGAACTCCATAAAAAATAAGAAAAAACAATAAATTTTGAAAGTGTTGCACATCCAAATGCCACTACTCTTACTTTAGTTTATTTATGAAAATAAATTGTGTGCAGCTTGTTTAAAATGCCACAAAAGTTCAATAAAATTTAATCATACAGTTTAAGCATGATTGAATTAGGTTTAAATTTCTAGTTAATAGGTAGTGAAAAATAATTTGTCAAATTTCTTAATCTTGACAGTTTGATTAGCTACATAGAAAATAAAACTGGTTCAATAGTTTAATCTGAACCAAGGAAGGTGATGTAGCATGATTTCTTTTGATAAGTTAGCATAATTAGTTGAATAAGTTCAAAATGATAAGGTAGGATATGGATGCAAAAGAATGAAAAAGTTAAAAATCTTAGGAAGATTATTATTTTTAGGCATCCATGTAAATAACATGTCAGGTATTAGATGCCCTAAACAAAGAAGGAAAAATAAAATGTTAGGTGATAGATGCCCTAAAAAAAGAAGTAAAAATAAAACGTTAGGCTTTAGATGCCCTTAAAAAAGAAGGAAAAATAAAATTTTAGGTGTTAGATGCTCTAAACAAAGGACGCAAAAAAAAACATTAGGGAAGCAAGAAAAAAAAAGAAAAGTTGCATTCTATTTTAAAGGCTTTGATTGGCTGCTAGTCTAAATGCTCCTATGGAAAAGTTATTTGTATGGTTTAAATTCCGATTATTAATTTCTATCCTAAAGTTTTAAAGCACGACATATTTTCCCCCTACTTTCATTTCATTCATTTCCATTTTCATTTCCTTCCCCTCTATATATTTCCACACATTTCATTATAATCTAGCACATTCAAAATCACTTTTCGAATAGACCAAAACCCAAAATCATTTACATTTTTATCTCCTACAAACCTTTCGAAGGATTACATACGATGAAGTGGGAGCCGTTCCCTGCCATGCTTTCTTTTTCATTTCATTTTCCATTGAAAATCATTAAACTTACCCTTTTTTCCGCTTTTCTGCTTTACCCTTCCACCTCCTTTACCTTTTCATCGCTTTTCACTTACTCCGCTTCCTTATTCCCCGATCATGATTAAAGTGGGGCCCTCATCACATTTCATATATTTTACATGTTTTGCATGACCAATTTACAGTACATCACATCGCATACGTTTTAACTTACCTTTGAAAGCGCCTGCAATATATTTGTTTTAAATTTCGATGCGGCAGGTTGGCCACACCTCATCATCTCCACCCCCCCACTTTATAGCCTTTGAAAATACATTAATATATTATGAAAACATCATAAAACCTAACCTTACTGCTTAAAACTCTGCCGATTGCAGTGGGCTCTATTTCTCCTTGACACGTCATCCTCCCAATAGTGCAAATTGCAATTCGTGGTTTTAAGCATTTACATTATTTTCCAAGTGCTAAATTCTGCTATGTGTGATGTGGGTAGGTTCCTCTCCATGCATTTTGCAAATTTTAAATTTTAACCTTGCAGCTTATAAATAAACCTTAAAAGTTGCTATTTGTGCCTGCGATCCGATCCCAAATTTTCCCTGCCATGTCACTTACCTCCTCCCCTGTGCTTCACATTTCACTTTTTTTAGTGTTTACATCCTCCGTGCTTATAACTAAAACTTAAAACCTGCCATATGTGCTGCGACCTAGTCCCACCAATCCCTCCACGTCATTTCCCACTACGCATCACATCTCCAGTATAATTCTTAATAAACTTAATCTCTAAATGTTGCGAAGTGCGTGGATGTGACGCGACTTCAGAATTGAAATTTAAAATAGTTCAAGTCTGGTATATTTATTTTTTACAATTTTTCTTGTGATAGGATGGAATTGAATTTAATATTCAGTTTTCCTTCTACATCTATAAATTGTAAAGCCCATAGAGGAAAAAAATATGAGGGATGAGGAAGAGGAAATGCAGATGTGAGAAATCTGTTGTTGTAATCTTCTGTTGAATAATAAGAAAGCTGATACCTCTGTTTGGTGGATGTAGCCCAGATTGGTTGGGTGAACCACGTTAAATCGTTGTCTCTATTTTATGTTTTCTGTGTGAATTTATTAAGATTTCAGCTGTGAATACTATAACAATTGGTATCAAAGCTTTATGTTGAAGCTAGTTAAGTTTGAATCGATAGAACTCTTGTCATCCTATGTAGCACTATTTCACCTAGCAGAATCGACGTGGTATCCTGAAGACAAACCACAGAAGTCATTTAAGCATAGCTCAGGGGAACAGGAACGATAAGATCAGATCAACATCTCTAATTTTTTTTTATTTTTTTTTTTAGGCCAAGTTAATTTCTGTAAGTTCTCATTCAAATATCCAAAGTTTGCGGTGAGAAGCTTGCTGTTGTTGATCTACGTGGCTGTGTGAGCGCAGAGAAGGCTTCCATTGATCTGCGTGGTTGTGTGAGCGCAAAGAAGGCTGCCATTGATCTGCGTGGCTATGTGAGAGCAGAGAAGGTGGAGTCCTTAATTCAACTATCGAAGGTGGAGGCCACTGCACATTCAAATAAATTTGAGGGAGGATGGAAATGTAATTCAGCTGCCTGCAATAATATGATTGCTGAAAGCTGAAGAGCCACTGCCTGCAAGATCGATTCACTGCTTGAAATATGATTATGATTGCTGAAGAGTCGTTTCCTATATGATTTCCCATACGCTGTTCTGGTCTCCATAAGGATTCCATTTTCAAATATGGAATGGGAGCCGCCTTTTTTCTGAAGCTGCTGTGTGGAGGCGAAGAATTGCTGATGTATGGGAGAAGAGGTAAAATCACGATTTGTAGCACATTTAAGGTATCCTCAATTTTTGTTGATAAGCGACTGCGTGTAATGTTAATCATAGTGCTATGTGAGGAGGAGTTAAATTAAATATGGAAAAAACTCAAAATGCTTGATTTGGGATCGAGAATTTTAATGGGAGGAATAACTTTGAAATATGGAAAGTCAAGATGCACGATTTAGTCGTGCAACAAGGTGTGGGGAAGGCAATTTTGGGAAAATCGAAACAACCTTTCGCCATGACAGATGACGAATGGAGTGACATCGATGACAGAGCACTTAGCGGCATACGATTTTGTTTGGAGGATGATGTTTTATTTAACATCATGTCAGAGAAAAAAACCATTGGACTCTGTACAAAGCTAGAAAAAATGTACATGACTAAATCCTTAACAAACAGGATTCTTCTGAAAAGACAGTTGTATAGCTTGCACATGAAGGAAGGTACAACAATAACCAATCATTTGAATACTTTTAATACTCTCCTGGTGTAGTTAGATAACATAGAAGTAAAATTTGATTTCGAGGATAAAGCTGTAACTTTATTATGTTCTTTGCCTGAGTCATGGGATCATTTTCTTACTTCTATAAGTCTCAGTTCATCAGAAACCCTTGAATTTGATGATTTTTTTGGAGCTATGGTATCTGAAGAAACCAGAAAAAGGTCAAATTTAGAAAACTCTACATCATAAGAAATGATGGTTAGAGGTCGATCTAAAGAAAAACGCTTCAGTCAGGAAAAATAACTGTCGATCAAAATTGAAAGGGAAGAAGAGTAAGCTAAAATGCTGGTTTTGCAGCAAATCAAGACATTTGAAGAAGGAATATTGGAAGAGATAGAAAACATTAAAAGGAGACTCTTCAACAGAAAATAAAGAAGCAAACATGACAGATACAGGTTCGGCATCCAATTCAGGTATAAGTGATGAAGTTTTATCAGTTAATTTTTCAAATCATGATCAACATTGGCTATTGGATTCTGGTGCATCCAATCACATGTGCATCCATAAACAGTGTTTTAAATATTACAAGTCCATTAATGATGGTGTATTTTACATGGGAAATGATGTCTCATGTAATTTTGTGGTAATTGGAAGCATCCATATTAAAATGTTTGATGGGACAATCAAAATCTTAATTGATGTAAGACATGTGCCTGAACTCAGAAAAAATCTTATTTCTCTAGGAGTATTAGACAGAAATGGATATAAAATTTGTATTCAAGGTAGAGTAATGAAAATTTACAAAGGAATATTATTATTAATGAAAGAAAAGAAGGTTGGAAATATTTTTCAGTTAGAAGGAAGAATAGAGTCAGATCATGCTTCAACTATATCTGAAAACGAAAATGATTCTATTAGACTATGGCATCAATGGCTGGGCCATATGAGCAAAAGAGGATTAAAAATATTATCTAATCATATGTTACTTCTGAGTTTAAAGTCTTTTAAGTTAGATTTCTACAAACATTGTATATATGGGAAACAAAGAAAGCAGAAATTTAAAACTGGAAAACATACTAGTAAAGGAATCCTTGATTATATCCATTCTAATGTTTTGGGTCCATATCCTACAACCTCATATGGAGGATCATCATATTTTGTATCTTTTATAGATGATTTCTCTGGGAAAGTATGGGTCTATATGTTAAAAATAAAGTCTGATGTATTCACAGTATTCAAGTAGTTTAGAGCATTAGTAGAAAATATCACTGGAAGAACCATTAAATGTTTAAGAACTGACAATGGTGGTGAATTTACTTCAAAGCAATTTGATAATTATTGCAAGGAATTTGGGATCGAAAGACATAGAACTACTATTTACACTCCTCGGAAAAATGGAGTTTCTGAACACATGAACATGACTCTTTTAGAAAGAGTAAGCAGTATGCTGAGTAACACCAATTTGTAGAAGGAATTATGGACAGAAGTAGTATCTATGGCTTTCTATTTGATAAATCGATCACCATCAACTACAATAGGATGAAAAATTCCTCAAGAGGTATGGAAGGGTCATCCTTGTGATTATTCTAAACTAAAAGTTTTTGGTTGTGATGCATATGCTCTAATTCCGAAACATCAGCATTCTAAATTAGATCCTAAATCAAAAATATATATCTTTGTTGGATATGGTGATGGGATTAAGGGATACAGGTTGTGGGATCCTACAACTCAGAATATCATCATCAATACAGATGTTAAATTCAATGAATCTTCACTCGATAATCTAGATGTAGATATTAAATTGAAAGAGGAAAATGTACCTAAGTTTCAACATATTCAGTTTGAAACCAGTTCAAATATTGAAGATAGTAAAGATGAACAAGTTTAAGATGAAGATCATGAAGAAGTTCCTACAGATAATAATCAGCAAATTGTGGAAGAACCAAAAACATCTTTAAGAAGGTCCACGAGAATGAGATATCCTCCTAAAAGGTATGATCATTATGTTACTTTAGTTTCTTTAACCGCTAATTATGATGAACCTTTATGCTATCAGGAAGCTGTAGAAGGTTCTAACAGTGATAAGTGGAAAGAAGCTATGAAGGATGAGATGAAGGCATTAGACAAGAATGCTACATGGGACTTGGTAGAAGTTCCTAAAGACAGAAAAAATGTAGGATGTAAATGGGTTTACAAATTGAAAAGGGGTGTTGATGATAAAGAAGACGGGTATAAAGTGAGGCTGGTTTCGAAAGGTTTTTCTCCGAAAGCAGGAATTGACTTTCATGAGATATTTTCACGAGTTGTTAAAATTGTTTAAATTCAGGTTGTGTTAGCATTATTTTCATTACTTGATTTAGAATTACAACATGTAGATGTTAAGACTGCATTCTTGCATGGAAATTTAGTTGAAGAGATTTATATGGAACAACTTGAAGGGTTTGTTCAAAATAGTAACAAGAAATTTGTCTACAGGCTCAAGAAATCATTGTCTAGTCTGAAGCAGTCATCGAGACAATGGTACAAGAAATTTGATTCTTTCATGATGAGCCAAAATTATATAAGAAGTGAATATAATCATTGTGTTTACTTTAAGAAATTAAGTAATGACATATTCATTATCTTAGTATTATATGTTGACGATATGCTTTTAGCAAGCAAAAGAATAAGTGAGATCAATAGGTTAAAGGCTCATATGGCCAGGACATTTGATATGAAAGATCTAGGAGCAGCAAGACAGATTTTGGGCATGGAGATTTTCAGAGACAGGAGAAATGGTAAGATGTGGCTATCACAATAGAAGTATATTGAGAAAATACTCTTAAGGTTTCGTATGAATAATGTGAAGCCAGTTTCAGTCCCTTTAGCTTCTCATTTTAAGATTTCTTCAAGTTTATGTCCTAATACAAATGAAGAAAAGGAATATATGTCTCGAATTCGATATGCTAATGTAGTAGGAACTTTGATGTATGCGATGGTTTGTACAAGACCAGATATTTCACATGCAGTTGGGGTTGTCAGTAGGTATATGGAAAATATAGGGAAAGAACACTGGGTAGCATAGAAATGGGTGCTTTAGTATTTGAGAGGCACAAGTGATTATTGTATCACTTATAACAGAAGTAGTGAATTTTTTTATAGATATGTTGATTCTAATTTTGTAGGTGATTTAGATAGGAGAAGGTCAACTTCAGGATATGTCTTTACTCTTGTAGGTGGAGCTATTAGCTGGATGTCAAAGCTACAAAAAATTGTTGCTTTATCCACTATAGAAGCAGAATACATATTTGCTTCACATGCTTGCAAAGAAGTGGTTTGGTTGAAATGTTTTTTTGGTAAGTTTGGTAGGTTGCAAGACAACATAAAGTTATTTTGTGATAGTCAAAGTGCAATTCATTTGGCTAAAAATCCAGCCTATCATAGTAAATCAAAGCATATACCTATAAAGTACCATTTTGTAAGACAGGTTATCACTGAACAGGGAGTCTCTCTTGAAAAAGTGCATACAAATGAAAATTGTGCAGACATGTTCATGAAACCAGTTTTATTAGAGAAGCTACGATGGTGTCTGGCTTCTCTTGGCTTGCAGAAAAAATGAAAATAATAACAAGAACAAGGTATCAGGTTAATTGTTTTCAAGGTGGAGATTGTTGAGATTGTGCATATTATTTTGGATACAAATATCATGGATAATGCCAACAATATGATTTGTTCCAAATTTGAAGACATCAAATCCAAAAGATAAGATAACAATCCTATTTTCTTATGATAGGATGGAATTGAATTTAATATTCAGTTTTCCTTCTACATCTATAAATTGTAAATCCCATAGAGGAAAAACATATGAGGGATGAGGAAGAGGAAGTGCAGATGTGAGAAATTTGTTGTTGTAATCTCCTGTTGAATAATGAAAAAGCCGATACCTGTGTTTGGTGGATGTAGCCCAGATTGGTTGGGTGAACCACATTAAATCATTGTCTTTATTTTATGTTGTGTGTGTGAATTTATTAAGCTTTCAGCTATGAATACTCTAACAATTAGTTCTCATGATCTCTAGAAAATTACCGAATGCTAACACATCCTGATAGTATTCCCATGATGTGGAGTGTGTGGGAGTGCATATGTACGATTACCTCCTCTTCTGGAACCCCCATCACCTTGAGGTTCCGCTATGCCATCCGGTCTAGCACCCACATGCAACCCAATTACCTGTTGCATCATGTTCATCATAACCTTCCCTTGTCTTAAACATATCCCGAATCAGATGAATCTGAAGAATATAAACACGGATTTGAAAACGCCATTATGGAGGTTGACAAAAAATGTAATCTTAGGAGTAGAAAAATTTCTAAAATTACTACTAGAAAGAACACTGATCAACCTCCCAAAATTACCTCTGATTCAGATCCAAAGAAAACAATTGATAAGTCTTCTAAGAAATTTTATGAAACTCCTGGTAAGAAAAATTCAGAGGTTTGTACTAAAAAGACAGTTGATTTTGTTTCAAAAACAACTCAAACTGATATTCCAATGACCATTCAGAAAACCCTACTTAAAAATGAAGAAAGCATCGATGTATCTGAAATTCCCAATGTTGTAAAGATTCAATCGTCATTTAATATTCAAAATGAACTATCTAAAGTAAAAATTCCCATCCCTTTGACATAGCTAATGAAAAAAAGGCATATAGAACTCAGGTAATGGAAGTACTGAAGAAAGGAGAAACTGCTGACACTCTCAATCTAAATGATGATCAACCTGAATTTTTTTTTTCCAGATGTAGATGGTAAGTTACAATAAGGATCGTTCCCTCCTTTCTATGTCAACTTAAACATACATGATAAAATCCTACATAATGCTATGCTTGATAAAGGGGCTTCACACAAATTAATGGCCAAAGCTGTAATGGAAAATTTAGGTCTTGACATCAATAGGCCCTACAAATATCTATATTCATTTGATTCAAGTAAAGTGGAGTCTTTAGTTCTCATTAAGGACCTATGTATAACTTTTTCTCAAATCCTATCCAAAATCCTAGTTATGGACATTGTCATAGCAGACATTCCTCCTAAATATGGCATGCTTTTATCACATTCCTAGGGAGCAAGGTTACAAGGAACCCTTCAACTAGATATAAAGTTTGCTACACTACCAGTATTTACACCAACAAAGAAGGTTGTATAGGAAAAATCTCATGAAATATATGGTAAGCATTCAAGAAAAAACTCATAATTACCCTTTATATTATGCTCACACTGATTTAGATTCATTAATATTATTCAATGATACTGAAATTGAAGCCCAATTTGGAAATTACGAGGATACACCTGAAAAGGTAGCTCTAATAAAACAATTAACTCCTACTTTAAAACTCTTCTGGAATATGACCTTTGATGGGGCTTGTAGTAAAGAAGGCTCCAGAGTAGGAACCTAGTTATCTAATCTAGCTAAAATTCATTGTGAAGGGAATTCCTATATACTCAATTTTCAGCGCACCAACAATATTGTTGAATATGAAGCTCTGATGTTAGGCTTGCAGTTACTTAAGAAATTGGGTGCCAAAAGAATTACTATGTAGGGAGATTCTGAATTAATCATCAAACAAGTAAAAGGAGAATATGCTGCTAAACACCCTAGATTAAGAGCCTATAGAAATGCACTACTCGATTACTTACATACTTTTGTGGAATATGGTCTAGCAGTAATTCGAAGAAGTCAAAATGCCATAGCTGATAGTCTTTTTGTTTCTACAAGCACTTGCAAAATACCTCACCCGACTAAACCACACACAATTGAAATTAAAAATAGACCTACAATGCTAGATAACATGTGATACTGGAAGGTTTTCGTGAATGACAAACAGATTGAAAACTTCTATGTCTAAAAACATGAGTTTGAGGAAACACAATTAGATTTGGATCATCAAGAACAAGATCAAATTAGACTAGAAGATCAGGTAGAAAATCAAACAATTGTATATGATACTTTGGTAAACCAGTCTGATATATTAGATGAAAAATGAAAGTGTAGATAAATTACAAATTCATGAAATAGATCCTGAAAAGGAAGATTTTGAAATGCTTCAACTAAAAGATAACTTTTTTCCCTAGGGATTAGCTCCATTAGAATACCCTTTTTACTTCAATGATTTAGCAAAGAAACCTAAAATTCATCCCATTGGAGTAGAATTTGAGGAATGCAATATAGGTACTAAACAAAACACAAAGATGATTAAACTTTCAAAAACATTACCTCTTATTACCAAATGGAAATATATTACCCTATTAAAATAATACATTGTTGTGTTCGCTTGGATTTATGAGGATTTAAAAGTTTACAATTCGAGCATCATTCAACAAAAATTGAAATTAAAGAAGAAAAAAATCCCTTCAAACATAAACTTCGAAGGATAAATCTAGTTTTGTTACCTTTAGTTGAGAAATAAGTTAAATGAATGTATGATGCTAAAATAATTTTCCCTCTTATATATTCGAAATGGGTGTCAAACATAGTACCAACCAGGAAGAAAATTGGAGAAATCAAGATGTGCATTGATTTCAGAAATCTGAATAAGGTTTCCTTGAAAGATAAATATCCCTTACCCAAAATGCACCATATCTTACAATAGGTGATAGGATCAGCTAGGATATTATTACTAGATGATTTCCCTGGCTATAACCAAGTTTTGGTTGATCCATAAGAGCAAGGTAAGATAGCTTTTACCACTCCATGGGGCACTTTCATGTATGTGAAAATGCCTTTCGGACTGATGAATGTTGGGGCCATATTCAAAAGAGTAATAGAAATTTCCCTTTAATAAGAGATTGGCCTCTTTATTGTAATCTATCTGGATTATGTAACTATGTATTCAAAGTCTCATGAAGAACACTTGAGACATTTGAGATGAGTCTTTGAGAAATGCATGAAATTTGGCATATTTTTAAATCCTAAGAAAACACTATTTGGCCTAGCAAAAGGTAAACTGTTAGGAAATATCATATCAAAATATGGATTTTGAATTGATCCTAAGAGAATTGAAGCAATCCTAAAGATCATTCCCCTAAGAAACATTAAAGAAGTACAATCCTTCATAGGGAAAATAATTTTTTTAAGAAGATGTATCCCTAATCTTGCTGAACTTCTTAGAAACATAGCCAATATGCTCAAGAAAGACTCTGAAATCAAATGGAGCATAGAATCTTGGAAATTTTTTAACATGGTAAAAAAGGCGTTAACTAAAGAACCAGTGTTGATCAGTCCAGATTTTACTAAATATTTGATAATATTTTCTTTTGCTTCTAAGCACACTGTTGCAACTATTTTACTGCAGAAAAACAGTGGAGGATTTGAGCATCCAATAGATTCTTCAGAAAAGCTTTAAGAGATGCTTCTCTCAAGTATAATATCATGGAAAAATAGGCCTTTGCACGTGTCAAAGCTATTAAATATTTTAGAGTTTATATTTTAAATTCACATATAATTGCTTGTATACGTAATGATGTGGTAAAGGATATTTTAGTGCAGAATGGACGAAATGGAAAAAGAGGAAAATGGATTGTAGTTATTTTGGAGTATGATCTAGAAATAAAACCTACCAAAATGATTAAAGGGAAACGACATAAATTTTCAGGCTCTGGACATAAATTTGGTAGCAACTTTGGATGATCAAGAGGAGTAGGCGACTCCACAAATCAATGAAGAATTTTTAGATTCTCCCTAGTATGTAGACCTGCTTTATGTATTGTTCAATTTAAATGCTCCTCCTGGTCTTACAAAAACTAAAGCTAGATTTCTGAAATTAAAAGCAATAAAATTTTGCATCATTGATAATCTCCTTTATTGGAAATATTCTAGTAACCTATTACTCAAATGTTTGTTGAAGAATGATGCAGACATGATTATGAATTATTTTCATGAGGGAGATTGTGGTGGCCACCTGTATTGGAATAATACTGCTAAAAATATTCTCAAGGCTGGTTTTTATTGGCCCACCCTGTTTTTTGATGTCCACAAGAAAGTCACAACTTGTCATAAGTGCCAAATGTTTGAAGGTAAAAAGAAACTCACACCCTTGCCTCTCAAACCAATTTCTGTTGAAATCACATTCCATCAATAAGGTTTGGATTTCATAGGTGAAATCAATCCTCCTTCCTTTGCCCAAAAAAAGTGGATTCTAACAGCCACGGATTACTTCACTATGTGGATAGAGGCCATCCCTTCCAGAAATTTCACTCATGACGTTATCAACAAGTTCCTTCAGACCAATATCCTGTCCAGATTTAGCTGTCCAAGGAAAATCATCACTGAAAATGCAACAGCCTTTAAGTCTAGAAAGATGGTTGAATTCTGTGATAAATATCATATTTCTTTAGGACATTCAACATCCTATTACCCACAAGGTAGTGGACTGGCTGAATCATCCAATAAGAGTTTGGTAAACATCATCAAGAAATTATTAGAACATAATAAAAAATCCTGGCATAATAAGCTAGTTAGTGCACTTTGGGCTTACAGGCTTAGTACAAAGAAGTCCATTGGTATGTCACCATACCAACTTTTCTATGGAATGGATGTTGTTTTCCCATCTTCTATAATAGAACCAGTGATGAACATGATGCAAGAGTTACAAGTGGAACCAAATGATGTGTTCAATAGGATCCATCAAACCATTCAGTTGTAGCAAAAAACAGAAGAGGTATATAACAAAACAAAACTCATCGAGGAAAATATCAAGAAAATATTTGACAAAAGGACCAAGCCAAATGATTTTCCTATTGGTGACAAGGTTTTAAAATGGATGCAAGGAGAAAAGACAAAGGGAAGCATAACAAGTTTGAAAATCTATGGATGGGACCATATATTATAAATGATTTTAGAGGTGACAATGAATTTTTTCTCACATATATATATGGAAAAGAGTCTCCTGGTGGTCCTGTAAATGGCAGGATGTTCAAGCATTACTTCTCCTAGTCTAAACATTTTTTTTTCATGATTGTAAATATCATAGTCAACATAGATTGGATTGGATGTTTTGCTGATTAAGGTTGAAGCCTGTAGAGAAGACCCTAAGCCATTGTCAACAGACCATCATAATATTTGAAAGCAAAAAAGGAATTAGATTACAAATCGCTCAGATGCCCAATGGATAAGGCTACTGCTCACAGGTTCTTGAAAATTCAATGCATGGAATTTCCATCCCCAATTGGAGCCACTATTAGGGTCCTATATTTCATAGGATATCAAGGTGATTGAGTTTATTCTATATGTCAAATTTATTTTGTGAAATGAATTCCAATTTGCAAATAATTTTCAAAATAAATAAAAAAGGAGATAACATAAAAAATTCAAAATAGGGTATACGTTATAAATAAAAAATATAAGATGTGAACCCCATCAAAACGAAGAAAAAACAATAAATGCTGAAAGTGTTGCACATCCAATGCCACTACTCTTAGTTTAGTTTATTTCTGAAAATAAATTGTGTGTAGCTTCCTTAAAATGCCACAAAAGTTCAATAAAATTTCAATCAACAGCTTAAGCATGATTGAATTAGGTTTAAATTGCTAGTTAATAGGTAGTGAAAAATAATTTGTGAAACTCTTTAATCTAGACAGTTTGATTAGTTACATAACAAATAAAACTGGTTCAATAGTTTAATCTGAACAAAGGAAGGTGTTTTAACATGGTTTGTTTTGATAAGTTAGCATAAGTAGTTGAATAAGTTCAAAATGATAAGGTAGGATATGGATGAAAAAGAATGGAAAAGTTAAAAATCTTAGGAAGATTATTATTTTTAGGAATCCACGTAAATAACATGTGAGGGATTAGACGCCCTAAACAAAGAAGGAAAAATAAAATGTTAGGTGTTAGATGCCCTAAACAAAGAAGTAAAAATAAAATGTTAGGTGTTATATGCCCTAAACAAATAAGGAAAAAAAATGTTAGGTGTTATATGCTCTAAACAAAGGAGGAAAAACAAAATGTTAGGGAAGCAAGAAAGAAAAAGAAAAGCATCATTTTGTTTTAAAGGTTTTGATTGGCTGCTAGTCTAAATGCGCCAATGGAAAAGTTATTTGTATTGTTTAAATTATGATTATTAATTTCTACCCTAAAATTTTAAACCATAGCATATTTTCCCCTTACTTTCATTTCATTCATTTCCCTTTTCATTTCCTTCCCCACTAATATATTTCCACAAAATTCATTATAATCCCGCAAATTCAAAATCACTTTTCCCGTAGACCAAAATCTGAAATCATTTACATTCCCGTCTCCTACAAATATTTCGAAGGATTATATACAATGAAGTGGGACCCGTTCCCCATTAGGGGAATTTTGAGGTCTAAAATGGGCCTCCTAAGAAAAATGTACAACAAAAATAAACTTTATAACAACCAACAAGATTCAAGATGATGATGTCAACCATGGGGGATTATTTACCATTTTCTAAATAAAAGGGTAAAAATATTAAAAAATAATAAAATAATAAAACTACTTTTTCAACTCGTATTTTCAACTTATCTCCCAAAATTTTTACTCAAATTTCAAGTGGGAGTACTCTTTGGATGAAAAATTTAATTCCTCATCCAAGGAGTGCCCATGTTGCATACTTTCGATGAACCCTGCTACATGAAAAATGGGAAATACATAAAAAAACGTGATTACAATCACGTTTTTTATGTATTTCTCATTTTTCGTGTACTAGGACCCATCAAAAGTATGCAACATGGGTAGTCCTTGGATGAGGAATTAAATTTCGCATCCAACGAGTACTCTCGCTCGAAATTTGAGTAAACATTTTGGGAGATAAGTTGAAAATATGAGTTGAAAAAATAG
Organism: Pinus albicaulis; assembly: GCA_034641835.2. Lineage (NCBI taxonomy): Eukaryota > Viridiplantae > Streptophyta > Pinopsida > Pinales > Pinaceae > Pinus > Pinus albicaulis. The sequence continues at coordinate 635,734,789 of CM076575.1, forward strand.
TTTTTTCATTTTTCCCTCTAAAATTTGATGATGTCATCAAATCTTATTTTATTTTTTCCACTATTATTTTATAATTTCCTTAGGAGGCCCATTCTAGACCTCAAAATTCCCCTAATGCTCCATGCTTTCTTTTTCATTTCATTTTCCATTGAAAATCATATGACTTACCCTTTTTTGCATTTTTTCGCTTTACCCTTCCACCTTTACCTTTTCATAGCTTTTCACTTACTCTGCTTCCTTACTCCTTGATCACGATTAAAGTGAGGCCCTCATTGAATTTCGTATATTTTACATGTTTCACATCACCAATTTGCAGTACATCGCATCACATATGTTTTAACTTACCTTTGAAAGAGCCCATAATTTATTTGTTTTAACTTGCGATGCGACAATTTGGCCCCACCTCAGCATCTCCTTCCCCCACTTTACAGCCTTTGAAAATACGCTAATATATTATGAAAACATCATAAAACCTTACCTTACTGAATAAAACTTTACCGATTGCAGTGGTCTCTATTTCTCCTTGACACATCATCCTCCAAATAGCGCAAATCGCACTTTGTGGTTTTAAGCGTTTACATTATTTTCCAAGTGATAAATCCTGTGATGTGTGATGCGGGTAGGTTCGTCTCCCCACATTTTGAAAATTTTAGATATTAACCTCGCAACTTATAAATAAAACTAAAAAGTTGCAATTTGCACCTGCTATCTGGTCCCACTTTTTCCCTGCCATGTCGCTTACCTCCTCCCATGCACTTCGCACTTGGATTTTTTTAGTGTTTACATCCTCCGTGCTTATAACGAAAACTTAAAACCTGTGATTTGTGTTGTGACCTAGTCCTACCAATCCGTCCACATCATCTACCAGTACGCATCGCATCTCTGGTAGCATTCTTCATAAACTTAATCTCTAAATTTTTTGACGTGTGCAGATGCGATGCACCTTCAAAATTGAAATTTAAAATATTTCAGGTCTGGTATATTGTTTTTTTACACTATTTTATTCACAAAAAATGGTTTTAACTCAACAAAAATGACTCAGGTATCAAATAAATGCTACAAGTCAAGTCGGGCAAAGGTATTGTGGTAAATAAGATTATGTTTTAACTGCAAGAGCACAGGGCATTCATATTGCATATCTGCCAGCACAAGGCTCAGTTTAGTCTGCCAGCATGTCAGCAAATTGTGTTCCACGTGCTAAACTGCCCCACTACATCAACACCTACTCTGCGCAATGCATTCCACTGAAAGTATAATTTTGTAATAGTTAGAGTTTTTATTTCAAGTGTGTTAGAGATTGTTTTCTTGTAATTTTTTGTATAAATACTTCATTTTTGGAGGTATCAAAATTCGATTGATTGAGAGCAAAATCATTACTATCTTTTGGAGTACTGTAAACGTTTTTAAAGCACTGGAGCATCAATAATAATCGGACCATTCACAAGATTATTGTGGCTTAAATAATAGTGATGTTTTTCTTCTGTTCTTATGTTTCATTGCTATCTTTCATTGTAATCATCTGAAATTTAATTGTAAAGAAGAAACCATGATGAATAGGATTTACTTTTGATTACCTTATTTTGGCTGCATTTCCAGTCATAATGTTTTCCATTGAAATCCAAACTAAAGAGTTCTTAATTGACCTTCATTTTTGCTGAATCTATTCATATTTATGTCATAATCCATTTATAATTTGAAAAGATCCAATAAATATTCCTAGCTTGTCGTGTATTTACTCTGCGAACGTTTATGCAACCATCCAGTTATATTTTGGCTCCATTGACCAATAGATATTAACAAATTCAATCCAATGAATCCTCCAAAATCCAAAACATACTCAAAACCCCAAGTACTATCATAACTAGCCTAAAAGCGTATCCAAACAAAGATAAACCTTATAGAGAGAGCCCTCTCTAAAGCTAGCATGGCTCTATCGGGGTTTCCAAAGTTGGTTTGATGTTTGTCTATGTGACTAGTTCTCACAATCTATATAAAATTATAGAATGCTAATAGGTCCTGATAGTATTTCCATGATGTGAAGTGTGTGGGAGAGTATATGTATGACTACCTCCTATTCTGGAGCCCACATCACCTTGAGGTTCTGCTATGCCATCTCGTCTAGGACCCACATGCAAGCCAATTTCCTATTGCATCATGTTCATCATGACCTTCCCTTGTCTCAACATATGCTCATTAACTCTCAACAACTCCTACAAAATATGATCTAGGTCCCTTTTCTTGGGGTCCTCCTCCTTAATCTTATGATCCATTCATTCTCTCCCGAATAATACTTTTGCGTTTGAAAATGGGTCTGTGTTACCTTCTCTTCCACAAAATCTACCTCTTCCTCTATCATGGCCACTATGAAGGACCACTCCTTGGTATCTTCATGGAATTACGTGCTCTTGTTACCCACACTGGCCAAGGAAAATCTCTAATACTAATTTAGTATTATAAATAGAAAATTTAAAGTGATATAAAAAACATGTAATAAACTAAAGACGTAAATTTTTATTTCAGCAACACAGATACAAGAAATATGACGAAAACACCAATTTTTTTTAATATAGATGGATGGAGTACAATATGAGATGGAAGATGTGAACCTGGTCTTGCAAAAGGAAATTTACACATCTCAAGTGAAAAAATATCAAATGATATAGTTGCTGCAACAACTACTCCTTTGAATGATTGCGTTGTCTCCCATTTTTTGCAATTGCTGGCTCACTTCAACAATAGATTTTCCCACTAAAAAGTGCCCAGCAAATTCTAGTAATTTTGTAAGGTGATCCTTTCCCAAAACCTATAAAAACTTGGAAATCTCTCCTCCAAATTCAAATATTTAAAATTGGACCCTTCTTTGCTTAGCCCTTCTCCAATTTCGAAATTTATTGTTGTAGATGCTACTGAAGTTATGTTCACTCCAAAACACCAAAAAAACTCCAACAACACACCTGCAATAAATATTCCAGCTCCTCAACCCAAAATAATCTGGAAAATTCTCTCACCAAATGTTGTAGTCTAGATGACTACGTAGTCCCTAGATGAGTGATGTAGTTCCTGAAGTGATAATGATGGGAACATTGTATCACTTCTCTCACATGGACTAAATCTACTCTAGCACTCCTAAAATACACCAATAACTCCTCATGTACCTTATCTCAAATATTTCCTTCACCACAAAACTCACACAGAACCGCTACCTCCCACTATTGTGCAGTCACAACTCCTTTTGCGTCCCAACTACCCCAAAAATGCATGGGAACTATGGCTTCCACACTCCATCACAAAGACTGAAGAAAAATCCTTCTTGTGGCACTTGAAGTTGACCAGAGAAGGGGTGATCTTATCTCCTTGGAATGCTCCTGTGCTAAACTACAAATTACTTTTTTCATGTGGGCCCCAATACAGTATCTTTGTGGGGTACCCAAACTTCCACATGCAACTTACTTTATTATCTTCCTTGTTTATTTCCTATATTAGCCACATAAATGTACTTTATTTTATTTAATTCAAAATGGACAAAATGTATTTTCTGGACATTAGGAAATTTAGGAAGGGACATTACACTAAATTTTCTTTAGTTAACTGCAATAACACTTATTAGTCCATATATACGTCAATCATTCAATAAATTAAAAAATTATGACAAGACACATAGATACAATATATCATATAACCAACAAATAACTACTATAGAAACCATTTAAGATCAACCATAGCATCACCAACATGATCACTAAAAGTATTCATAAATCATACTAGGAAAAAAACTCTTATTAATATATGCAAATACCAACCATGTTAAGGACTTCCACATACTACCCAGCCATAGATTTGGCTGAACTAAATATCTGTTTGAGTTACTCACCCCCACGCCATATTTTAAGCATGAATGTGGGGTGTTTTGGAATAAAGAAAGACAAAACTAACCAGTACTTCCAAAGCCAAAACCACCTCAACCCTCAACCATAGTGATTCAAGCTCTACTATCACACATCACTAACACCAACTAGATCAATCTCTACCCAAGCTATATCGCACTCCAGGAACTAGTAACTCAACGCACAACCTTTCAAGGCTCTAGAGAATTTTCCAAACTGGCTCTAGGGCCTAGTAACTCAATCCAACAAGGGCTCAAGAGCGTTCCTTCCAACCTAGGCTACAAGACTAGTAGCTCACCCCAAGTTGTTCCAAGGATTCTAGAGAGTTTGTTCTAACACACGGCCATAAGGAACATGAGCACTATTATCACTCCGTAATTTCTCTAGGTTCAGGAGAGAAACCCCTAGGTAACCAAAAACCACTCGGAAGTTGGAATCTAGCCCTTCCAACTTCGGAAAGGGCTCTCTTTATCTGAAGTTTACAATCACTTAGATCCTAGGCTAGGTATGGTGATCAGAGGGATATTGGTTTTAAAGGTATTTTGGGCATGGATTCATTTCAAGTTATGGGCCTAAGTATTGCAACAAGAATACTGCAACTCCTAAGGCTACCAACTTTAATTATCAACCCGAGGTTCATACAAACTTAAGAGGTATCGACACTATATGTGCAACACTCAATGTGTCCGTATTTTTTTGATCTAGAGTAAAGAAATGAATGTATTGAAATCAAAGCCTAAAATAACTGCAGAAATGTAAGTGTTTCTTTGAAAACAAATTAATCCTAGGCAAGACAAAAATTTGTAATTGAAATCCTAAGAGCGTGACTTCAAATAAATGGGCCTAATATACTTTGTAAAAATTCATGTCCTAAGTGGTGTTTATTCTTCCTAAATAATTTATTTAGATCCTAGGGGTCATGATTAAATCTTAAGAGAGAATAAACAAGCTTTGGGACAAAATCTGGTCGAGTTTACATGTGTTACAAGAGTGTTACAGGAAGTTTCGTTTTTGCTACAACAAGTTATGTTTTGGAAATAAATCATTGAATGACTAGGTAAATCAAATGAAAATGGGATGGGATTTTTTTTTTTTTATTAAATATGATTTCTTAGGTCTCCATTTCAAGTGAAATCACTCCAAAATACCCCTATTCACATGTGCTAAAAAATAACAGAAAATTACTACTCTAAAATATGGAAAATTAAGAACTAGTGAGCTAGTTTATCTATCAAATGCCAAATCTAATGATGTAGAAATTCAATGGGGTGGATTTTGTTATTAACCTTAATATTATTATGACCTAATCCAAGTGGAATCAATTCAAATGAACCTCATTAACCTGTTCTAAAAGAAATCATACATTTACTACTATTTCGCTACAAGCCTTTATAGAAATCTTATATTCATGAACTAGTAACTAGATCGAAGTAGTTTAATAATTAATATGACCTTAAAAATTTATTCAAAGGATTAATACTAGTTTTAAATATGTAAACAACATAAAAAATAACTCACTTCAAAAATTTAACCCAATCCAACAGCAAGAAAATAATAATAATAAATACAAAAATATGTAAAAAAAAAATAAGAGATGCATGTGAATAAGAAGTGAAAATAACATAAGTAAATTGTGGAAAAGGACTCTGAGGCTCCTTGTATGGCCAAACCCAAGGAAACTTAGAGTTCTATGGAAGAAACGAAGCCTTAGAAGATAAAATTGGTGCCAATTTTCATTATTTAAATTAATCCAAGTACATACCTACAAGGAATGAGAATGGACATGTTGAACAACAAGTTATCTCCACAAGAAGACCAAAAAATTCGAATTGGTACTTATAAAAATTTATGGGGAAGCATTATCCTTGAAAGGAGGAAGCTATACCCTCCAAAATCACTCAAATAGTTGATCTAGTTCCCAATGCTATGATTTTGCATTAAATGATAGCGAACACATTCCTATATTTTCTCAATCATTGGAGTCCCAAAATATCTCAAAATTTTCATGATATTTTTTTCATTTATTATCCAATCTTGATCGTACTGTAGTAGGGAGAAAGTACCTGAATTATCCCCTTCTCCAAATCTTCCTAATATGTCAAATATTCTCAAAATAGTTATCATAAATAAATAATATTAGGCAAAAATATGCGATTATATATAAACCTTTGTAAGGACATATTAAAGCTTAAAAAACATTATTAAGTGTAGGATATATTTAATATAGCCCTTATGTTCTTAAGAAAGGTTAGATGGGCCTTAATTTATGCCTAATTTAGAGGTTCATCATACCCCGCTACTAAAACTTTTATTTGCATCCTCTAAACAACATATTCATCCTCCTAGCCATGTGGTCCTTCAGGTATGTTGGCCTAGTCATTCCTTGTTTTTTGGTCCATATGTTGCTCGTCCTGCTGTTATTCTTGCTACTCTTCTATTTTCATTTTTTCACTTATCTCAGATTCCCATGGAACTTATAATGTTGGTTTAGGATGCTTCTTTCTCTCACATGATTCTTCAATTTAATGGTTTCTATTTGTGAGGGAAACACCTTGCTTTTGGTTTTCCTTCTTGGTATTCCTCTAACAGTTCTCCTAGTGAAAATAAGGATTTATTGACATCCATTACCTCATTAGTAATGTAATTATCATTGAAGTCCAAACCTATTACCTTTGATCCAAATTATCTTCCATGAGGCATCATATTATCCATTAAATGATTATGAACATCCTTAACTAGCAATGTAAATTGTCGTTTCTCATTAAATTCTGGAATTGAAAGAAATTAATAGAGAGTTATTTATTCATAAAAAGGGAGAAATGGTTGTTAATAAACTGAAGAAAAATGAAGCAGTTATGTGATGACCAAATTGGTGACTTGGGTACCTTTCACCTTTGGAGATTTTACCATGTCTATATCAAATCCTTTATGGATGTGTTGTGTTTATTTGAACCTTGTAACTACTAATTAATCGTTATTGAACACCCTAGTAGCGAGATATTTTTCTTGCAGCCCTCTGTTAGCTTCTTGTACCAAACTTGTCTTTCTTGTAGCAAATATGTTTTTCCTATAGAAACTTCTTGTAGTATACCTATTTCTTGTAGCAACTCTATTTCACTTGTAGAAACCAATATTTTCATACCAAGAGGTGGTGGGTCCACCTATTATTATTATTATTATTATTATTATCTTTTTCCTCTTTTATCAAATTTTTTTTTATTTCATCCAAAATAAACTAAGTTTTTTGTTGTTAACTAAGTTGGCCCTCAGTTACCCCTTCGCACTCCTTGTCTTCAATCATAGCTAACTACTTACCACCCACTTTCTCATGTCCTCTTTACTTTTTTCTTGCTCCACTACCACATGTGTGTGTGTGTGTTGGTGGAAAAGTAGGGCTAATTGATAGATAAGGATGAAGCTGTTGTGCTATTGATTTTGGCTATAAAAAACATTCCTTCTCATCCTTTTAATATTTTCCTAAGCTAAAATAGATTCGAAGGGTGAGTTTAGAGAGTTTCATACCTGATCCTTACGCTTGATGTGTTTTTGCAGGTGATATTGAGGTTGTTGATATGACTGTTGAGGCTACCTTCGACGGTTCTTGGTGAGTCTTAGAAATGTCCTTAAAAATACATCCACTTTCACCATCATGTCCATTATATCACCTGCATTTCAATACCATGTCAGTAAAATCATCTCACTTTCATCATTTATTTCTGTTACCCTTGTTTTTTCCAAACATTATTAATTTCTAGTGTTTTTAAGTGAATTTCTGATCAAAAGTTAGGAAATAATATGCATATTCTTATTCCTTAAAAGTGGAAAGAGTGTTGTGACATGTGTAGGTTCATTGGAAGCTTCCAAGGCTCTCTTATGTGGCTCCCAAAGATCAAATTTCGATTTATCTTCATGATATGAGTGTGATTTGAAGGATGTGTATGTGGCCTATTGTTAGCAAATTGGTTGAGAATATTATGGATCAAAGGAGAGGAAAAAGGATCCTCATTAATGAGGAAGTTTCTTAGGAATTTGTATAAATCAGAGATCTCTCTCCTTTATTGGTAAAAATGGAACTCTTGTTCATGTAACTTGTCATATTATTAATTTGTAATTTTGAAGAGCTAGAATAAAGCTTTGAGGTTACAAACATGGATGGAGATGTGAAGTAGAAGATATCATGCAGCATATTAGAATGTAAGATAAAGTAGGTTTTATTTTGAAATTTTGTTTTGATATTAGTTTTTATTTCATTCAAGTATGTCATTTCATTTTATTTTTTATGAGGTTTTCATTCATTGAAAGTTTGATCGTTTAGATTTTCCATTCATGCAAGTGTGTTCAATCGATCGAAGGTAGATTTAATTTTCATGTAACAGTGTTTTTGAATTCATGAAGAATGCTAGATTTGATTTGATTTATGTAGTTATTTACATTTATAGTTGACTGTTGAATCCTATTCTTTCTAAGTCATCTCATGAATGTGATTCTGTCATATTCCAAACGGATAGATTTTGGCATTTGGTTATACAACAACCATAGGTTTCTGATTTATGCATGTGTGTTAGATTAGTTTTCAATTCCGCGGGCATGTATTAGAGTTTTAATTACGCACAGTTGAGGTTATATTTCATGATTTTTATGGATCCTATCATTTCCGTGACATTAGATTCCAATTGAGATCCATAACTTGCATTTGATTACATAGAAACGGTGAAGTTTAGAGTAGTTTTTAATTTGCAAGCGTAGATTAGAATTCAATTATGCAAGTAGATTAAATTTTAATTCATGAATGTAGAATAGGTTTTCAAGTTAATATAGAAATGGTGTGATTATTTTATTTTTTATTTTTCACAAATTGATCCCTAGGATATACTCTGCACGTATGTCTTAGAAGTCCTACACATCCCGGATTGAAAATTTATGTCAGTAATCTAATACAAATTACTTTACTCAACATTTTGGCATCGTTGCCGGGGAGGCGTACATAGGGATTAGTGTTAGTTTAGAATGCCATTTTATTTGTTAGCTTAGTTTCAATTCCATCGCAATTTCAGTTTCTCGTTATTAGACTAATTTTTCATTTTACCTAACAATTTCATTTTAATTTTTTTCAATCAATTTTTTCATTTTTTTTAGAAATTTTTTTTTTTAGTTTTTAGACTTTGAAAAAATAAAACTAGTTGTTAGGGTTTGACAAAATAAAAAATAAGAAATTTTTCTTTCAAAAAAAAAATACAGTAAAAGTCAACGTTGATAAAATCTTAATTAAGAAAAAATCTAAACGAATCGATTGCATATGAAAAATTAAAAACTAAAAATTGGGAGTTGATAATAAAAAAATTGGGATTTCTGGAGAGACTTGAGGAACATTAGTGCCACATCTCATTTCCACAATGTCTTGTAATCAACCAAATGAAATATAATACATAAAAAATAAGATCTATGTAAACAGTTGTGATCCAAATCTGAAATGTGGTCAAGATTAAAGTGATTTGGGTTTAATTCTTGAAAATTTTAAATTTCTCGGTGTTCTTTAATGGGAAATTTGAATCAAATTCTAATTTTCATAAGCTATGGGATTTATTTAGAGACAAATTAGCACCAATATGCAATATATCCCTCTAAGTCAATGGGATCTCATTTTAATTTGAGGTGTGCCAACCAAAATAATCTGAGGATGATGTTAGAAACATGTTGCCTGCACTTCTTATAAAGTCGTTATTTATCTTACACATGAAATACTGCGCAAAAGTTTCTCTAGCGCATGATGAAGGCACTGTAAATCAGTAAGCATGGCAATGGTTTCTCCATGGATTCTCATTTCTTTATTGTTGTTGCTGAAATCAGTGCATAGCATAAATGTTGACAAACTAAAATCAGAGCATGACATGAGTATCGACGAAATATCAATCACATCAATCCTCCAACAATCCATTTTTTTTTATGATGAATATGGAGATACCATTTTATGCATACGATTCGTTGTTCAAATATATCTTCAGGGTTCTAAGCAGTGCTTTGTGGATACTGAATAGGATCAACAAAGAACATCCGGACTAAATTAACTGAGGAACTGAATCTGATCCTACCTTTAAAGGCTATCATAATGGAAATAGTGAACCACATGGATGTTAATAACGCAACGGGTGTGGCATAGCTAATTGGGATGTTTACATTGCTGGGCAGAAATCTAGCAGACAAATCAGAAGAGGCATCAACAATTGATTTTACCAGAAGAGCATTTATAGAAAATGCACAAGTTTAGACACACATTTTTGAGATACATTTTCTGATCGAAAGAGGGTGAATCTGAAAAAAATAAAAAATAAAAAAAATAAAAATAAAAATAAAAATAAAAATAAATAAATAACCCACAAATGGTTTCCTCAATTTCGTAACCATTTCAGATAAATTCATGGTTCTTTGGAGCATCATTTGATAGACTACGTGAGGAAAACGATTTTAATGCACATAGAATTGTTTCAACACGGCAAACTGAAGGGGGAAGAATTGATGTTAAAAACAAATTCTACTATAGCATTCGATCCATAGGGCACGTAGCCCAATTTTGATAACCTTTTCTTTCATCTAAATGTGATGTTTCAATTATAGTGAATTCACTTGACGAGTCATTGTCAACACTAGAAGTGTAGTCTTGGTTGTCACCATCATCATCCTCACTAAGAAACATGTCTTTTCCTAGAACTAATGACTTTAGTGGCTATGGGGGACACACAAGTTCAAATGAGGCTCCCAACTTCTATAGGTTGTGTATTTTATTTCTTACATTTAGCAATATAAGTTATGCCATGCCATATATTTTATGTGAAACTATATGTTGTTGTCTACCTTGCATCATATCTCTTCCTGGTTTTTGAGATTTTGTCAAGAATTACTGCATCAATAAATAAGTAGGGTATTTGCTCGTTTTTCTGGAGGAGGTACTGATTAATTCAAAATCAGACTAATTACATGCATACTTGTGTATAGTTAACTTTATGTTCAAGATTTGTAGCTACAGAAACTGTGCAAATCTGCATCTATTGTGCAATTCTGCAGCTGATCATCAATCTTGCAGCTTAGAAACTTCATTGTTTCACCCAAAGATCAAATCAGCCTAACTTTCTCATACCATATCGGATTTTGACGATTAAAGCATCCTTGGAAAGACCTCAATGAGATATACACAATGAGAAAGCTATCATTAGAGTTTGAAATAGTAAAGAATGAAGAAATTGATGAAAAGAGACAATAGGTAACTTGAGGTAGTAGTTTTGACACAGGTATAATTTTTTTTTGTTTTCCTTCATGAACATGTTTTATTAGTACCAATTCTTAGTTTTTTGGTCTAAATATCATAACTAGAGAGATTGATCATCTCTCTCTTTTGATAGTTTTACATTCCATTGCATAATAAGTACTATTGTTTTTTGCAGGTTCTAGGAGGAAAGACATCTCACCATACGTGAACAATGTCTCTCTTAGAGACCACACTTATTTCAAAAGAAGATTATCATCAACAAAGATGAAACATCAATGCATGAGCACATGCTAATAAATATTAGATTGAGCACTTGCAATAATTTCAAATTCCATTTTCTCGATTACATCCACACTTCTTAATAAAACATTCACCTCATTGCCCTTCATATTTTCCATACACATTCATTCTTCATTCACTTTCACTATCCATTTGCATTCATTCACTTCCATCCACCCCTAACTCATGAATAAAATCAATCATCTCACTTAGATGCTGATTAACTGCATTATATTTTTCCTTTTCATTTTAATTTTCCTTTCCCAAATAAATCTAGGTTTGAAGAAAATTGTATATCTATATTCCTTTTTCAGTTTTAAAAATATTTTCAAAAAGTAACCTGGGGCTTGCATGCCTTAATGGCAAGTTCTCTTGCCGACAAACAAAGGGGATGCATTAATGTTCATTATTTTATGGATCTTCTAGGTGACTCGACATCAAAAAAATTATTCGCACCTAGCAAGATGTGCTTAGGCATATTGAGTCTCTTTTTCATCAATGGTGAAAGCTCTGGTGTTGATTAGTGGCATACATTAATGGCCACTAATTCAGCAATTTCTTACTATGTTCGACATTAGAAAATTCATTAACATAGATAATAATTGTGCCAAAGTGTGATAATGACATGAAGACTATCTGATCCATTATTATTCAAAATTTGTAGGAGACGTAGGAAATATAAAAGATTCAACAAATTCTGTAGCAACAATAAAGATTCACTTTCACAACTTCATCTATTATTTCCACAACCAATTGAAGAAGCATCAGATCATATTTTTTGCAGAAGCTACATATTAGAAACTTATCCGTTTCATGGGTAAGCGAAGGTATGTTGTTTTCTAACTTTTATCATGCAATTCCTTAAAATGCTACAGTTATAATTTTTGGAAAAACACTCCACAATATTCCTTTTATCACTTCATAAAATTGTAAAAACCATCAGTTGGGGGGAAGGGATATCACTATATATTTACATCTTATGACACATCACTTTCATATAGCCAACATACAACTACTATTCCATTAGGATTCAAAAATATTATATGTTTTGCAAATCAAAAAATTGATGAGCTTATGGCCAATTGAAAAGATAAATTCTCAATGTTTTCAAAATATTTGTATGAAACAAAGAAAAAACAAAGTATTGTTACACAAGAACCAATACTCATCAATTCTGGTTGTCACACAACAAACAACAATAAAGATGAATGTTGCAATCCAATGTATTTCAAAGAGAACTTTGCAAAAATAATGAAGTTATCAAATGCTATGATAATGCAAAGTTAAAGGAGAATTGATACAAGCCAAAGCTCATTTAAAAGAAAGAAAATTTAAATATAAAATGAATCAATGTAATAGGATGCACGAGGACATGCAACAACTTCAGTTGGGGGGTATGTTGGGTCTCAGAAATTTCCTTAAAAAGACATCCACTTTCACCATCATGTCCATTATATCACCTCCATTTCACTACCATGTTAGTACATTCATCTCACTTTCATCATCATTTGGTTTACCCTTATGTTTTCCAAACATTATTAATTTCTAGTGTTTTTAAGTGAATTTATGATGAGAAGTTACGAAATAATATGCATATTCTTATACCTTAAAAGTGGAAAGAGTTTTGTGACATGTGTAGGCTCATTGGAAGCTTCCAAGGCCCTCTTATGTGGCTCCCAAATATCAAATTCGAAATTATATTCATGATATGGAAAAGATTTTAAGGAGGGATATGTGGCCTATGGTTAGAAAATTGGTTGAGACTACTATGGATCAAAGGAGAGGAAAAAGGATCCTCATTAATGATGAAGTTCCTTAGCAATTTGTATAAATAGGAGATATCTCTCCTTTATTAGTAACAATGGAACTCTTTTTCATGTAACTTGTCATTTTATCACTTTTTAATTTTGGAGAACTTGAATAAAGCTTTGAGGTTCCAAGCATGGATGGAGATGTGAAGTAGGAGATATCATGGAGCATATTAGAATGTAAGATAACATAGGTTTTATTTTGAAGCTTTGTTTTGATATTAGTTTTTATTTCATTTAAGTATATAATTTCATTTTAATTTTTATGATGTTTTCATTTCATTGAAATTTTTATAGTTTAGATTTTCCATTCATGCAAGTTTAATTCATGCAAGTGTGTTCGAACAGTCGATTGTAGATTTACACTTCATGTAAGAGTGTTTTTTAATTCGTGAAGAATTCTAGATTAGATTTTATTTATGAAGTTATTTACATTTACACTTGATTGTTGAACCTAATGCTCGCTAATTCATCTCATGAATGGGATTCTTTCATCTACCAAATGGATATATTTGGGCATTTGATTATACAACAACCATAGGTTTCTAATTTATGCATGTGTGTTAGATTAGTTTTAAATTCTGAAATCATAGATTAGACTTTACATTACACATAGTTGAAGTTATATTTCATGAATTTTAGGGATCCTATGATTTTCATGACATTAGCTCCGAACTGAGATCCATAAATTGCATTTGATTACACAACAACTGTGAAGTTTAAAATAGTTTTGAATTTTGCAAGCATATATTATAATTCAATTATGAAAGTATATTAAATTGTAATTTCGGAATGTATAATATGTTTTCAAGTTAATATAGGAATGGTGTGATTAGGTTAATTTTTAGTTTTCATAAACTGATCCCTAGAATATATTGTGCACATATGTCTCACAAGTCCTATAGATCCCAGATTGATAATTTATGATAGTAATCTAATACAAATTATTTTACTCAACAGTTATGAAACTGGTACTATTGATCGTGAAGCTACATTTGATGATATGTTGGAGGTCCTATTGCTAATAGCCTTGAATATGGAGGTCTTCTAGGTTTTTCTGTTGTTGTTGTTGCTACTTCACATCTCTCGCTAATATGTTGCTACTAATATTCTCATGATGTCAGTGTTGTAGTTGATGATTTTACTTCAATAAAAGTATTCATTGCATGATGTTTGTTTGAATGATAAATACTTTGTGTGTGCAGTCATCTTCACAACAATCAATCTTCTGTTGGTGGATTTGATGGACTACTTCCTAAGGAGGGTGTTCTCTTATCAACTTCAAAAATGGCTTAATGATGCTCAAGGTGGCTAGATATTCTGCTCTGTGGGTGAAAAAATAATTGATGTTGAGTCTTTATGTGACTGTACAAGATGCTACAAGAGGAATACTCTTCATGTAGCAGTCATTTTATTCCTCTTCGAGACATCATTACTGCCTTATGGATTGATGCAAATTCATTGGAGGTATAAGGACAAGGTTACAATCATGAAGAGGTGTTGAAGGTGGTGGAAACGTTGATGACAACTTTTTCTTATTTTTTTCATGTAAGGCAGAGTGGAATCTGAGGATGAATTTGGCTAGATGGAGTGGATAGGTGATGGAAGTCATGTTGGGGGACCTATATCAGCCTTCTATAAATAATAAATGTTCTATTGACCCTTTCCTCCAATAACATCTGCTTCATGTAGCATCTATAGGATTTCATATAGCATCTCAGGACAACCCCCCTGTAGCAGAATTGTTTTATCAATAACTGTAGAATGGTAGACATGATTTACCTAAATTTCTTTGAGCATTTTACCATTATCCTTATTCACCTAACCATAAAAAATCTCAACCATTGGAGGCATGAATCTCACAAAAGTAAAAAATGGTTGTAGGTGATGGAGGTAGATTTCTCACAGAGTGTGCATTGGAATTTTCTGAAATTTCCTGAGAATGTTACCATAATTCATATGCATCTCCCCATGAAACAACTCTGAAAATGGATGTGTGATTTTTAAAAATAACAAAAACAATTTTCTCATAAAAACAGGACTTCCTATAGAAAAAACATGATTTCCTATAACATTTCAGGATAGCAAGGAAAATGAATGAGAGAAGCTTGGAAATGATGGGTGGATGTTGGAAATGGATAAGGATGGTGGATTGGCATGACCTTGGTCCTTTTGGAGAATCAGAGCAAAGGAGGATAAAGTCCAACTTTGAATTTATTTGACTATATTTTTTACCAACTTGTTCTTTTGGTGCCAACTTGTTTTTGCTCCTTGAAAAGGTTGGAGAGCACCTGAAATATTTAGAGAGATACACATGGAGCATATTTTTCATTCTTAATTTTTTACTACTCCTACTAGCCACCGCAATGAGGTTTTCAACTAGTAGGTCTCCCTAGGCACCCCAATGGAGGTTTTCACCTACGATCTTTTCTTTTTCTCTTATTTTTTATTTTTTTCCAACCCATTGACAACCTCATTGAATTTTTAATCAATGAGCCAATATTAGGCACCTCAAAAGACGTTTTCACCACATATTTTATTCTTTTATTTTTTCTCTTTTTCCATTTTTGAAGTTTTTTTCTATGCTACTCCTCTTGGAAAAACAATATCATTTTCAAGTATAGGAACACTTCCAGTGGATCCATGTGCATATCAATATGACATATAGAACCATATGTAGGCTTGAAATATATGATTTTATGTACCTGAATATGAGAGACCAAATATTTTGACTGAGATGATATCAAGTATTGTTGAAGAAAAGTGTTGTTTTGCAACTTAATGACTGTCTGGAGCCATATTTCAATATAGTTGTTATGCCCCTGGTGCACTTGTTGATTTGGATCATCTTGGATGTCTTATTATTCTATGGAATTCAGATCTTCGTCTTTTTGTTGATTATTCTCTTGAAAACATTTTGGATATAATTATGAGCATAATGTAACTTTATCAATATCTCATTTTGATGTCTTCTCTTCATTAAGTGAAACCCATGATTTTTTGGTATTATCATTTCAATCTTATTTTTCTAAATGATCTCCTTCATGACATCAAGAGGATCATTTTTTTTCAATACTCTTCCTAAAATAATATGGATACCATTTAGATCAAGAGGATATGTTTGGTAATATTGTACCATAGCATTGTAAGTGGGTTGAGCTACATCATTGTGTGGGTTTGGAAATGGTAGTACATGTAGTTCAGTGGGAGTGGATCTTTGAGATGGATGTGGTTGGGGTTGTGGTTGTGGTGGAGGTGGATTGTAGGGATGAAATGGAGTTGGGTATAGAGAATATTTAGGAAACTATTTAGGATATTGTGGATTTATCCCATAAGTTTCTTTCCAACCTTGTTTCCATGATTAGTTTTGGGGTTGAGATGGCCAAGGTTTCCAAGGAGGGAGTGTGTTCCTATTAAATTTAGATGGATGTGCATAGGATTTAAATTTTGAATTAGGTTCTTGATCCATACCAGGTTGAATAGGTTTCCATGGTTTGCTTAGACCTAGATAATAGAGTTGTGTTGGTGATTGACTCGCTCCACTATCTTCTTGGTACAATTTCTTCAGCCTTGGTAATAATGAACAATATTTAGTAGCATATGATTCTGCATGGATAAACGAAATATTAACATATCATTTTTTCTCATTCTGCATTCTTAAAATTTCTACTTGTTCACTTATATTGCTAATAATTTATGTTTTAAAGTTATCAAGAAAATTTCCAAGTTCAGCTTGACTTACAAATGTTGATGCTAATTTACTTACTCTTTCCCTTCCTCTTAATATGCGCTTGCATGTTTCACAAATTTATTCAAATGATAATTGATATACATTATACATCTCCTCCACTCATGAGATCAAGGGGATTAATCCACTCATCCTCAATTGTTCTAATTCAGGGGGTATTTAGTGTGTCAAATCCTAAATGATGTAATTTTTCTTTGTTAACATATACATGAAACTCTTTATTAGATCGTCAACCCTCTCATTTTTTTTTATTCATTCTATATATTTATTCTTTAAGATAGTGATCTTTATATTTTTTTAGAAATATATTTTTCATATCATTCCATGAACTTATTGAATTAGTACCTAAACTCATGAACTACTTAAGAGCTCTATCCTTCAATGTTGCAGGAAAAAATCTCAACTTTTGAGTCTTTGGTAAGCAACCATAAGATATACAAGTTATTTAAAATTCAAAGAGAAAGGTTTTTGTATCCTCTGACTTGATACCATTGATGTTGGGTAGGAAAGATGGAGGTATGTTCTTCATATTCACACTAACATCAGTATCTTGAATGGGAAAACCAAGAGGACATTATTCGTTGTCATCATATCCATTCATTTCTTCTACCTTCTCTTCCACCTCTTCTAATTCTACCTGAAAAAGTGGAAAAAGTTGTGGCTCTTACTGCACAAGTGATCAAATGAGGGGGGGTTCATGTTAGAGAAATAATTTTTATTTTTTTCAATAAGAATGCTAATGCAATGAAACTTTTTGTTTTTGAAATGAAATATTTTTAATGAAAATGTTTTTGTTTTTGTAGAAATAAAATAAATGAATCAATTACGGAATAAAAAAATGCATAACTTGGCACCTCCCCTGGAATGGCACCAAAAAGTGACGAGTCTCATTATTGCAACAAGAACGTTGCAACTCCCAATGCTACCAAATTTAATTATCAACTCAGGGTTCGTATAAAATTAAGAACTATTGACACTATACGTGCAGCATCTAACGTGTCCTTATTTTATTTATCTAATGTAATGGAGTGAATTTCAAGAAATAAAAGCCTAAACTAATTGCATAAATGGAATTTTTTTCTTTGTTAATCCTAGGCAAGAACAACAATTTGTAATTGAAATCCCAAGAGCATGAATTCAAATAAATAGGCCTCAACGTCATTGTCAAAATACATGTCCTAAGTAGTATTTTTTCTTCCTCAATAATCTATTTAGATCTAAGGGGTCATGATTCAATCCTAAGAGACAAAAACGAAGCTTTGGGAGGAAATCAAGTGGATTTTACATGTCCTACAAGAGTGCTACAAGAAGTTATGTTATGAAAATAACTCACCTAATGAATAAGTAAATCAAATAAAAACGGGATGGGAAGGATATTTTTATTAAGTATGACGTCTTAGGTCTCCATTCCATGTGGAATCACTCCAAAATACCCCTGTTAACATGTGCTAAAAAACAACAGAAAATTGCTACTCTAAAATATGGAAACTCAAGAACTAGTGACCTAGTTAATCTATAAAATGCCTAACCTAATCAAGGGAAAAGGAAATGGGGTAAAATTTTTATTAATTTTAATATTATTATGACCTAATCCAAGTCTAATACAGTGAAAATAATCTCATTAACCCATTCTAAAAAATAGTAGACATTTACTACTATTTCAGTACAAGGCATTTCCAAACATCTTATATTAATGAACTAGTAACCAAATACAAGTATCTTAATGATTAATATGACCTTAGAAATTTATTCAAAGGATGAATAATTCTTTCAAATATGTAAAAAACTTGAAAAGTAGCTCACTTAAATAATTTTACTCAATCCTACAACAAGAAAAGAAACAATACTAAATAAAGAAATATGAAATACAAAAATAAGAGATGGATGTGAGTAAGAAGTGAAAATAACATATAAAAATTGTGTAAGATGGATTTTAGGCTCTTGTGATGGTCAAGCCCAAGGAGAATCAAATTAATATGGAATAAACCAAGCCCTAGAAGCTAAAAATGGCACCAACTTCATTATTTGATTTAATCCAAGTACATACCTAGAAGAAATGAGAACGGAGATGCTAAAAAACAAGTTATCTCAAAAATATGAATAAAAAGTGAATTCCCCTAGAGGCCAATTAAAATTGGTACTTATATGAATTGGCGCGGAAGCATTCTCCTTGAAAGGAGGAAGCTTTAGCCTCCAAAATAACTCAAATAGTGGATCTAGTTCCCAACATTACGAGTTTGCATTAAATGATAGGGAGCAAATTTCCATATTTTATATATCATTAGAATTCCATAATATATCAATAATTTCATGACATTATGTTCATTTATTCTCCAATCTTGATCCTCCTGTAGTAGGGAGAAAGTCCCTAAATTATCTCCTTCTCCAAATATTCATAATTTGTTCAATATTCTCACAATATTCTTCAAAAATAAATAATATTTGGCACAAATATGAAATTATCTCTAAACCTTCCTAAGAGTATATATGATTTAAAAACACTATTAAGTGTAGAATGAGATATTTAATATATAATTTATGTGCCTAAGAAAGGCTAGATGTGCTTTAATTTATGTCTAATTTAGAGGTCCATCATTAAGTTGATTTCTTTTCTAGTGAAAGGATGAAGAGATGAGGGGTATTTTTCAAGGAAGAGGTATGAAGTCCTACTAGTGTAATAAAATCAATTCATTGTAGGAGGGTGAGTAGAAAAATTGTGGAAACAACATATATAACATCAAAATGTGGGATGAATCCTAAAACTTGTTTAAGAAGAAAACATAGACTGCTTGGGAAAGTTATATCAGATCATTTTTAAAATGAATTATGAGATAAATCGTGATCTAACGAAACATGAAGACATACATTCATGATATGGAGTTGAAAAGAGAAAAAATTAAAACATCAGAAAGCACATCACCATACAAATTTGACACAGGAATCCCTGAAAGTACTTAGAAAAAATACAATGCACACAAAGTCTCTTATTCTGGGACTTGACCAACAAACCAACCATTTTCACACAAAAATTAATAAAATATATAAAAATAAATCACCATTGGACTTATGGGGTCTATCTAAATCATTTACCCAAAGATAGAATCAATTAAATTTGAAAATAGGGGTAAAATATTAACTCGTACGTCTTGAATATTTATAGTTGTTACAAAACATAAGGCAATTTTTGTATATGAGATTATTTTTGGTAGAAACCTCTCTCAGTTTTCAAAAATTCCTCTCCATATCCTCAGAATTGTCACCCAAATATCATGACCAAAAAAAGGAAATAACGAAATATGAAAAATAGGTTGAAAATATTCAGTTGATTCTTCCAATTATTGCAAAACTGAAGGACTATTTTTTATTTTAGCTTGTGTTTGAAAAAAAAATCTTTTACTTTTCCAAAATGCATATACACTTAGTAAGAAAATAATCCTAAAGTGAAATTGTCGAAAAGCGCAACAACTCCCATGCAACCAAAACACATCGAGCTTATTTTTTACATATCTCTTAAACTATGAATCATACTGGGATTATTTATTTTAGATAGTTAACATCATTGTAATTCTTATCAAAAAAAAAATTGGGCGAAATCCAACTGACAGATTTCGATAAAATACAAAAATGTTTGTATATGATAGTGTCTTGTTGCTCGAAAAATGTAAATCAATTTCACCTTAAATTTACTAAGTCTATTCATCTCATCCTTGTGCCTATCCTATAAAAATTTCATCGAAAACAGGTACATGGCTGAAGAGATAAGGTAAAAATACATTTGCAGGATCAACACACCAAGAAAGTGTAGCGCATTTGTTGTGCTACTTCAAAAGCACATCGAATTCATCATATGTGTACTTATTATCATCCCTTGTATCTCTGAATGTTCCAAAAAAGTGGAAAATCACACCTAAATCATCAAATACATATTAATAAACAAATTACAAAACTATAAACCTCCCAACCTTGAAAGAGATCACCAAGAGAAAAAGCGCAATGAACCCCTACAGAAAAATAGCAGTGAACTTCAAACGATGTCTAGTAAGATTTTGATGGAATAAAGAATGGAGCTTTGGTATTTTGGATGCTAAAATAAGCTTTTTAACTCCCAAGGTGACCAAACCCACCTTTTAAGGACAATCATAGCTATTTTGAGCCTTAATCATGAAAGTGAAATGGCTAAAAGATGCGCAACATGTCTCATAATCATTGTACTGGTGGTGATGTGATGGCACAATTTGATTTGACAACCTAACTAAATATCCAAACCTCATTAACTTGTTACAATGATGAGAATACAACACACACTATAACCTCACTCATGATCTTGCATAGAGATCAACCCTAGTCTCACTTAACTCAACTTTTAGGCAATCACAAACTATATTTACATCATCTTTCACACACCATAACATAATTACATCAATAATCACACCTTACATTTCTTATAAATAATATTATCTTTATCTCTAAGAGATCATAGAGAAATCTTTACACATTTACCAAAATAAATTTATAAGACTAAAATTGGTTTTCGATTACTATATCATACGAAAATAACAAGCACCAATCAGAAAAACAACAGTGGAAAAGCCACAACACCATGGCTATTCAAGAAATGTTAAGGAAAGGCTAAAACCACTATCAATCCAGGAAAATATCTATGCCAATGAAAACACATAAATATAAAATCACATGCACATACCATTCATACAAGAATCAACAATTAAATCACACACTTAAGCTATTACCTGCAAAAAAATCCAACTTTAGTTGTTGATCCAATTGTTCCCTTGCACTTTCTTGCTTTCCTTCTCCTTCTGTCCCCCAATCCAAGTGAATATTAGACTGTTCCAGTAAAGATTTAAGAATCCTCTAAGTGTGCAAAAGTATGAGATAATGAAAGAATAAAATGAGAGCTAAAAAACTAAAATAACAAAACCTAAAACAACAAAAGTTGTGAATTAATCGGCAAAAGCCTTTTATCAGTGAGGCCTCTATTTCATTCATTTTTCTCCATTTTTCCTCTAATTTCCTTAGCATGCAAATCTTTGACTCTTCACCTTCATTTTCTCATATTTTACTTATTTTGATGAATATAATGTCAATTATTTCCACTTTGTCTTCGCCAATTCCATTGGTAATTTCCATAGCCATTAATTAATCACAAGTTATACCCATCACTATGTTTTTCCCAACATTCAACTTGGAATACTTTGTCACATGAACTTAGTGTTACATTTTTTACATGTAAAATCAACCAAAGGTTGTAACAATATCATTGAGAACAATAGATTCAATTCATGTGGTAGTCATCTCTATTGTGCACATTTGAAGGATCTCCAATCCACATAACCACACATGTGCAATTCGATCAAACTGCCACCCCCTACACATTACCTTCCACTTCATCACCACTTTTCTCCAATTATTCTGACATTTTGGGGGTGATCTAAACTATACTAACACTGCAGACTCACTAGATGTGAACCCAAAATCATGGTGCAATACTTGGACAGATCGGGGCTTCTCCTTCATAAGCTTAATCGGTTTAGTAACCTTGAAAAATAGTATTGGATGGTCATGGGTTCCAGACTCACATGCCTTTTGTGTGCCTATTTTAACTTTTGATCATATGCAGACCTCCTTAAGTTTATGAAGGTTGATTATGGAAAGAGTTTGAGTCGCCACAAGTATCATCGCCAGAGTCCAATGTTTGTGACAAATGGAGACTAAATAGAGTCTACCAATGAATCAATACTCAGAATAAAATAGAGCCATAGTTGTGCTTTATATTTTTATAAATAATTTATGAATCTAGATTAAACATTTGAAATTGGCAGGTAGATAATTTTGAAAGGTCATAGTGGAACTACTCGACACATTGTCAATTATTGTGAAACATGGCTTTATCTTTGAATAATTTCATAGTGAAATGTCTTTGAGGAAATCTTGTTTAGTCAAACTATTTATGTTTGCATTTCCTTATGAATGGATCTTTCGTTATTAAAGGGAATTGTTATTCGAATTGACAAATCAATTTGGATAAAATCAATACGGAAGTGAAATCTTAGTCTATGTTGTATTTCAGGTGAAGTATCAATCTTATTACTGTGAAGTAAAGAAATATGAAGACAAACAAAGAGAAGATATGGGACATGGGAACCACTATTAAGGAAGGGATGGATAAATCTGAGATTTATACACCAGTGAAGGTATTGTCAAATTATTTTTATTTTCATACATTTGAACTTGTTCTTCCAGAAAGGTTGATAAATATACGTTGCAGATCAGTTTTAAAATTTACATGGATATGTTTTGTGTGTTATACATATGTTAAGTAGGTATATGGAGGATCGAGTGCGATAGATTTCAGATTTGGATGTCTTGTAATTCACTGTTCATATTATATATGGATGCAGCTCAAGAAGGTGAACGCACGTAACCCTAAAAACAAAGAAATAACACATGATAAGGAGGATATCAAAAAAATTGAAGCTAAGATGAGAGAAAAAATTGCCACGGATGAACATAGAGTTAAAAAGGAAGATGCCATGCAAACTAACCACACTCATACAAGTGGACATGGCGCGGGAACTATTACTGGTTGTACTGATTATACGATCATTGGTACTCCTGGAACGTATCATTCTGCTCCAGCTAGCCACACTAGTATAGATTAGTGTACCAGTCTAAAAGGCAATAAGGAATAGGATTCAGCGGATAAATCATGATGCATGAAGCTGAACTTGTTTTTTAATGGTTGTACTATGTGTGTAGATTGTTAAATTTTATTGAGTCAATTTACCCGCCAGCCTACCAATTTATTCTCCTAACTTTGGTGCCAATTTACTCCCCAAGTTGTAGGAAGAGAGATTCAATGTCCTCACTGTAATTCAATATTCATAGCAGGAAACACCTGTAAATGAACAAGGGGAAGAAGAATCGATTTATTTCCAATGTAGAAGAGGGTAGGATGATTTGGCTAAGCCATTCCATAATTCTAATAGAGAGATTCGATCTAGAGATTTTTTTGTGGATGTGGAGTTGTCTCTGGACATGGCATTGCATGTTGTAGAGAGGGAAGCTATAATCATAGACCGCTAAAAACTAGTGGTACCAATTCTTATATAGGTGATAGCAAGGTATCAGGTAACGACGTCACCATTGAAATTGTTGTTCTCAATACTTCCACGTGTCAAAATTGAATTGCAACAAGGAGAACAAAAATGGAGGCTTTTTATTGATTATATGAACAGTGTTTTCTCTGCTCAACTCCATAAATGCAACATAATTAAATCCAAGTGTTATATACATAGAATATTATGCGAATATAGAATTTTAAGTGAATAAAGTCTATTGGTGTGGTGAACAGTGTCAACGCACCTCATATCGATAGAGGAAACACAACATAATTAAATCAGAGTGTTATATAGATCGAATTTTAAGTGAATAAAGAATTTAGCATATCTCAATTATGCCAACGATTCCAACGAATCGAAATGAGTAGGAACCAGTTCTATTTTTTTTGGTCTGATTTATCTTAATTTATAAGCCACCATTAATGAATATACAATTAACTGAATATTTCTTGAGGAGAAAAATTAGAAGAATGGTTATGGAGGTGTGGGTGGTGTTTGGACTACTGCAATAGCTTCATTATGTGCGGTCTATGATTATGAACATAAGAAGGCTATTGTAGCAACTGAAGGGATGGTGGAAACTATTATTTCTCCACAATGTTCCACTCCTTTAAGTTTAACTTTGGAATATATTCAATTATATCTTCTTTACATACTTACGTTTATTGTCAATATTTTATACTTATCTAAATGCAAACAGAGGTTATTGAAATTCCATGCAAGCTTATTCTTCTTTTCTTTCCTCGAACTGTGTTGTTGATGGTGTATGGCACTCTTAGCAATGATAGTATCCTCATGGTAATATAATAATACACTATCATAGAGCATATCATTGAATTCATAGGGGGCTTATTGTCTATGAGCCAACCGTTAGATCTCCTCATTAAGGGTATAATAAGGTAAAACTAGCTTTTACATTATTTTTTCCATATATTTCATACATTGCAGGCACCAAAATTTCTTGGAGTACCATAAGGGTTGTGTCATGATGTTTGATACTATTTTTATGGGGGAAAAGAACAAACATCATGTTCAAGAGGCAAAAGTGTTTGTAAGCAAGTAAATGGAATTTATGAAAGAAAGGATCGAGGAGGACAAAACAAAGTTCTTCTCCGACTATATTGATCCTATAATATAGCTGAAAACATCACTAGAGGGTCGGGCGTGGATTTTCACATCTACTTTAGTCATTTGATGAAGGTTATTTATTTTTCATGTTTGTGATTTTACCTTTTATGTAAATTTAAGGGTGTTAAATTTCTTCATTCACTTTTCATAAGGCTGTAAAATATTTTATTCCTTTCAAATATAGCATTCCTATTTCAAAAGTTACCATTCAAATCGTAAACTAGTTTACTTAGGTGCTGTCTTTGATTCATCACATTGATAAAGCTGTGATAAAGCAAAGAATCATTGCATTTTATAATTTTCAGTTCACCCATTTCCAAAAGGTTCCACTCAACTATTGGAATTAACTCCCAACCATCACCATGAATAAGCACTGGCAGCACCCCACACTTCATCATTTTTTTGTAACAGAGAAGGACAAGCACAGATGTAAGAGCCCAAAGTCATTTTCATGCAATCCATGCAAAAGATAAAAAACAGAGTACCCAGCCATAACTCTGTGTTATTTCTTCAACCACCACTTTGACTTACCTTTTTCCCACAGGCATAGCCCGTAACATTCTTGTTTTACCCTTTAAGCCCTTCACCATATCTTAATTCCCCACCGATGCGATATCCGACGGGACCCACGCTTACCTTACAGCGCTTTGAAATACGTCATAAATCCTTTGTATTCCACAAAATCCTTTTTTTTTTCATTACTACACTTACCAATGTTTACCTCCCGCAACAACGCACTTCGCAACATTTATCCCTTACCTATTAAGCCCTTGCAAGAAAGCTTGTGATGTTGTGATGGGATATTTCATCGCACATATCAATCACAATCCTTTACGCTTTCCGCCAAACCGGACACAACATATGTTATCTGAGCTACAATGCGATCGTATCATGCACATGACAATCACAACTTTTAAACCTTACCTTCCGCTGCGTTAAAGTTGTTTGTTTTGTGATGCGATATCGCAGTCACATATCGAAATCGTATAAGTTTAAGTTTTCCATCAAGGTGGCCAGAAGTTAAAATTTGATATCACCGAAATGCGATAAGGACATGGATTTGATGCTTTTTCGTAGCCAGAAAAAATAAGATTTGAAGTCTGCCCTTTTGTGTTTTGAATGCGTTTGTATGTTGTTTCCTTTATAAACCAAAATATGGCCTACGTGACGTTTTAATGTAGAAATGGGTCTTATGACAGCGAAAGGATGACTAGTGGTTAAATGTCCATCCAACATTGAATCTGCATTGATAGCTTTAGGTTTCCAAGATTCGGCTATTTGTATTAAAATAAATGTAATTTCATTTTGTTAATGTGAGCTGAGTAGAGAAACGAATTTCCTATCGCTCTTGTGTTTTACACTATTTGTGTCTTTGTATTGTTAATTTTTGCATTATTGTGCATTCTCTGTGTTGTTGGGGGAAACACATTTCCTCTGTTACTGTTTCATTCAATATTTTCAACATGGTATCAGAGTAGGTCTAGGCTCTCAGTAAAAGAACAAGCTCTCTTTACTGAAGAAGCTGTAAGATTTGTTTGAGAAGCGGATTTCTCCAGTAGTGAGAAGGCTTCTATTTTACATAGTCAAGGAGATTATGTGTGTACAAAGTCAGAATGGAAATAAGAGGCACAATCCTGAAAAATCCACAATTTACATAGTTCAATGGTAAAAAATATGATTATTGGGCCATTACAATGAGAGCCCTGTTTGCTTCATAAGATATTTGGGAGCTAGTGGAAAATGGTTTTCCATAACTAGCACATGCAACAGAGCTTAATGATTTGACAATAGGAGAAAGAGACATGTTGAAAGATAATAGGAAGAAGAACTCCAAAGCCCTCTTCTATATCTTCCAAGCAGTACATGAGAGTATTTTCCCAAGAGTTGCAGCAGCAACAAAGTCCAAGGATGCATGGGATATTCTCAAGATAGCCTATCAAGGCATGGAGAAGGAGAGGACAACAAAATTACAAATGTTGAGGAGATATTTTGAGACTCTCTGTATGAAAGAGTATGATAACGTAGAATAATTATTCACATATGTGATTGGGTTGGTTACCCAGATAAGGTCTCATGGAGAGACACTTCAAGAAAGAAGAATAGTGGAGAAAATCCTAAGAAGCCTACCAGCAAGATTTGATGCCATAGTAGTGGCCATAGAAGGGGAAAAGGATCTCTCACAATTTTCAGTCGATGAGCTTTCTGCATCACTGATGTCTCATGAACATAGATTGAAAAAAGAAATGAAATCCTCATTAGAGCACGCTTTCAAGACACAAATGTGTTTTGGTCGAGGTAGAGGTCGAGGAAGATCAAACTACTGAGGAAGAGGAAGAAGCCCACGAAGAGGTGGAAGAAACAACCCTACAAGCACAAGTGGAGGGGGAAGAAACCAAAACTCAAGCGAAGGCTCAAGCCAAAATTGAGCACAAGGACAAAGGTATAATAAATCTCAATTCCAGTGTCATTATTGTAAAAATTATGGGCATTATGCCAATAAATGTAGAAAGAAACAAAATGATATGGGTAATAGACCTAGTGTAAATTTTACAAGAGAAAATCACAACCAAGGAAATTTGATTTTAACTTGTAATGTAGCACAAGAAAAGCAAGAAGATGTATGGTTCTTAGATTCAGGATGTAGTAACCATGTGACTTGAAACATAGCAATGTTTTCAAATCTGGACGAGAATATGAAATTTGAAGTAACAACGGGGACTGATAGCAAAGTCGTTGTCATGGGGAAAGGAAGCGTATCAGTACTGATAAGGACGGGAGAAAAGAAGTTTGTGCCAGATGTCTATTATGCACCTAGCCTGAAATGTAACCTTCTGAGCATTGGAAAACTCACAAACAAGGGCTACAATATGTTTTTTAAGAATGATGTATGTACAATAATGAATATACCTCCAAGTAAAAGGGTTATTGGAGAAGTGCATATGACAAGCAATAGGATGTTTCCTCTCAATATAAGAACATAATTGAACGAAGGAAGAAAAATAACAGCTTTAGCACAAGAGGTCTTTCAGGAAGAAGTGAAAGATGAAAATTGGTTATGGAATTTGATATTTAGAAATCTCTGTTTTGGAGGTTTGGACCTATTGTATAGAAAATAGATGCTAAGAGGATTACCATGCATAGAGCAACCAGACAGCCTGTGTGAAGGCTACATCACGGGAAAAAAACACAAAGAATCCTTCCCAACGAGAAATAGTATAAAGCCAAAGGAACGCTTAGAGATTTCCCACTTAGATTTGTGTCGATCAATTCAAACACCATCATTATCTTGAAGTCACTATGTATTGACATTTATAGATGATTATACAAGGAAGACATGGGTTTATTTCCTAAGACGGAAGAGTGAATTGTTCGAACAGTTCTACCACTTCAAAGCTCTTGTTGAGAAGCAAAGTGGGCACTACATAAGAGTGTTGAGAACTAATATAGGTGGAGAGTATATCTCCAAAGACTTCCTATCTTTCTACAGGGAGAACGCCATACAAAAGAAGTTTACCACAAGGTATACACCAGAGCAAAACGATGTTGTAGAAATAAAGAATAGGACCATCATGGACATGGTTAGAAGTGTGTTGAAGGAAAAGCACTTTCCAAATGAGTACTGGGCAGAATTTGTCAATTGTGCAACTTATATTTTAAATAGATGTCCAACCAAAGTTGGTATGAACAAAATCCTAGAAGAAGAAAGGAGTGGAACAAAGTCGTTTGTCACTCACATGAGAGTATTTGGATGTGTGGCATATGCACATGTCCCAGATTAGTTAAGGAAGAAGTTGGACATCAAGGGGGAGAATTTTATCTTTGTTGAATATAGTGGAGAACCAAAACCTCAGCTCTGGCGGATCACTCGAATAAAACCGTCCACCACATCTGCCTAGAAGATGCTAAAGTTATAGCTAGTGAAAATCACTATTACAAAAGGAAATTACATGAGGCCCTTGAAATCATCAAGCATCCAGAAAACCTAAATAGGGATGGAGGTTTAGAAGTCAGTAGAAATTGGGTCCCCTTATTTTCCCACTCTTAAAACTTGTCCTTTTCCTTGTTTTCACCCTTGTCTTCCCCTTCTTTTCCCTTCTGAGTGTCTCCCTACCCTTCCCTTCCCTTAAAAACTTAGAATGACCCTCTTTGGACTCTTCCCTTACCTTATAAAAAGCACCTTGCTTACTCACCCCTTCTGTGCTTTCATCTTTCCCTTCCCACTCCTTATAATACCTTTTCTTCCCCTTTCATTAATCCCTTAAAACCTTTGCTTGTATCTTAATAAAAAATAGGATTTGGTGTTCTTAATAATAATTTTAATTACTAAAATTTAATGGTTAGGATTAACCCTCTCCTATTTATATTTTATATGACCCCTTAATTCCATTCCAAAATCTTCACCTTACATCAACCCCCCTTAACTTTTTCACCCTTCTTAATAAGTAGTAATAGTTTTTAATTCATTAATATCAATTTTAATTGTTAAAAAACGTTAGTAATAGTTATATTTAACTATTCCTAATTTTATTAAATTAAAATTGACATTAATAATTTTTAATAATATTTCCTTTAAAACATTAAACTTACTTTAAATAAGCAACATTATAGCTAGTGGTATCTTACATTCACTCTAATCAATTAATTTTAGTATCCATAAAAATAGTCTTTTACCTTGTTATATAAGCAAATTAAAAATCAACTTACCCACCTTTAAAAATATCTTAAATTTATAATATTTTATTACTTTAATATTTGTAATAGTAATATAATATTAGCAATTCTTTATAATACATATAACTTAATTACCTCTTAGGGATACATTATCCTTAATTTAGGTATAACTATTCTTTAATAAAGTAATAGTACTTACAACTTAACTTAGTAAAATTGATAAGTGTTTATGCAATTAAAAAACTTTATTTAATTAATTTAGTTTTACTTAATTTTGTAATATTGATTATTTTATGGTTGGTCAGCCTTCATCATACACTCTTTGTATATTTATGATATCCATCCTCATCTCTTTTCAACAGAATTTTTCCTAATGATGGGTCTTGTTCTAGACCTGAAATGTAGATGCAAAAATGCTCACTGAGGAGATTCCGAACTTAGAAACTTTAAACTCACACCACAGAAATCTGAAATCTATAAATGGAGTAGGAGTCCTGAGGTCACAACGTAAATCCCACTATCAACCCGTACCTTTCAGGAGTGGAGCACAGGGGCAAGAGGAGGACGCAATCACCTCTCTTGAAGGTTCGGAGGACCACAACTATGAAAATTGCATAATCAGATAAGTATCTGTGCAAGATCAATGATTTAAGAACAGTAATATCTTTGTCTAAGTTATAAACAGGTGTTTATCTACTAGTGACCAAAACGAAAAACATATGATAGAAAGGTGTTGGGAAAGAATGATACTTTTCATTATTATTATTATTTCAATATATACCTCACAAGTTATATTTGAGTTCTGTAAGCTATGTGTAGAACTTATATTTTATTTTAAGTTTAGTAGCTATGATTATGGTAAAGAAAGATTTAGAATAACTATGCCCGAATTTATCCAACAGTGACTGCATGTTGTAGGAATAGTGGAGACCAAGATTTGGGACGTGAATGTAATTTACAGTGAACATCATATAATAGTAAACAATAGAATTTCACCATAGAATTTTGAAAATAGTGTTTTAAACTATGCCAACAGGAAAAGACAGTAAACCAGTATTCAAGATATAGAATAAAACTGTAAAGTTTTAAAGGTAAAATAAATATATATAATGTGAAGGAAATTTACTAATGACAAAATATTGTCGAGCCGACTGTCAGTCGAGGGTACAAGGTGAAAAACTAACCCTTGACACATTTTCACTCAAGCACGGCTAACTTGGACGAACAAGTAAGATGGTCCGGTCACCTGAATAATTCACAGTCACAAAAACTTAACTAACAAAATTATGGAATGATATCACTGAGAAGAGTAGAAAACTAGTAAGTAGTATCTAAATACAATTCAACTATTTAGTACTCAATGTAAATATAAATATTTGGATAAAGACTCAGAACCAGACATTTTATAACGCAAATGAATATAACTTTGAATTGTAGGGGTCAGCCAAGGGCTCTGACCCTAACCAAGAAATGTTCAAATAATCGAGAACATTCAGGAAAAAAAAACTAGAATATCTCATTATGCAAATATATATGTAACAACGGTAAAAGAGTAATACGTATTTCTTCTTTTGCAATAGTGTAAGTGCATGGAGGACTATCTGAGAAACAAGACCAAATGCATCTATAGATACATTAAACAAAAATAAAGTATTTGCACTGTACAAAGAGATAGTCTGGGAAAAATCATTGGGAACCAAAAGGATTGGGTCCGGAGGGAAAACCCTCTCTCAATAGAAAGTAGCACTACTGTGTGAGATTACATATTCTTTTAAAAAGAAATAAATCCCAGAAAAACATTTTAAAAAGATATTTCAATTTTTTCATGCCGAAAGGGATCACTGAGTGATTCTGCCAGTGCAGCAGGCTGAGGACAAGGCTTAGGAATGAGCAAGAAAAGTATCAAAAGTACCTGGAAGAGAAATAAACTCCATTAGCAGTATGAAGCTTAACTGAGAAAGGACTGTGGAGCAGGTTCATTTTATAACAGAAAGGTGCTTGTGAAATAAACATAATTCTGATAAGTAAGTATCATCTTTTAACATAAAACTGTAAATGAGCATTGCAGTGGAAAAGGAAAAGAGGTATGACTTTAAGGTTTACCTGTTAAACCAAATTTCCAAACGAAAACACCGATTTTAAACCTGAAAACCGGTGGAAGAAACAATGAGACCACTTAGAAAAATTGACGCAATTAAAAATGAGAACAAGAGACAAGTTCGGAAAGAAAATTCGAAGGAGAAATGAGTAATGGTATGCGAAAACTGAAAGTCTTACCTGGGAAAAATTTCTGAATCTTTTATTTCTTTCATGGCTGCCTTGACCCATGAAACTGCACATTTCTCCATTTAAGCACCAGCTGGGGCAGCTTTTGTGCCAAGGGAAGTCTCACTTTTCTCACGGAACCATTCGAGCATATCCAGAAGCCAAGCCATTAGAAAAAAAAAAAACTAAACCCTAAGACAACGGAACAAGTGGAGCTCAGTAGGTGATGGAATGAATTGATAGGATAAATTTGCAGGGTAATACCAAGGGTTTTCCCGCCAGCCTTCCTATCGTAGATCTCCACTGCCATCCAATGGTGGGTAGAGGAGCAGGTGTCCACATTTCAATAAACTCAATCGCATGACAAATCCAATAGTTGGCTGAGAATTTCATAATTTTGGACAAGACCAGGACGAGAACCCCGAATCGATGCATCTAGATAGCACTAATATTAAAGGTGAAATTCCAAACAAGTTATGAATTATATTATTCGTATAATGTATAAGGGTTGAATAGATTAAATCATATTATAATAAATGAGATGTAGTTTATATCTCGGAAAACCAAATTCTTGAAACCTTATATTATATGTAAAAAAAACATTAAGTGTGTTTTAAATCAAGTCACTATCCAATCATAGATGTTTAAATAAAAGCCATGTTGTTTACTATATAGTTTAACCATAAAGTATGGAGTGAATTTTTTTTATATATAGTAAAGTTTTAATGATAGATGTTATGAGTTGTATCAGAGCGATGTTCATAGGCTGGGACCCTAAGGGGTCAACTAATGATTTAAGTTGTGTTTATACTGATGCACAGAAGAGAAACATAACAAGAAACATCATGAGAAGGGGATCAATTCAACAACCACCCTAGACACCGGGGAACCCCAAACACAACCAATTGTGAGCCCTAATATGTGGGTTCAGCTGAGTGTGGATCAGCACCAGAAAACAAGTAGACTATTGGAGGAACAACAACACCAAACTAGCATACTGTTGAATACAGTGCAGGAGCTACAGGAAGAAATGGTGCAGGTTCAAAGTGATAACGAGCGCTTGATGTAAGAATAAGAAAATATAATCAAGATCTTGTCAGACAAGAAAAATCAGGGAATGGAACAACCCAGTGCTGATAGAGACATGTAAGAAGGTAATGAGCGACAAAAAAAGGACCACACCATTGACAGAGTGGAAACAAGCCCTTCCCAACAAAGCGACAAGAACAAAAACTATAATGAAGTAGAGTCTGGCAATTTGTCGGATCAACAAGAAGTTAAGAAGCAGAAAGTGGAAATTCAAGGGGAGTTTCGAAAAATAAAGCCACCAAAATTTGATGGTGAATCTAAGGAAGTGTTAGAGGTGTGATTGATAAATATGAACAAATAATTTCAAGTGTACAAGTACAACAGCAATTTAAAATCTAGATTGGTCATATATCAGTTAAGGGAAAGAACCACCCTGTGATGGGAAGAAGTAAAGAATGTTCGTAGCATTGAGGACCAAGATGTTACCTGGGAACCATTCCAGCAATATTTTAAAGATAAGTATTTAACAGAACATTTCTACGATGAGAAATATAAACAATTTCATGTTTTGAAGCTGGGACAAATGACCATGGATGAGTATATTACCAAGTTCACCTCCCTGTCAAGATATGTTCGATACCTAAGAGATGAAGAGGCTAAGGTTCAAATAATTATGAGTATTTTTCCAACTCATATGAAGGAGCGCATTGAGTTCGTAAATCCTAGAACCATGGACGAAGCCATTCGTAAGGCACGAATGTGTTATCAACAGTCCAAGGCAAAAGGGGAAGTTGGCAAAAGTTGGCAGCCAAGAAAAGTACAAAAAATCAGCTTAAACTTCAAAGGTGCCAAAAATAATAATTTTAAGAATTATGCATGAAATTCTGTAAGAAATAATTTTGGTAGGAATCGTCAAAGAACCTAGTGGCCAGCTGGAGAGAGGCCTACAAAGGAATCTAGCAAACCTGAGCAAGGGCAGGTGACCAAACCACCTCTATAGTGTTGGTGGTGTGGTGAGGCACATTATTATGAAAACTGCCCACAGTGAGAGAGAAGTGAAACAGTTGCAAATTTTCAGGAGGCTTCTACATAAGGCGATGTGGCTTGAAACATACCTCATATCAACGCGACGTTGGAGGATCGACAAACATATTATCAACCAACAATCATAAACTTGGAAGGTAAATTACTGTCTCAATCTGTTTCTATTTTGGTAGACCCAGGTGCAATTCGAAGTTATGTTAATCCCAAAATTGTGAACATATGTAAGTTAAAAGGTCAGAAATTCAAAATTCCTTGGCTAGTATAGCTAGCCACAGGAGCAAAAAGAAAGGTAACTGAAAAAATTCGAAACTGAAATTTGAAAATTTCAGAACAGAAGCTAAATGTGGACCTGAGCATACTACCATTACGGTCCTCTGATGATTTTTTGGGTATGGATTGGCTAAAAAAATATTGGACTTTAGTCAATTGAAAAGAAAATATCATTTATTATAGAATGCAAGACGGAACATGCAAGGAGATTCAGGGAATCAAGAAACCCCTACAACTACGTCCTATTACAACATCCCAAATGAATAAATGTATGAGGAAGGGATGTATGATTTATGCTATCCAAGTGGGATATGCTAATTCCAAGGAGAAGTATCTTAGTATGGAGAAGATACCAGTGGTACAAGATTTCATGGATGTCTTTCTGGAAGACATACCAGGATTACCACCAAGAAGAGATATCAGTTTTACCATTGAATTAATGCGAGGAGCATCACCTGTGTCAAGGGATCCTTCTAGAATGAGTGTTCCAGATGTAGCTGAATTAAAAATGCAGTTACAATAACTGCTGGACAAAGGTTATATTCATCCAAGTATGTCCCCTTGGGGAGCACCAGTGTTGTTCGTTAAGAAGAAGGACGGAACCATGTGAATGTGCATGGACTATAGACAACTCAACAAGTTTACAGTCAATAATAAATATCCTTTACCAAGGATTGATCATCTGTTGGATAAGGTGAAGGGGGACACAATGTTTTCCAAAATAGATTTAAGTTCTGGAAATCACTAGATCCGAATCAAGGATGAAGATATTTTCAATATTGATTTCCGTACTAGGTACGGGCATTATGAATTTTTAGTGTTACCCTTGGGGTTAACCAATGCACCAATGAAATTTATGAGGTTAATGCATAGTATATTCCATCCTTTCCTAGATAAATTTGATGATATTTTAATTTATTGTAAGAACCAGGAGGAACATAGACAACATTTAAGGATTGTGCTGGAAATGTTAAGAAAACACCAGCTGTACGTTAAGTTCAGCAAATGTGATTTCTTCAAAACATAAATCCAGTACTTAGGTCATGCTATTTCAGCATAAGGGATTGTTGTTGATCCAGAGAAAATCAAGACAATCATGGAATGGCGGGTACCCTAAAATGTGGCAGATATTTGATACTTTATGGGATTGGCTAGGTACTATAGAAGATTTATTGAAGGATTCTCCAGAATTTCTTTTCTAATTACCTCCTTGCACAGAAAATAAAAATTCTTTAAGTGGACTGTTGAGTTCCAGAACAGCTTTGAGAAGTTGAAACAACTATTGATCACTGCACTAGTGTTGAGGGTAGCTAACCCGAACAAAGAATTTGAAGTCTGTATAGATGCTAGTAAAGATGGTGTTGGGGCAGTTTTATCTCAGGAAGGAAAGGTAGCGGCTTATGAGTCAATAAAGTTGAAGGAACATGAACAAAGATATTCAGCCTATGATCTAAAGTTAACAATAGTAGTACGTGCACTCCGAGTATGGAGACACTACTTGCTGGGTAAGAAATTTGTACTAAAAACAGATCATCACAGCCTAACCAGTTATTTCAAGTAGGCTGATTTAAACTCCTGACAGGGAAGATGGAATTCCTTCTTAAGTGAGATTGATATAGACATCTAGCACATGAAGGGTAAGGAAAACTGGGTGGCTGATGCTTTAAGTAGAAAACTGCATTGTGTTTATGAGATTTACTATAATCAGCTTGAATGTAAATTCTTGGAGCAAGTAAAAGAAGAAGCACAGAAGGATCCTAAATATCAATTCCTATGGCAGCAAATGGAAGAGACCAGAAAGCAAGGAAATACTTCTGAATATGGAGTTAATAAGGAACATATACTAAACTTTAGAGGAAATTTGTATGTACCAAACCCTGTGGACATAACGAGTTAATCATCAATGAATGTCATCAGAGAAATTATAAGGGACACCCTGGATACCAGAAAATGTTAACTTCTATTAGGAAAGTATATTTCTGGCCTGGTACGTGTAAAAATATTGTTGAATATTTAAATAAATGTCTCAACTGTCAACAAGTTAAGGTGGGGCATCGACATCGCGCAAGATTATTGCAGCCCATAACAGTACCTGAATGGAAGTGGGAGGTCATATCCTAGACTTCATTACAGGCTTACCACGGTCAAAAAGGCACAATGAATCCATCATGGTGGTGATTGATAGATTGATTAAGTCTACACATTTTATACTTTTACAGTCTATTTACAAGATTGTATAGATAGCAGATATTTTTATGAGAGAAATATTTAGGCTACACGGCATTTTGAAGACTGTTATCTCAGACGGGGATGTGAGGTTTACTTTAGCTTTTTGAAAAACTTTGTTTACAGGGCCGTGGACCCAAATAAACTTTAGCACTGCTTATCATCCCCAGACATATGGTCAAACAGAGTGGGTAAGCGAAGTTTTTGAAGACATGTTGTGCATGTATGTGCTACAACAGCCAACCAAATGGGAAGACTATTTGCATATGGTTGAATTTTCTTATAATAATGGTTATCATGAGTCCCTTAAGATGTGTCCTTTCAAAGCTCTATATGGGAGGCAATGTCTCACACCCATAAATTTGAGCAGCCCCAAAATGAAACTAATGCTTGGATTGGAAATGTTGGTTGAAATGGAGTCAGAAGTAAAGAATATAAAAAAAAAATTGAAATATGCACAAGATCGGCTGAAAATCTATGCAGATAAAAAGAGGACCTATCGAGAATTCGAAGTTGGTGATCATGTGTATGTGAGGATCAAACCCAAGAAGAGTACCTTGCGATGGGCCTCTTGTGCCAAGTTAGCTCCCAGGTTCTGTGGACCCTTCTAAATCCTAGAAAGGGTAGGACCTGTGGCTTATTAGCTGGCCTTACCCAACCACATCTGGGTACACAATGTGTTTCATGTGTCCCTGTTAAAGCGATATGTGCATGATTCGAAGCACTTAATTCATTGGCAGAATAATCAGGTAGGATAGAATTAAAAAACCTAACTTGAAGTATTATTTATTTATAAAAAAATTGACAAGAAACTTTGGTGTTTGCAGGTAGAGCTAGATGACGAGTTTTTGGTCGAGCCTCAACACATACTTGACAGGAGAGAAGTTATGCTTCGGAAGTGAGTCATCACCCAGGTTAAAGTGAGGCGGAAGCACTTCGGCTCAGATTAGGCTACTAGGGAGGACGAAGGATTTCGGCATGAGGCCTACCTAGAGCTATTTTCTGAGCTGGAGTGAAACACCAAGGACAATGTTACTTCTAGGGGGGGAAGTTGTGGCAGCTGCATTTAGTGTTAACTAGTTGTTAACTAGTTAAGAGACATTTTATTATTTTTTTTAAGAAAAGACTAAAACGCTTAATTTTTTTTCTGGAAAACTTATTTTCTTTATTGTAAATTGTAAAAAAAATAAAAATTAGTTATGGAAAGTGGTTATATAAAAATTGAAAAGGCTGATGGTCAATTTTTTCCAAGAACTGAAAGGTGGTTAGATAGTTTGAATAGTTACCTGCTCCTCTAGCGATAAGAGACTCATCTTATTGAGGAATAGGGGTTTTTTTCATGGAATAAGGAGAGAGTGGAGATTTTCCTAAGCTGGTAGAGACCAATGGAAATCACTAAGAAATCCTGATTAAATTTCTGGTACTGACTAGTCTAGAAGTCCTGAGGTCACAACAGTGTTGGAAGTGTTGTCATTGATGGCAATGGAGGCTGAAAAGACAGAGACAGACAAAGGAGGTAGCAAAGAAGCGAACAAAAGAAGCAAAGGAGACAGGTGGAAGAAGATTGTCCAAATGTAACAGTCAAACAGCAGAACGGAAGAAACAACAGAGACAGAAAAAGAAGCACAACGAAGGCAGAGGCAGAGGTAGAGAATATAGATGCGAGAGCCATTATCGAGAGCGGAAGGTAGAGGCGAGCCGTTATCGAGCGAGCGGCGAACATGGGCAGCGCCATTTTTATGGAATGGAACCATGTGCAAACCTACATAATATTCTGAGAATCGTAACCCAGGTGGGAGGATACATAATATTCTGGGAATCTTAACCCAACCGGCAAAGTATATATATAAACCTTATTTTGGGAATTGTTACCCAGGCAGGAGGATACATAATATTTCGAGAATATTAACCCAAGCGGAAAAGTATATATATTGACCTTATTCCGAGAATCATTATCCAGCTGGAGGATACACTAAAGGCAGAAGTAGAAGCTTATATATATGCAGTGAGATACATATGTTGCGCCTTATATATATAAAGGTCCAAAGCATATAAATTTATATGTAGCGCGAGATCTAAAGAACCAAAGGTTCTATCAAATAACCAAAGTACCATAAGGTGGGACCCTCATGAATCACATCGGAGAAATGTGTGGCAACGGAGCATGACAATAGAAGTTGCGATTGCGATTGAAGTTCCGGACCC
This sequence comes from Pinus albicaulis, assembly GCA_034641835.2. NCBI lineage: Eukaryota > Viridiplantae > Streptophyta > Pinopsida > Pinales > Pinaceae > Pinus > Pinus albicaulis. The sequence continues at coordinate 635,773,746 of CM076575.1, forward strand.
GATATGGTTTAAAAAATGATTTATATATGTTTAAGTTCTGGAGATTTGATATCTAGTGGGACCCTCACCCAATCGCATTAGAGCATCAGAGAAAAAGTATATAGGAACATGCAACTGCAAATTGCGATTGTGATTGAGTTTCGGACCCGATGGGCGTATAAACTGTGACTTGATAGGTTTGAGTTCCGGCCTAATCGCATCGGCAAAATAAAGTGAACAGTCATTCATCGCATCGGCACAATTGACTAAAAATTAATCCATCACATCAGAACAAGCCAAGATTGCGATTGCGATGAAGTCATGGACCCGATGGTTCAATAAGTCATAATTCATATTTGCATTTGAGTTCTGGACCCGTACATCACATCGGCAGAACATCGATTAATCGCATCAGAAAAATGAAGTGAACAGTAATTCATCCCATCGGAACAAGAGAAGATTGCGATTGCGATGAAGTCTCAGACCCAATGGACTTATAAAATATGATTCATGTAAGGTTGAGTTCCGGTAAACAGTGAATCATCGAAATCGGACCATCAGAGCATTGGAATGTTGATACATTCAAATGGAAATTGCGATTGCGATCAATCGCAATCGGAAGAAGTCGAGGAGTAATGTATAGCATCAGAAAGCATGGAAAGTGGGCCTGGAAATATGATATTCTATTGATTATATGGAATCAACCCCTTATATTAATGTTTATAATGCTTGAATCAGGGAATATGCATACATGGTGATATATTTATATATTGTGCTAAAGTCGAAACTTATAGAAAATGAGGTGTGTGCTGGGCATTCGTTAAAGTGAATTCATGGGTCTTTACATTCGATTGGAGAATATATATGCATATATATGTTGATCCATATAATAAATACGCTGGTATTTACTATAATGGTTTTTATAGAGTTCACGGATTGGGTTTATTACAAGAGCCTGCAAGGATGAAAAAGAGAAAGACAGCTGCAGAAAAATGTGTAGTAATCCAAAAGAACAGAAGAGGGTTGATTTGAAAATAAATTATATGGACAGAGACTATGTAAGCAGGCAGCCCGAGCACAGAGATTGAGAGTGAACAGACATTGCCCAGACTCATATATATTTAAGAATAAAGCCTGAAAAGCGGTTACATATGTGGCTGGTGTAAATAGGTACAGTAAACAAATGAATAGATGCAGAAGTGAACCAAATATACAAAATAGTCACTCAATAGCAGCAGAAAAGACAAATCCAGTAAAGCCAAGTCCCAAAAAGGAGTTGAGTGGAATTTAAGTGTGTAATTGAAAATGTAAATATTTTTGTTTTATATTGTTTTTGATGCAAAGGCAAGTGTCCAAAGGAAAAATAAAAATCCCATTGTAACATTGAAATTTGTACATATTGTTATAATTTTAAAATGAGTTGGAAAAAGGAATGAGAAGACAGAAGCCAAAGAGTCATGACTGTTCACTCCAAATTCCTTGTGAAATACAAACAGTCATGTGAGGAACTCTATATATAATATCAACTGGATATGCATAAAAGAGATTAGAGAGAGTGAGTATAGAGAATGCATGAAAATTGAGGCAGAGGAGATAAGGAAGAGAGGAGCAGAAAGAGATGCTACAGAATAGAGCTGATATCTGAGGTAAATCAACAAACATTTTTTTAATTGAGGAAGTTGGAGCTTCCCTATCAAGTTGAAGCTTGATAGCTGTCAGTTGTAGCTGACTGAGGTTGGAGTCTCCTGTAGGTTGGTGCCTGCAGAAAAATAGTGGTGAGAGGGAGTTGGAGCTTGCCTTTGCATCACAACAATAATAAGATGTGGTTTTCTCCCTTTATGGGTTTCCAATTACATCTGCTGTATCTATGTGTGTTTCTTATGTGTTGATGTGATTCTTTCAATCTACTTAATTTTTTGCTACTCTCAACATAAGTATGGTGTCACATTAATTTAATATTGGCTGCAACATTTTAAGATAGTTCACATATTAAGCTGTAAATAAGTTTGGTGAAATTTTTAAAAAATATTATGTATGTATTAAACTGATTCACCCCCCCTCTCAGTTTAATTAAAGATTCAACAATTGGTATCAGAGCTAGTTCCTTTTGTACCATTCTAACCACTGAAAGGAGATCCTTGGCACCCTGGATGGCTAGTCAAGAAGGAAGCACATCAAATAAAGTTCCTTTTTTTACCGGTGCTAATTATGCCTTCTGGAAAATTAGAATGAAAGCATACATAATGTCTTTATGAATAGAAGTTTTGGATGCTGTGGAATTTTGATATGCCACAAGGTCAACTGATTCAGAGAAAGAAGCTAAACAAATCTTTGTAGCTAATGCAAAAGCCATGAATGCAATCTTAAATGGGCTATGTGAAGTTGAGTTTATCAAAATAATGCACAGCAAGACTGCCAAAGATATGTGGGATACTCTAGAAAATATCCATGAGGGAAATAAAAAGGTAAAGACACCCAAAATTCAAGTATATAGAGCTCAGTTTGAAAATTTAAAAATGAATGATGATGAAGATGTTGGTAGATTCTTCTTAAGAGTTGCAGAAATTGTTAACAATATGAAAGCTCTTGGAGAAACCATACCAGAAAGTATAATTGTACAAAATATTCTAAGATCTCTTCCACCCAGTTTTAATCCCAAGGTGTCTGCAATAGAAGAAACAAATGATTGGGAAACCTTGACCATGAACCAACTACTTGGAAATGTAACAGCATATGAGACGAGGCTCCCACAGAATAAGCCAAATACGAGGGAGGTAGCCTTTAAAACAGAAAAGAAGAAAGAAGAAAGGGAAGACATATGCTCTTGCTCTGATGAAGAAGAGGCTAAATTTGTCAAGAAATTGGATAGAGGCTCGGGTAGATAAAAAGGTAAACTTCCTTTCAAATGCTTTAACTGTGGAATAGTGGGACACTATGTTGCTAAGTGTCCTCACAAGAAAGTAAGGAATCAGGCTCAAGAAACAGAGAAAAATGCATCAAAAAACTAGCAGAAAGGAAAGAAGTTCAGCAGAAAATCCTTCTATGCTCAACAAGATAGCAGTGCATCTGAAGACTCAGATGAACCTTCAAGTGAAGAAGGAACCTCTAAATTTTTATTGATGGCCATAAAATAACTTGAAGGTCTCCTTCTAGAAGATGAAGAAGAAGAAGGTGAAGTCGACCTTGAGGGGGGGCTAAGAAATGCTCTGGAAGAGATTGATAGAATCAAGCTGAAATGCAGAAAACAAAAGGACATTATCCTCAAGTATGTATGAGAAGAACAGAATTCAGAAGTCCTTATGCAGCTAAAGATAGAGCTTGAAGAAGCTAAGAAGATAGAGGACATGTTACTTAAGAAAATCAAGGAGAAAACTCAAGAACAAGAGAAATTGGAAGAAGAAGTAGTATGTCTCAGGAAGAAATTATAAAATACTCAAAGGAAAGTGGTTATAAATTCTTCTCAAACAACAAGCTCTAGTAAGTTGAATGAAATTCTGGTTGCTCAAAGATCTCCTATGATAAAAACTGGAATTTTCTATGAAGGAGAATCAGGTAAAAGCAAAGAAAAGGAAAACAGAGAGATTATTTTTGTAAAGGCAAAGAAGGATGATGAAGCAGCTCAAATAATTCCTACAAAAGAAGAAACTTGTAAGGAGGGAGACAGAACCTAGAAAAATCCTCTAATAACAAAGAATGAAAGAAATACTCAACCAACAAAAAAAGATTCATATACCCCTGAGTATGTCAAATTTGGAAGCCATCAAAGGAGATTCTTCCATCCTATGAAAAATGCCACCTGTTATGTCTGCCACGAGCTGGGACACATTGCTGCATACTGTCATGCAAGGAGTGATTCAAACCAGCAAAAGATGCAAACAGTGAAGAGACTATCTTAAGCAAACAAATGGAGAAGACAACCTTACATCAGGTATGCAAATAATTTCTATGGTTACTGTTTTTATTGTAAGGAATTTGGCCATAAAATTATTGAATGTAGAAACTATGGACAAATATTGATGTTCAACACCTCAAGGAGGTTTATGAATCAAAGAAATTTTGTTCATACTCACAACTTTGCGAAAATTATGACCAAATGCTGTGTATGCAATCAAGTTGGACATATACCTTCTGAATGTCCTCTTAGAAGATGTAGCCCATCATCTCACAAAAGATACCAAATAGAAGGGTGCTTCCAGTAGATAAAGAAGGAGAATAAATGTGACTTGGCTCTAACTGTTCAAGACCTGAAAAGCCAGTGGTACCTGGACAGTGGCTGCTCAAAACACATGACTGGAGACAAAATCAAGTTTATAACTCTTGATGAAAAGAAATCTGGCAATGTTACTTTTGGCAATGATAAATCAGACAAGATCAAGGGAAAAGGCTCAGTCAGCATAGAAAATGGTAGAGGAAAGGCCCAAGATGTACTATTTGTAGATGGGCTGAATGAAAATTTACTGAGTGTCAGTCAGATGTGTGACAAAGGCTGTGAAGTTATTTTTAGAGCACAAGATTGTGAAGTCAGATCAAGCACCACAGGTAAGACTCTCCTAAAAGGAGTTCGAACAAAGAGTAATGTTTACATTGTGAAAGAGGAAGATGAAGCATGTCATCTTAGCAAACTAGAGGATTCATGGTTATGGCATAAAAGGTTGGGACATCTCAGCTTCGATCACATAATCAGACTAAGAAAGAAGCAAGCGGTCAGAGACATGCCAGGAATAAAAAGGCCTTCTAATACCATATGCAGATCTTGTCAATTGGGAAAACAGACCCGTACATCATTTAAGGCCAAATATGAGTTATCAACAAGAAGACCTCTCCAGCTTGTGCACATGGATCTGTGTGGACCTGCAAGAACTAAAACTCCAAGTGGATAATCCTACTTCATGTTGATAATAGATGATTTCTCCAGAATGACATGGGTTGCATTTCTCAAGAATAAATCAGAAGCTATGGAAAAATTTAAGATATTCAAAGCATTAGCAGAAAATCGAATAGGATGCAAGCTAAAATTCATCAGATCAGACAGAGGAGGTGAATTCACAGATTATGACTTTGCATATATATGCAATGAATATGGCATAAAACAACAATTTACTATTACAGGGACACCTCAACAGAATGGAGTAGCAGAGAGACAAAACAGATTTGTTCAACAAATTGCCAGAGCCATGATGCAAGAGAGTAATATTCCTCAAACCTTTTAGGTAGAAGCAGTACACACAGCTGTGCATATCCTCAATAAAGCTCACTTAAGGCCAAGCAGTGACAAGACTCCCTATGAACTATGGCATGGAAAGCCAGCTTCAATCAAACATTTTATAATTTTTGGAAGCAAGTTTTATATAAAGAATAATGATGAAAATCTTGGGAAATTTGATGCAAGAGCAGATGAAGGGATTTTTCTAGGATATGCTTCCGAAAGTAAAGGGTACAGGTGCTACAACAAGACCCTTCAAAAAATAGTAGAAAGCATTGACATGAGATTTGATGAAGAACTTCCAAACAATACAAGAGATACAGACTACAGCAGTCCATCAGACAGTCATGAAGAATAAAACCAATATGATTATGAAACAAGCCAGACAACAGAAGATGCAGAGCTGAGCCCAAAAGCTCCCTCAAGATATACTCAGAAGAACCATCCTAAAGATCAGATCATTGGAGACAAGAGATTAGGGGTACAAACAAGAAGGCAGCTAACAGAACAAGCTGAAGAGGTATACATAGCCATGTTGTCACAAATAGATCCAAAGAAATTTGAAGAGGACAACAAGGACAAGTCTTGGGTGAATGCTATGAATGAAGAATTGGACCAAATTGAGAAAAAAAATACTTGGGAACTTGTTCCTAGACCCACTGAGAAAAATGTCATAGGGTCAAAATGGGTATTCAAAAATAAAATGAATGAGGAAGGACAGGTAATCAGGAACAAAGCCAGACTTGTTTGCAAAGGATATTCACAAATAGAAGGACTTGATTACGATGAAACATTTTCCCCTGTAGCCAGAATGGAAGCTATCAGAATGTTCCTAGAATTTTCATGCTACCAAAACTTCAAGGTATATCAAATGGATGTAAAATCTGGATTTATGAATGGAGACTTAGAAGAATAAGTCTACATGGAACAACCAAAAGGCTTCTCATTAACAGACAAAGAAGACTATGTGTGCAAACTGAAGAAGTCTCTATATCTACTGAAACAGGCTCCTCGTGCTTAGTACTCAAGACTGGATAAATATTTGCAAAAACAAGGCTTTAAGAGAGGTGGAGTAGACAACAATCTATATATAAAAGCCCATGAAAATGAACTCCTGATTGTTGTAGTATATGTTGATGACATTATGTTTCGAAGCAATAGAGAAGAAATAGCAAAAGGGTTTGCTGATCAGATGAAAACAAAGTTTGAGATGTCTATGATTGGAGAGCTCAGTTTCTACTTAGGACTTCAAATTCACCAAAAGAACACAGGTACATTAATCTCACAGGAAAAATAATTAAAAGAAATATTGAAAAAGTTCAAAATGGAGGACTGCAAACCTGTGTCAACTCCCATGATCACGGGATGCAAGTTGTGTGCTGATGATGGATCTTCTGATATAGATCAAAAACTCTACAGATCCATGATAGGAAGTCTGTTGTATCTGACAGCATCAAGGCCAGACATCATGCTAGTTGTAGGACTAGTGGCTAGATATGAAGCAGCACCTAAACAAAATCACCTTCTTGCAGTCAAAAGAATATTCAGATATCTACAAGGAACAACACAATATGGACTTTGGTATCCTAAAGGAAAAATCTTCACTTTGATAGCATACACAGATGCATATTGGGCCAGCTATGTGGATGACAGGAAAAGCACAAGTGGAGGTGCTTTCTATCTAGGAGAAATTCTGGTGGCATGGTTAAGCAAGAAACAAACATCTATCTCTCTATCTACAGCAGAAGTAGACTATATAGCAGCAGCAGCATGTTGTACACAAGTCATGTGGATGAAGCAAACCCTCCAAGACATGAAGGTAAGCATTGATGAACCTATCTCAATCAAATGTGATAATACAAGTGCTATAAGTATATCTAAAAATCCTGTGCTTCACTCAAAAACTAAACATATCCCAATCAAGTATCATTTTCTCCGAGAACAAGTGGCTCAAAAGATAGTAAAACTAGAGTATGTGCCAACAAAAGAATAGATAGCAGATATATTTACCAAACCGCTTGCTAGAGAACCATTTGAATATTTGAGAGACAGACTAGGGGTAGTATCAGTAGATTCTACTCTCTGATATAAAGAAAAAGCACAGTTTCAGGGGGAGAACAGAAATGAAAATATCATTCCAAGGGGAGATCAACCAGCAAGGGAAGCATGAAACAGGTCCTGAGGATCAAAAGGATTATGGAAAAAATACATCCAGCATAAAAGAACCAATAATAAGGCTAAAGGGTCAGTGGTGAACTTGACGTGAATCTAATCCAAAGGTTGGAGCAGTAGCATACAAAGTCAGAAGATCTTAGAGAGAGGAAATGCATGAAATGGTGAAAAAAAATATAAAATTTTAAACCCCTTGCCATTGATGTCAAAGGGGGAGGAAGAGCAAGCAACAGGAGAAAGGACCCTAACAGGAAAACAAAGGAAGTGTATTTCCATCAATGCCTAAGGGGGAGACTATTGGAAGTGTTTTCATTGATGGTAATGGAGGAAGAAAAGACAGAGACAAACAAAGGAGGCAGCAAAGAAGCGAACAAAGGAAGCAAAGGAGATAGGTGGAAGAAGACTGTCGAAATGTAACAGTCAAATAGCAGAACGGAAGCAACGACAAAGACAGAGAAAGAAGCACAGCTAAGGCAGAGACAGAGGCATCGAATATAGATGCAGAGCCATTATCAGAGGTAGAGGCAGAGGCAGAGCATTTATCAGAGGAAGAGGCAGTGAACATAGACGCGCCATTTTTATGGAATGGAACCATGTGCAAACCTACATAATATTCCAAGAATCGTAACCCAGGCGGGAGGATACATAATATTCCGGGAATCTTAATCCAAGCGGCAAAGTATATATATAAACCTTATTCTGAAAATCATTTTCCAGCTGGAGGATACACTAAAGGTGGAAGAGGAAGCTTATATATATGCAGTGAGATACATATGTTGTGCCTTATATATATAAAGGTCCAAAGCATATAAATTTATATGTAGCACGAGATCTAAAGAACCAAAGGTTCTATCAAAGAACCAAAGTACCATAAGGTTGGACCCTCACGAATCGCATCGGAGAAATGTGTGGCAGTGGAGCATGACAATAGAAGTTGCGATTGTGATTGAAGTTCCGAACCCAATATGGTTTAAACAACGATTTACATATGTTTAAGTTCCGGAGATTTGATAGCTAGTGGGACCCTCACCCAATTGCATCGGAGCATCGGAGCATAAGTATATTGAAACATGAAACTGCAAATTGCGATTGTAATTGAGTTTTGAACCCGATGGGCATATAAACTGTGACTTGATAGGTTTGAGTTCCGGCCTAATCGCATCAGCAAAATAAAGTGAACAGTCGTTCATCGCATCGAAACAATTGAGCGAATAGTAATCCATCGCATCGGAACAAGCCAAGATTGTGATTGCGATGAAGTCACGGACCTGATGGTTCAATAAGTCATAATTCATATGTGCGTTTGAGTTTCGAACCCGTACATCGCATCGGCAAAATAAAGTGAACAGTAATTCATCGCATCAGAACAAGCCAAGATTGCGATTGCGATGAAGTCGCAGACCCGATGGGCTTATAAACTATGATTCATGTAAGGTTGAGTTCCGGTAAACAGTGAATCATCGGAATCGGAGCATCAGAGCATTGGAATGTCGATACATTCAAATGGAAATTGTGATTGCGATCAATCAAAATCGGAAGAAGTCGAGGAGTAATGTATAACATCAGAAAGCATGGCAAGTGGGCCCGGATATATGATATTCTATTGATTATATGGAATCGACCCCTTATATTAATGTTTATAACGTTTGACTCGGGGAATATGCATACATGGTGATATATTTATATATTGTGCTAAAGTCGAAAGTTATAGAAAATGAGGTGCATGCTGGGCATTCGTTAAAATGAATTCATGGGTCTTTACATTCGGTTGGAGAATATATATGTATATATATGCTGATCCATATAATAAATACGCTGGTATTTAATATAATGGTTTTTATAAAGTTCACGGATTGGGTTTATTACAATAGCCTGCAAGGACGAAAAAGAGAAAGAAAACTATAGAAAAATGTGCAGTAATGCAAAAGAACAGAAGAGGGTTGATTTGAAAATAAATTATATGGACAGAGAATGTGTAAGAAGGCAGCCCAAGCACAAAGATTGAGAGTGAACAGACATTGCCCAGACTCATATATATTTAATAATAAAACCTGAAAAGCAGTTACATATGTGGCTTGTGCACATAGGTATAGTAAACAGATGAATAGATGTAGAAGTGAACCAAATATATAGAACAATCACTCAATAGCAGCAGAAAATACAAATCCAATAAAGCCAAGTCCCGAAAAGGAGCTGAGTGGAATTTAAATGTGTAATTGAAAATGTAAATTTTTTGGTTTTATATTGTTTGTGATGCAAAGGCAAGTGTCCAAAGGAAAAAGAAAAATCCCATTGTAAGATTGAAATTTGTACATATTGTTATAATTTTAAAATGAGTTGGAAAAAGGAATGAGAAGACAGAAGCCAAATAGTCATGACTATTCACTCCAAATTCCTTGTGAAATACAAATTGTCATGTGAGGAACTCTATATATAATATCAACTAGATATGCATAAAAAAATTATTAGAGAGAGTGAATATAGAGAATACATGAAAATTGAGGCAGAGGAGATAAGGAAGAGAGGAGCAGAAAGAGTTGCTACAAAACAGAGCTGATATCTGAGGTAAATCAGCAAAAAAAAAATTAATTGAGGAAGTTGGAGCTTCCCTATCAAGTTGAAGCTTGATAGCTGTCAGTTGTAGCTGACTGAGGTTGGAGCCTCCTGTAGGTTGGTGCCTGTAGAAAAATAGCGGTGAGAGGGAGTTGGAGCTTGCCTTTGCATCACAACAATAATAAAATGTGGTTTTCTCGCTTTATGGGTTTCCACTTACATCTGCTGTCTCTATGTGTGTTTCTTATGTGTTGATGTGATTCTTTCAATCTTCTTAATTGTTTACTGCTCTCAACATAAGTATGGTGTCATAGTAATTTAATATTGGCTGCAACATTTTAATACTGTTCACATATTAAGCTCTAAATAAGTTTGCTGAAAAATTTTAAAAATCTTATGTATGTATTAAATTGATTCACCCCCCCTCTCAATTTAATTAAAGATTCAACAAACTGAAATTCCACAGTCAACCCGTACCTTTCAGGAGTGGAGCGCAGGGGCAAGAAGAGGACATAATCGCATCTCTTGAAGGTTGGGAGGACTACATTTGTGAAAAGTGCATAATCAGATACGTATCTGTGCAAGCTCAGTGATTTAAGAATAGTAATATCTTTGTCGACATTATAAACAAGTGTTTATCTACTAGTGATTGAAACAACAAACATATGATAGACAGGTGTTGGGAAAGAATGAGACTTTTCTTATTATTATTTAAATATGTACCTCACAAGTTATATTTGAGTTCTGTAAGCTATGTGTAGAACTTATATTGTATTTTAAGTTCAGTAGTTATGATTATGGTAAAGAAAGATTTAGAATAACTATGCCCGAATTTATCCAGCAGTGTCTGTGTGTTGTAGGAATAGTGGAGACCAAGATTTCTGATTTGAATGTAGTTTACAGTGAACATCATGTAACGGTAAACAGTAGAAGTTCGTCGGATAACTGTGAAAATAGTGTTGTAAATTGTGCCAACACGAAAAGATAATAAACCAGTATTCAAGATATAGAATAAAACTGTCACTTACACCAAGGCAATAGTTACCATAATAAAAAATGTATATTATTACTTTCACCAATCTCAATTGAAAAACACCATTTAACTTTTCATACTACCTACTAAGCATACACCACGTCACTGAGCGGTACATAAGCAAATATTTAATTCGCAAACTTTGCAAATGGTTAAAACATATTTATATGAATTCGTTCAACCCTAAACCTGGCAAGGGTATGTACAGTAATAATTGTGATATATATATTACACCAATGTTTAAAGTTGATTCCATTATGGGCTCGGAAAACGTGTAAAGTTATGGCGGTAATACATCTGAGCAAAGCTTGTACATTAGATAGATATGCTATCTATTATATTTATGGTGATATTTTAATTCTTAGATCTTAGGATGAGTAATGCTCCACTTGGCATCGCTTCCGCTCCTCTGCAGTCTATTTGTCAGTACCAATTACTCCCGACAGTACTGGGCTATCCCGCCATGGTACAACTATTATGATTTCCCTCGGATTATCTATCCTTCCAAGGGAAAACACTCCGACATTGACTGCCAGTAGACTGTGAGTTAAACGAGTTTTCGGATTCCTTGGATTTTTCGGCATTCTCTCAAGCTTGAATTCTTCGAGTTTCAGACTCTGCCATGAACCTGTATATCAGTTCTGAGCTCCTTGGTAAACTTACTCTTAACACTATGATTTAGTTTTCTCCTTTTAATCGTTTCAATGTCTATATTTTTTTTTAAAGACAAATGGCACCCCTCAATGCTCTTACAGGGTTTCGTCGATATGATTTCTTCCATCATCTCTTCAATAACCGGCTCCAAGGCATGTCATTCACCGGAACCAATTTCTTAATGCGGCACAGAGGGTAAGTCTTCTTCTACAGGCTAACTCGGTTTAATTCGGGATTATAACGTAGATTATACCCTTGTTTTTCAAATGAGAATTCTAACCCCCAGACTCATGACTTCCAGAGGTCAGCCGTGACAAGGTTATTTCTTATCAGGTAATAGTTCTTGCTGAATTTGAACTAGGTTCTAAATAAAATGTGAAACTTCGTTGAATACCCTACTGTTTTTCTTAACCTCGTGGCTGGTCGTTTCTCTGTTTGCAGGTATGAGGATTCTAACCCTTGGTATGGCATCCTTTGGATGATTTACCCTGCAATGGCCATGGCTAACATTCCATCCAAATTTAACAGGTACTTAGAACTTCCAAAAGATAATTACCCTCTCCAAGATTCTTCGTCGATTGCTTCTGGGTTTACGCCTTCCGGCTATAGAAATTTTTTTAAAGGGTCTCGCCCACTTGAGCTAGGGTTTTACGGTTCTTTTGAGCACTCTGTTATTTAAGAAGCTAATATGTGTAAACATATATTATTATTTTTAATGGGTTTTACCCGAGGATGGTTTTACAGTCAATATTTAAACCTCTCCTGTTGCATGTCAAATGTAAGGGTTTCTATGTTAAGTTCGGCCCGTATATTACTGTTTGAGAGCAGAGTGATACCGTTTATTTCTTTACTGTGATATTCACACTGTTGTTCATTTATTACATTGTATACCACTTTATTTATTGAGTTAAGGTTCTGAACCAAAAATTCTCTATCTGCAAACCTATTCAGGTTTTCTTCTTGCTAACAACTTTATTTGTACATTGCTCAGGAAGCTCTATTTTTACTCTGTTATTTCCGTTATATAATTTTAAGTATTGTTTTTCCACAGAAGTATTATTATCTCCTGAATTCCATTATTATGCTTGATGAGGAAGAATGAAAGACAATAAATAACATTCCCTCTTCAAGATCTTGGTTTAAAGGGTTTGATTCCTTCCGTACGAAAAGTTTAGCTATACTCCGGAAAATGTTACAGTACCTCATATGTATTGAAAGACTACTATTACTTCTTTACTTTACTACTATTCTTTCCTAATAATACTGACTACTGTACTTTCTATATTGTTTTACTGCCTTGCGCATGCTACAGAAAACATTGTTATTAGAAAAGTTATATTATTACTATCAGATTCTTCTGTCTTATTTAATTTAGAAAAAGATGATTCTATAATTCCTATTTAGCATTTTGTTTATGCAATACAAATCTTAATAATAATTTATATAATAATAAAAAAGTGAACCACTCATCTTCTACACTATACACAACCATTCAAAATTCAGCAATGAAAATAATTAAATTACACAAGAATACTTATCTGAATTAATAGATTCTAGTTGTTGTACTCCCAACCATCAAGGGAGGCTATTACGTCCTCCACTTTCCCCCTAGCTCCAGAATCTGGATGGTGCAACAGGTTAACAGTGGATTTTCTTTGCTGTGACCTCTGGATGGCCAATCCAGTCACAATCAGATTATCTGGTTTCACAAGGGTTTCAGAAATCTATTTTCAACTTTTCCTCCACCAACTCTAGAAAATACTTCACCCTCCTTACCAAAATTCACATAACCCTCACTCCTCTCCCTGGATTCCACTTTATCCTCAGAGGAGTGGGTAACTGTTTCTCCAACTATTCGCAACCACCTCTTATTCTTAAAAACTTTTACCAATAGCTTAAAAGATTTTCTTTTCATTAACTAGTCCTCCTACTTTAATGATTTTCAGCAAAGTAATTTGTTTTTATCTACAATAAAGTTTCAAGTCTTTTTACTAGAAATTAAAAAAACAAATGTCTTTAACTAGTGAATACTAGTTAACTCTAATTGAGGCTGTCACATCTCCCCCCCTAGAAGTAACACCATCTTTGGTGTCTTAGACCAGTTCTGTGAAGAGCTCTGGGTAAGCTTCCCGCATAAATTTCTCGTCCTCCCACGTCGCTTCATCTGGTCCGAAGTGCTTCCACTACACTTTCACTTAGATAACTGCTCGTTTGTGGAGTTCAATTTCTCTTCTCTCAAATATGCATTGCGGCTCGACCAGAAACTTTCTTTCTGGTTCGACATGAAAAAACAAAGTATTTCCAGTCAGTATGAATCAATCATTTAGAACTTTAAGTTAGGATTCCTATTCCTTTTTCCTACCTGAATACTTTGCCAATGAATCACATGTTTTTCATCATGTACATATTGCTTCAGCAAGGACACATGGAACACATTGTGTACTTGAATATGACTGGGCAGGGCCAATATATAAGCTATTGGTCCCACCCTTTCTAGTATTTGGAAAGGTCCACAGTACCAGAGAGCCAATTTGGCACAGGAGGTCCATCTCATGGTACTCCTCTTGGGATTAATTCTTACGTATATGTGGTCCCCTACTACAAATTCATGGTAGGACCTTTTCTTGTCGGCGTACATCTTTTGTCTATCTTGCGCAACCTTCAGGTTTTGCCTTATTATTTTTACTTCAGCTTCCATATCAGCCAACATTTCAGGTCCCAACAATAACTTTATTTCAGGACTACTCCAGTTTATAGGTGTACGACATTGCCTACCATACAATGCCTCAAATGGAATCATTTTCAGAGATTCCTGATATACATTGTTATAGGAAAACTCAACCAGGTGCAAGTAATCCTCCCACTTGGTTTGCTACTGCATCACATACATGCACAACATGTCTTCCAGAACTTCATTTACCCATTCTGTCTGCCCATTAGTTTGAGGATGGTAGGCAGTAATAAAATGTATCTGAGTTCCCAGAATAGAAAACAAAGTCTTCCAAAATGCGGATGTAAACTTAACATCCCGATCTGAAATTACGGTCTTAGGTATGGCATGCAACCTAAATATTTCCTTCATAAATATATCTGCAATCTGTACCGTCTTGTATGTAGATTGTACAGGTATGAAATGGGTAGATTTTCTTAATCTTTCCACCACCACCATGATTGAATCATTCTGCCTCTTTGTTTGTGGTAAACCCGTGATGAAATCCAAGGAGATAACCTCCCACTTCTACTCAAGAATGGGTATGGGCTGCAATAGTCCTGCAGGATGCTGATGCTCCACCTTAACATGCTGACATTCCAAACATTTTCTTAGATACTCTGCAATATTATTACACATACTTGGCCAATAATATACCTTTCTTATTCCAGTGAGCATATTTTGATATCCCAGATGGCTAGCGTAATTGCTGCGGTGGAATTCATTCATTATTAACTCCTCAAGACCTGCTCGATTAGGAACATAGATTCTTCCACGAAAAGTCAACATCTGATCTTCGTTCTTTCCCAAATATGATGTCTTTGCTTGCTTCTTATCATCCTCCATTTTCTGCCTCAATAATTTATATTCTGGGTCCTTCTGTGCTTCTTCTTTTAACTGTTCCAACAATTGACTTTCTAGCTAGTTGTAATACAATGCATAAATACCATGCAATCTTTTGCTCAATGCATCTGTAACTCAGTTTTCTTTCCCCTTAACATGCTGTATATCCATGTCAAATTCACTCAAAAAGGAATTTCATATATCCTGTCTAGAATTTAAATCTACTTGCTTAAAATAATTAGTCAAGCTGCTATGGTCTGTTTTAAGTACAAATCTTTTACCCAGCAGATAATGCCTCCATACTCAGAAGGCATGCACTACTGCTATAAGCTCTAAGTCATAAGGAGAATATTTTTTTTCGTGTTCTTTCAACTTCCTAGACTCGTAGGCTATCACTTTACCTTCTTGAGTTAATATCACACCAACTACTTCTTTTCTTGCATCAGTACAAACCCCATAGTCTTTATTGGGGTCAGCTACCTTCAGTACTGGCATTGTAGTTAGGAGTTGTTTCAGCTTTTCAAAGTTGTTCTGACATTCATTCGTCCATTTGAAAGGCTTGCCTTTATTCTGAAAGGATGTAATAGGGAAAGCAATTTTAGAAAACCCTTCTATAAATCTTCTATAATAACCAGCTAGACCCATAAATGATCTAATTTCTACCACATTCTGAGGTACTCGCCCTTCGACAATGGTTTTGATCTTTTCGAGATCAACATCTATCCCTTTAGCTGATACAACATGTCCCAAGTATTGGATTTCTGATTTAAAGAAATCACATTTGCTAAACTTAGCATAACGCTGATGCTTCCTCATCATTTCCAAAACTATTCTCAAATGTTCCTTATGTTCTTCCTCGCTTTTTGAGTATATCAGTATGTCATCTATGAAAATCAGTACAAAGTTATCCAAAAACTAATGAAAAATGCCATTCATCTACCTCATAAAGGTTGCTGGCGCATTTGTCAATCCAAAGGGAAGCACCACGAATTCATAATGTCCATATCGAGTGCGAAATGTTGTTTTGAAAATATCCTCATCCTTAAACCGAATCTGATGATATCCGGATCTTAAGTCTATCTTAGAGAACACCTTAGCCCCTCTCACTTGATCGAATAAATCATCGATTCTTGGTAAGGGGTATTTGTTCTTAACAGTCAACTTATTAAGCTACCTATAGTCCATACACATTCATAAAGTTCCGTCATTTTTCTTAACAAAGAGGACTGGTGCTCCCCAAGGAGACACACTTGGGTGGATATAGCCCTTGTCTAACAGTTCTTGTAACTGTATCTTCAGCTCTGCTAATTTTGGTACACTCATTCTATAAGGAGCTCTTGACACCAGAGAGGCTCCTGGTAGCAATTCAATGGTGAAGTCAATATCCCTTTTGGGTGGCAATCTAGGAATTTTTTCTGGAAATACATCCAAGAATTCCTGCACTACAGGAATATCCTCCATTATTGGAGCCTTTTCCTTGGAATCTCCATATCCTACTTGAATTGCATACAACTGACATCCTTTCTTAATACACTTGCCCATTTGGGATGTTGTTATCGGGCATATTTGTACAGGCTTTTTAATTCCTTGAATTTCCTTACTTGTGCCATCTTGCATTGTGAAATAAATAATCTTTTCTTTGTAGTCCACTAGGGTTCAGTGTCTTTCCAGCCAGTCCATTCCCAATAACACATCATAAGACCCCAATGGTAAAATATTTAAGTCTACTTGTAACTGTTGTTCTGCCACCTCTAATATACAATTAGAAATTTTGGCAGTTACCTTTCGTTTTTCCCTGGTAGCTAATTGAACTAACCAGGAGTTCTTAAATTTCTACTCTTTTAATTTGCATAATTCCACTATTTTAGGACTTACATAACTTAAAATTGCTCCAGGATCTACTAAAATCGAAATAGGTTTAGTTAGTATAGTACCTTCCAATTAAATCATTGTGGGCTGAAAATCAGCCTGTCGGTCCTCCAAGGTTGCATTTATATGACGTATATTTCGCGCCACGTCTCCCACTGTAGATGCCTCTTGAAAATTTGTTACAACTTCATTTTTATTCCGTTGGGGACAATTTTTATAGTAATGAGCCTCCCCATAGCCCCAACACTGTAGGGGAGGTTTTAAAATCTGTCCCTGATCCGACTTGCTGGATGCTTATGTGGGTGTCTCCTCCGCTGGCCACTTAGTTCTTTGATGATTTTTACCAAACTGATTGCTGATAGAATTACGTGCTGAGCCTTTAAAGTTTCTGCTTTTACTGCTTTTAAAAGTGGAGTTATTTTTCTGATTTTTCCTTGGCTGCCAACTTTTTCCTCCTTCACCCTTGGCCTTGTTCTACTAATAGCACATTCGTGCTTTACGGATAGCCTCATCCATGGTTTGAGGGTTAACAAATTCTATCTGTTCTCTCATATGGCCAGGTAAACTGCTTAAGAACCTCTGCACCTTGGCCTTTTCTTCTCGGAGATAAGGAACGTAACGTAACAGGGAAGTAAATTTTGTAACATAATCATCCATGGTCATTTGTCCCAATCGAATATCATGTAATTCCTTAGCTTTGTCATCATAAAATCTTTCTGTTAAGTACTTGTCCTTAAAGTATTGCTAAAATAGTTCCCATGTGATATCTAGTTCATCAATGCTGCGTACATTTTTCACCTCCTCCCACCACAGGGTGGCTTTTTTTCGCAACTGGTATATAGCCAATCTGGCCTTCAGATTGCTGCTATATTCATATACCTGGAAGTACTTATTTATATTGATTAACTAGGCTTCAGCCACCTCCTCTGCCTCACCATCAAATGTTGGTGGCTTAATTTTACGAAATTCCCCCCCCAGCTCCACTTTCTGTCTCTTATGATCTTGTTGGTCGGATAAATTGCCCGAATCTGCCTCATTATAATTTTTTTTTTTGCTGTTTTGGGAGGGACTCTTTTCAGTTCTACCAGTAGTGTTGTTTCTAGTTTACTGTTCTTCTTGTTCCCTTGATAACTATTTTTCCACACTGGGACGTCCCATCTCCTGATTTTTTTTATCAGATAAACTTTTTAGAATCTTTTCTTGATCTTGTAACAACCTCTCATTGTTCCTCCAGACTCTTATCATTTCTTCTTGTAGTTGTTGTACTTTATTTAGCAAAAATGAAGTTTGTTGTTATTGTTCCTCAAGAAATCGAATCATGTTTTGGTGTTCTTCCACAGTTAATTGAACCCACATTTATGGATTCATAACTGTAGGGACTTGAGTTTCCTCTGGTTGTAACTGAGATGCTATAACTCCCTCATTTCACTCGCTTCCCCTCAGTGCACTAAACACATACACAACTTCACTATTAGTAGACCTTTAGGATCCTAGTGTAGCAACTGGCTCCGATACCACTTGTCACTTACACTAAGACAATAGTTACCATAATAATAATAAAAATTATTATTACTTTCACCAATCTAACTTGACAAACACCATTTAAATTTTCATACTACCTACTAAGCATATACCACGTCACTGAGCGGTACATAAGAAAATATTTAATTCGAAAACTTTGCAAATGGTTAAAACATATTTATATGAATTCGTTCAACCCTAAACCTGGCAAGGGTATGTATAGTAATAATTTTGATATATATATATATATATATATATATATATATATATATATATATATATATTACACCAATGTTTAAATTTGATTCCATTACGGGCTCAGAAAACGTGCAAAGTTATGGCAATAATACATCTGAGCAAAGCTTGTAATTTAGATAAATATGTTATTTGTTATAATTATGGTGATATTTTAATTCTTAGATCTTGGGATGAGTAATGCTCCACTTGGAATCGCTTTCGCTCCTCCGCAGTCTATTTGTCAGTACCAATTGCTCTCGACAGTACTGGGCTATCCTGCCGTGGTACAAATGTTGTGATTTCCCTCGGATTCTCTATCCTTCCAAGGGAAAACACTCCAGCATTCACTGCCAGTAGACTGTGAGTTAAACGAGTTTTCGATTTCCTTAGATTTTTCGACGTTCTCTCAAGCTTGACTTCTTCGAGTTGCAAACTCCGCCATGAACATGTATATCAGGTCTGAGATCCTAGGTAAACTTACTCTTAACACTACGATTTAGTTTTCTCCATTTAATCGTTTCAATGTCTATATTTTTTTTTAAAGCCAAATGGCACCCCTGAATGCTCTTATAGGGTTATGCCCATATGATTGCTTCCAGCATCGCTTCGATAACTAGCTCCGAGGCATGTCATTCACTGGAACGAAGTTCTTAACGCGGCGCGGAGGGTAAGTCTTCTTCTACAGGCTAACTCGGTTTGATTCAGGATTATAACGCAGATTATACCCTTGTTTTTCAAATGAGAATTCTAACCCCCTGACTCATGACTTCCAGAGTTCGAGTGCGACAGGGTTATTTCTTATCAGGTAATAGTTCTTGCTGAATTTGAACTACGTTCTAAATAAAATGTGAAACTTCGTTGAATACCCTACTGTTTTGCTTAACCTCGTGGCTGGTCATTTCTATGTTTGCAGGTATGAGGATTCTAACCCTTGGTATGGCATCCTTTGGACGATTTACCCTGCAATGGCCATGGCTAACATTCCATCCAAATTTAACAGATACTTAGAACATCCAAAAGATAATTACCCTCTCCAAGATTCTCCATCGATTGCTTCTGGGTTTACGACTTCTAGCTATAGAACAATTTTTAAAGGGTTTCACCCACTTGAGCTAGGGTTTTACGGTTCTTTTGAGCACTCTGTTATTTAAGAAGAAAATATCTGTAAACATATATTTATTTTTTTTAATGGGTTTTACCTGAGGATGGTTTTATAGTCAAGATTTAAACCTCTCTTGTTGCATGTCAAATGTAAGGGTTCCGATGTTAAGTTCGGCCCGTAGATTACTGTTTGAGAGCAGAGTGATACCGTTTCTGTTCTTACTGTGATATTCACACTGTTGTTTGTTTATTACATCGTATACCACTTTATTTATTAAGGTGTTATGGTTTTGAACCAAAAATTCTCTATCAGCAAACCTGTTCAGGTTTTCTTGTTGCTAACAACTTTATTTGTACATTGCTTAGGAAGCTTTTTTTTTACTCTATTATTTCCGTTAAATAATTTTAAGTATTTTTTTTCCACAGAAGTACGATTATCTCCTGTCTTCCATTATTATGCTTCATGAGGAAGAAAGAAAGACAATAAATAACATTCCCTCTGCAAGATCTTGGTTTAAAGGGTTTGATTCCTTCCGTACGAAAAGTTTAGCTATATTCTGGAAAATGTTACAGTAGCACATATGTATTGAAAGACTGCTATTAATTCTTTATTTTACTACTCTGCTTTCCTAACAATACTAGCTACTGTACTTTCTATATTGTTTTATTGCCTTCCGCATGCTATAGAAAACACTGTTATTAGAAAAGATATATTATTATTATCAGATTCTTCTGTCTTTTCTTACTGTGATATTCACACTGTTGTTTGTTTATTACATCGTATACCACTTTATTTATTAAGGTGTTATGGTTTTGAACCAAAAATTCTCTATCAGCAAACCTGTTCAGGTTTTCTTGTTGCTAACAACTTTATTTGTACATTGCTTAGGAAGCTTTTTTTTTACTCTATTATTTCCGTTAAATAATTTTAAGTATTTTTTTTCCACAGAAGTACGATTATCTCCTGTCTTCCATTATTATGCTTCATGAGGAAGAAAGAAAGACAATAAATAACATTCCCTCTGCAAGATCTTGGTTTAAAGGGTTTGATTCCTTCCGTACGAAAAGTTTAGCTATATTCTGGAAAATGTTACAGTAGCACATATGTATTGAAAGACTGCTATTAATTCTTTATTTTACTACTCTGCTTTCCTAACAATACTAGCTACTGTACTTTCTATATTGTTTTATTGCCTTCCGCATGCTATAGAAAACACTGTTATTAGAAAAGATATATTATTATTATCAGATTCTTCTGTCTTATTTAACGTAGAAAAAGATGATTCCATAATTCAGATTTAGCCTTTTGTTTATGCAATAAAAATCTTAATAATCATTTGTATAATAATAAAATAGTGAACCACCCGTCTTCTACACTATTCACAACCATTCAAAATTCTGTAATGAAAATACTTAAATTACATAGGAGTACTTATCTAAATTAACAGATTCTAGCTGTTGTCCTCCCAACCATCAAGGGAGGCTATTATGTCCTCCACTTGCCCCCTAGCTCCAGAATCTGGATAGTGCCACGGGTTAATAGTGGAGTTTCTCTGCTGTGACCTCTGGATGGCCAATCCAGTCATAATCAGATTATCTAGCTTCACAAGGGTTTGAGAAAGCTATTTTCAACTCGTCATCCACCAGCTCTAGAGAATACTTCACCCTCCTTACCAAAATTCACAGAACCCCCACTCCTCTCCTGGGATTCCACTTTATCCTCATAGGAGTGGGTAACTGTTTCTCCAACTGTTCCCAACCAGCTCCTATTCTTAGAAACTTTTACCAACAGCTTAAAAGATTTTCTTTTCATTAACTAGCCCTCCTACTTTACTGATTTTCAGCAAAGTAATTTGTTTTTATCTATAATAAAGTTTCAAGTCTTTTTACGAGAAATTAAAATAAAAAATGTCTTTAACTAGTGAATACTAGTTAACTCTAATTGAGGCTGTCACAAAAACTATAAATATGTAAAGGTAATATATATATATATATATATATATATATATATAATCTGAAGCAAATTTCTTAATGAAAAAATATTGTAGAGTAGACTATCAGTCGAGGGTACCAGGTGAAAACCCAACCCTAGACACATTATCCCTCAAGCACGGCTTACTCGAAAAAACTAGTATGGTGGTTCGGTCAACTGAATAATTTCAGAGACATAAAAATTTAACTAGCAAAATTCTGGAATGATATTACTGAGAAGAGTAGAAAACCAGTAAGTAGTATCTAACTGCAATTCAACTATTTAGTACTCAATGTACATATAAATATTTGGATAAAGGCTCAGAACCAAAAATTTAATAACACAAATTATTATAACTTTGAATTGCAGGGGTCGGCCAATGGCTCAGACCCTAACCCAGAAATGTTCAAATAATCAAGAACATTAAGGAAAAAAAATCTGGAATATCTCATTATGCACATATATATGTAACAACATTAAAAGAGTAATACTTATTTCTTCATTTACAATAGCGTAAGTCCATGGAGGACTATCTGAGAAACAAGACCAAATGCATCTACAGATACATTAAAAAAACATAAAGTATTTGCACAGTACAAAGAGATAGTCTCGAAAAAATCACTGAGAACCAAAAGGACTGGGTCCAGAGGGAAAACCATCTCTCGATAGAAAGTAGCACTGTTGTGCAAGATTACATATTCTTTTACAAAGAAATAAACCCCAGAAATGCATTGTAAAAAGAGATTTCTATTTTTCCATGTCGAAAGGGATCATTGAATGATTCCGCCAGTGTGACAGTCCGAGGACAAGGCCTAGGGAGGAGCAAGCAAAGTATGCGAAGTACTTGAAAGAGAAATAAGCTCCATTAGCAGTATGAAGCTTAACTAAGAAACTGTGGAGTGTTCATTTTTTAACAGAAAGGTACCTGTGAAATCAACATAATTACGATAAGTAAGTATCAGCTTTTAACATAAAACTGTAAATGAGCATTGCAGCGGAAAAGGAAAGGAGGTCTGAGGTTAAGGTTTACATGTTAAACCAAATTTCGAAATGAAAACCCCGATTGTGAACCTGAAAACTGGTGGAAGAATCAATGAGACCTCTTAGATAAATTGACGCAATTAAAAATCAGAATAGGAGACAAGTTCAAAAAAAAAATTTGAAGGAGAAACGTGTAGTGGTATGCGAAAACTGAAAGTCTTACCTGGGCAAAATTTCTGAATCCTTTATTTCTATCACAGCTGCCGTGACCCATGAAACTGTACATTTCTCTATTGAAGCACTAGCTCGAGGAGCTTCCGTGCCAAGGTGAGTCTCACTTTTCTCACGGAAGCATTCGGGCAGATCCAGAAGCCCAACCATCAGTGAAAAAAAAAACTAAACCCTAAGACAACAGAACAAGCGGAGCTCAGTCGGTGAGGGAATGAATCGATAGGATAAGGTTGTGGGGTAATACCAAGGGTTTTCTTGACAGCCTTCCTACCGTAGATCTCTGTCACCATCCAACGGTGGGTAGAGGAGCAGGTGTCCTCGGTTCAATAAAATTAATTGCACGACAAATCCAACAAATGGCGAAGAATTAAATAATGCCAGACATGACCAGGACGAGAACCCTGAATCAATGTGTCTAGATAGGACTTGTATTAAAGGCGAAATTCCAAAACAGTTATGAATTAGATTATTCGTATAACGTATAAGGGTTGGATAGATTAAACCATATTATAAGCAATGAAATATAATTTATATCTAGGAAAACCAAATTCTTGCAACCTTATATTATATGTAAAAAAGAAATATCAAGCGTGTTGTAAATCAAGTCACTTTCCAATCATAGATGTGTAAATAAAAGCCATGTTGTTTACTATATATTTTAACCATAAAGTATGGAGTGAATTTTTTTTTATATATGGTAAAGTTTAATGATAGACGTTATACTCGGAATCGAACTCAGACCTTTTCATTTCTTTCTTAATGAAACATGAATATTGAAACTCCCACCCACTCTTAACTAAGTTGCAACCGGGAGCAGGGGAGTTCCCTGTCTATTATTATGTGTATTAACAACGCTTGTTTCTTTTGTCATCCATCCGTTAAGTGCTTTTCCGGAACTATTACAAAAATGGTTGGAAGTATAATTTTAATTGCGCAGGGGGAACAAGGGCTCATTGGTTATTGCGCATTACAATGACATCGAAGCCTTCGCATCTGCAGCTTCACCTCAGCTTCACCTCCGTCTGGCTCATAGTCCTTTTTCCATAGTTCGTAACATTTTTTCTTTACTGTTAAAGAAATCATAGTTCACCTTTTAATTTGTCCAAAGAGATAAAAATAAAAATATTATTATGTTTTAGTTCACCTTTTAATTTGTGGAAATATTTTTTTTCTTCTATGATTAAAAAAATAGTATTATATTTTCCTGGATTTTATAAAACGTATTCTAAGTCTATTAAAAAAAAATTAACATAGTAAACCATGTTTCATTTTCTGAATTTTATATATGGTATAAATGTCCATTTCAGATTTTATTGGTTAATATTTTTTTATTAAAATATATTTAATATTTTTAACGTTTTTTTATCATAAAAATAATAAGAATTTTTATGTTAAAAAAATAATATTATATTTCTTGGATTTTGTAACACTTATTTCTGAGTCTATTAAATTTGAAAGTGAATGATCTTTATGAATTCATTATACCAATTGAAATCCATATTTATGAATTCATAAAATCCACAATTTTCTTATCACAATGTGATAATCCCAATCATTCTGTTTCAATTAATAACCACAAAAAATTCAAAACCATCATCTTTTAAACTTGTATTTTAATATTTTTATTTTGTATAAATATCCATTCCATTTTTCACTTCTTAATAGTTTTTTATATATTAAAATATGTTTTATATTTACGGCAGTTTTCTATGTTAAAAAATTAATATTATATTTCATCGTTTTGTATTCTAGTTTTATTAAAATATTTTTTAACGTTTTTATATATTAAAATATATATATATATATATATTTTTTAATTTAAAATTTAGTAAAAAAAAAAGTCCATTTCATGATTTACTTGTTAATATTTTTTATAGATTAAAATATATTTAATATGTTTTTTTTTAATAAAAATAATAAAACCTTCTTTCACTTTCCATGTAAGAAATAATCGTGAAAATATAGAGTTCTCAATATACTCATCTAAAATTGGGGTATAATATTCTAATTTAAATTTTTTTTTTTTTTTACATTGAGTTATTTTCATAACAATTATTAAAATATATATATATATATATATATATATAATAGTTAAAAATAAAATAAAATTTAATGACTTGGTTTTGTTTTGTTAGTTAATAATATTCTAAGAGCAATAAGAATTTTATTATTTCTAAAAGCATTTTTATTTTATCTAGATTAATGTCGCATTGATACATTTAAAAAAAAACATTTAATTCCGTTTTACTCACCATTCTAACTATCTTATTATTAGTAATTTCTTTCTTTGCTTAGTATTACACTAGAAATTATCATGGTGCATTTTTCTTAATAACAAATAATAGAATACTTTGATAACAAAATATTATGGACTCGATAATGTAATAGCCTTACTACTAGATAAGCCATTAACTATATTCAAGAAACACCATGATAAAGTCATATATTATGTTACTATGTCACCAAATTTTTTACAAAGGTTATTTGATAGTTTTTACAAGATGTACCAATTATATAGTTTCACATCCACCTGGGTTATCATGGGCTTATTCGACCTGGTAGTTCAGACACCAGTCAGCCATCATGTATTAAATTAACATAAATGTCATGTTTGTCATGGGTAAAACTGCGATGGTGGGTTACACTTTTGTGAGAATCAGGGGCGAAAAAGTCATTTTCCCAACAGTTCGGCCGAACTTTCGAAATTAGTTCAACCAAACTAATTCTACCATTTACATTGACAACGTACTGATGAAACGGAGAAATAGATTTATGGTCGGAGATGGTAAAACCTGCAACAGAAGTTCGACTGAATTAATAGTGCGGCTAGACTAATAGTTCGACCGAACTTTTAAAATAATTCAACCGAAATTTAGTTTATAAATATACCATCCCGCTAACGTGAAGAGGTTTCAGGCTTATTAGCATTGTTGCAACTCTATCTGTTGCGTTTACTGAGGTTGTTGTGTTTTTTGTATGCTGCAACACTGTCTCCTGCGTTTGCTGAGGTTGTGGTGTTTGTTGTTTGCTTTTGTAGAGTCTTGGTATTGCGTAGGGGCGAGGAGGTGAGAAACTTGTTTGTTTTCTGCTATTTATTTTCTTTGTGAATTTGTATTTTTAGTTTTGTTCTTCCATTTTAGTTTTATTTCTGTGTTTTTTGTTTGTAAGTAATTTGTAATCTGTGTCCTCCACGACATCCTCATTCATCTCCTTCTTGTCTTCTCATTGTAGCCTCATCTCGTCTCCGAATTTCCAGGTTGGTACATGTGTCAAAGAATTTCCCCACATCCAATGAATACTTCATTTCATGGTTCGAAAAGGGTGTGAATCAAAGTTTTTTTCTCTTTCATTCTATCATCTATTTAATGGATGTCTCAACAACTGTGATTTTTCAATTTTTTTGTTGCTTGAAGAAATTTTACAAAAAAATGCAGCTTAAGCTTTCTCTGCTTCAAAATGACATGATTGACTTCAAATAAAACAACCTTTAGAATTGATTCGAAATGTCTAGCCCTTCAAGAATACAAAGTAAAACAAAAAAACAACTCCACATCCTAAAAACCATGCCATTCAAAAAATCCATTGTTTCAGTACAGTGAAATATACAGCGAAAGGAAGAAAATAGAATTTCAGGTAGGGAAGATAAAGATGTCATAACATAACCTATGATATATAAGCATAATCTTCAATTCCATTGTTTTGTAGGTAAAGTACTATCTTCACATTAAAGCATTGTATAAGGTTACTCTACAAAACATCATCTACGTTTTACTGAAGCATATCTTTTTAAAGACAAATAACAAGCATAGGCTAATATTTGAATCACATGGGAAATTCAAAGAACCTAAAAAACAGAGATTAAAACACTTATTTATTCCTTCACAACCAGGTACATTTCATAAACAAATTATATAATCTGTGGATTTTCTTTCCATTATAGTGTTTTTCCAGGTTATCCATTTTGTTAGAAATCACATGTGGGTTGGAGAAGTAGATAACATATCCAAACAAAGAGAGTTGGAGTTTACAAGCACCCTTATGACATTACACATCATAAGGACAAGTTGTTCACATAATATATTATCATCATAGCTTGATTATATTTATACAGTCAAGTCAATAACCATTATCCCTAAATGGGATGATTTGGTCAAGTTTGATCACTCAAGTCTACCCCAAAGCAGTTATACAATCCACGTTTCCCAGCCCTTTCTGCACCTAGTTGGTTACAATGAACTTGGGTAGAAAACTTACTCAGTCCTATCCAACCACCTGCATCCCCTTAGTGTTGAAATTTACTATCTTCACATTAAAGCATTGTATAAGGTTACTCTACAGAACATCATCTACTTTTTAATGAAGAATATTTTTTTAAAGACAAATAACAAACAAAGGCTAATATTTGAATCGCATAGGAAATTTAAAGAATCTCAAAAAAAAGATTGAAACACTTATTTATTCCTTCACAACCAGGTACATTTCATAAAAAAACTATATAATTTGTGGATTTTCTTTCCTCTACAGTGTTTTTCCAGGTTATCCAGTTTGTTATAAATCACAAGTGGGTTGCAGAAGTAGATAACTAATCCAAACAAAGAGAGTTGGAGTTTAGAAGCACCCTTGTACATGTCATTTCTCCCACAAACTCATCAAGGTGTGAATTTTGAAATAAATTCATCAACCGCTACCACTAGTTGTTTTAGTAAGTGCATAAAATAATTTTGGAAACCATGTACATGTCATTTATCCCACAAACTCATCAAGGTGTGACTTTTGACACAACTTCATCAAAACTACCACTAGCTATTTTAGTAAGCGCATAAAATAATTTTGCAAACCATGAAAATGTCATTTCTCCCACAAAATCATCAAGGTGTGAATTTTGACATAACTTAATCAACCACTACCAATAGTTGTTTAAGTAAGGGCAAACCACTACCACTTCAAGGCAAACCGTGTACATGTGTCATTTCTCCCATAAAGGTTTAGGCAAAATTTAAGGAATGTGTCATTTTTATGTCATTTGTCTGTCATTTCTATGTCAGCTCTCCCATAAACTATAAGACAATGTCACTTCTCCCATATATACTATAAGGAAAACCATGTACATGTTATTTCTCTCCTAAACTCTAGGCAAGGAAAACTTTAAGGTGCATGCAATTTTTAGATGTGATTTTTCCCATAAAATTTAAGGAATACTTTAAGGAAAACCATGCACATTCCAAGGCTTTCTCCCATTAATTAAAAGAAAACTTTAAGGCCTAAAAACTGAACATAAAGTGGCTGAACATCCATAGGATTTTAGTCTATCTGTTGAGTGTTAACTTCTACAAGTTCTAAAGGAAGAATCTGTAAAGGGCCAGGTAGCCTCTAGATCTCATATTTTCTAAAAGGTGACATATACAACAAATTCCCCTACAGTCAATCTCTATAACATATCTAAAAATAAGTTGTTCATTTTAATATCCATAAACCACAGCCACTTTAAGGTAAATCGTGTACATGTGTCATTTCTCCCATACATGTTTCATTTCTCCCATAAACTCTTAAGGAAAATTTTAAAGCATGTGTCATTGGCTTTTTCCCATTAACTTTAAAGCATGTGTCATTTCTCAGGGCTTTCTCCCATTAATTCAAGGCAAACTTTAAGGCCTAAAAACTGAAACTAAAGTAGTTGAACTTCCATAGGATAGGATCCCCCAAACTCAAATGGAGTAAAATGTTAAATGTTAAAAGTGGAGTGTTTTATGATGTAATGGATCTTAATAATCTAGATTGACATGGATGTATTTTATTAGTGTACCTAAATTTACACCTTCCATGTTGCTTTATTCTTGTAAAATGTTAAAAGTGGAGTGTTTTATGTTGTAATGGATATAAATAATCTAGATTGACATGGCTACAATGAGATGATGATAGTGTAGGTTGATACTGAGGTTGTAAGATTCTTGTACATATCAAGTATGAATGATAGTACAAGCCAAAAATTACATTATTATAAATTATTAAAAATTTTGATAAGTGCTAAATCATACTTCTTATCAAGGACATAAATAGTTTTTAAGTTGAATTTGTTTTCCTAATGTTCTTAGCCTATTTATAGATGTGAAAATAATCGTTTCTAGATGTGATTTCTCCCATAAACTTCAAGGCAAACTAAACGACAAAGTAAATTATAAGGAAAACCTTCTACATGTCATTTCTCCCATGAACTCATAAAGGTGTGAATTTTGACATACGTCATTTCTATGTCATTTCTCCCAAAATATATAAGACAATGTCATTTCTCCCATATACGAAATGCAAACATTAAGGAAAACTATGTACATGTCATTTCTATCTTAAACTCTAGGAAAGGAAAACTTTAAGGCATGTCATTTATAGATCTGATTTCTCCTTTAAACTTTAAGGAAAACCATGGACATGCCATTTTTCCCACAAAGTAAAGGCTTTTTCCCATAAATTCAAGGTAAAATTTGAGACCTAAAAACTAAAATTAAAGTGGTTGAACTTCCATAATATTTTCAAGTTCCATAGGATTTTAGTCTATATGTTGAGTGTTAACTTCTACAAGCTCTAAAGGTAGAGTCTGTAAAGGGCCAGATAGCCTATGGATCTCATCTTTTCTGAAAGGTGACATATCTAGTAAATGCCCCTACAGTCAATCTCTGGAACAGATCTAATTAGAAGTTTTTCATTTTAGTAAGCATAAACCACTACGAGATCTAAATATAAGTTCTTCATTTTAATATCCTTAAACCACTATCGTTTTAATTCAAATCATGTACATGTGTCATTTTTCCCATACATGCGTCATGTATCACATAAACTCTTAGGCAAAGTTTTTAAAGCATGTGTCATTGGCTTTCTACCATTAACTTTAAAGCATGTGTCATTTCTCAAGGCTTTCTCCCATTAATCCAAGGAAAAATTTAAACACTAAAAATTGAACCTAAAGTAGCTGAGCTTTGATAGGATAGGATCCCCCAAAATCAAGTCTTTCTTCCATTAATTCAAGGAAAACTTTAAGGCCTAAAATCTGAGCCTAAATTGGGTGAACTTCCATTTAGTTTGTTCAAACTTCCATAGGATTTTAGTCTGTTGTTGAGTGTTAACTTCTACAAGTTCTAAAGGTAGAGTCTGTAAAGGGCCACGTAGCCTCTGGATCTCATCTTTTCTGAAAGGTGACATATCCCTTAAATTCCCCTACAATCAATCTCTGGAATAGATCTAAATAGAAGTTCTTCATTTTAATATCCATAAACCACTGCCACTTTAAGGAAAACCGTGTACATGTGTCATTTCTCCCATAAAACCTTAGGAAAAATTTAAAGCATGTGTCATTTCTCAAGGCTTTCTCCCATTAACTTTAAATAATGTGTCATTTCTCAAGGATTTCTCCCATTAACTTTAACACGTGTCGTTTCTCAAGGCTTTCTCCCATTAATTCAAGGCAAAATTTAAGGCCTAAAAATTCAACCCAAAGTAGTTGAACTTCCATAGGATAGGATCCCCCAAACTAAAGGATTTCTCCCTTTAATTCATGGAAACATTTAAGGCCTAAAAACTTAACCTAAAGTAGCTAAACTTCCATAGGATAGGATCCCCCAAACTCAAGTCTTTCCCCCATTAATTCAAGGCAAACGTTAAGGCCTAAAAATCGAACCTAAAGTGGTTGAACTTCCATAGGATTTTCTCTTGTTTTTTGAGTCTTAACTTCTACAAGTTATAAAGGAGTATATAAAGGGCCAGGTAGCCTTTGAATCTCATCCTTTCTTAAGGCATGTCATTTCTAGATGTGATTTCTGCCATAAAA
Source organism: Pinus albicaulis (assembly GCA_034641835.2). Taxonomy (NCBI): domain Eukaryota; kingdom Viridiplantae; phylum Streptophyta; class Pinopsida; order Pinales; family Pinaceae; genus Pinus; species Pinus albicaulis. The sequence continues at coordinate 635,804,621 of CM076575.1, forward strand.
TTTAAGGCAAACTTTAAGGAAAACCATGCACGAACCATGTATATGTGTCATAAATCTCCCTTAAAGTTTAGGAAATGCAATATTTAATGCATATCATTTCTAGATGTGAATTATACCATAGAATTTAAGTCAAAATTTAAGATAAACGATGAACATGTCATTTATCTCATGCAAATGTGTTGTTTCTCCTATGAATTTGCAATAAATGTTAATTTAATATATTTTATTGAATTTTTTTTTTTTCAAGGATAAAAAAAGCCCCATTAGATATGGTTGAAAAATGAAAATTATGCATAGATGTTTCTCGCAATCCCAATCAAGGGAAAGTAGAGATTACATATGTTCTTTGCAATATTGCGACTAGCAAGGTCGTCTAAAGGAAAATGAATATACAAGGAAGAACAGCAAACAATGAGGCCTATTATATTACATTGATAGAAGACTTGGGAACCACTAGGGAGTACGGATCAAATGGAATTGTCGTTTTCACCAATTCTGAACTTGTGTGCAACCAGATGAAAGGCGTGTACCAAGTTAAGATGGAGAGGCTAAAAAAACTACATGGAAAAGCAAACAATATTGTTAGCCAATTTAATTTTTTTAGTATAAGACATTGTACAAATGTTAGTAAGATGTCTGTTGATATATTGCGTGGGGCAATGCCAATTTAGGATTTACCTATCCAATATGAGTTAATATATGAATTAGAATTATATGCGGTAATTCCAATGCAAGATTCATCTCTCAAAGATGAACTAGTTTTGAGACGCTCTTCTTCAAAAATTCAAGATCCATCTTTCAAAGATGAATTAGTGTTGAGATACTCTCCTTCAAAATTTATTTATGGACAATGTAACATATCTTGAATATTTGTGTGTTTTGTACATATAAATGCATTTTTTTTAATGACCATGTGTTTTTTTCAATTATATACCAAGTGTGCTCCCACCATGTAAAGCACAACTTGGTGAACTTCACATTTGCAACAAGTGGTGAAATTCACATTTTTATAAAATTAAAATGAGAGGAATTCAACAATTTTTTGTTTAAATTGAGTTTCATGCTTATTTTTTAATGCCCATGTGCTTTTTTCAATTTTATACCAAGTTTCCTCCCACCATATTTTCAATTATATACCAAGGGTGCTCCCACCATGTAAAGTGCAATTTGGATAACTTAACATTTTTATAGAAAAAAATCTTAAATTGAGTTTCACACATCAATTAGTGCTTTGTAAGTTTCGTTTTACATAATTTGTGCACAGTAAAATACATTAAATTTTTGAATTGTATTTTGAAATTATTTTAAATTTTAATTTAAAAAATCATTATTAATTTCCACTGTAGATACATATATCGTGGAGGATGAACGATGAAGATCAACATAATCCCATATGTCTATGAGAGAGGGGGATCAGGGATCGAGGGATGTTCATGGTAGTTAAATATAATCTTAAATATCCATACATATGCATACATGTGTTTACATATGGAATTCATTTTTTTTCAATTTTTTGAGTTAAATTAGCTATTAATAAGTTTTATTTTTTATTTTTTAGGAGGTAGGAGGATAAGGGTGTCTACTCCATCAATGGAGCATGCCCATGGTTCACGCAATCATGGTATGGTTCACACAATTTAATCAATGAATATGTACATGCATTTATATGTATGAATATATTTTTCAATTGATTATAAATTCATATTCTTTATGAAGCTTCCCTCATGTATCGTGAGGTTGCTGGTGCTAAACATTCCCTTGGAGGGCCCTCAATAGGTGCTAGCGAATTGCATGAAAGTGGTGATATTTATTCCCCTAGAGGCCAATAAACAGATAGTCGTGTTGGTTCTCAAGCAATCGGTGGTTGTTCTGGTTCTCAACAGGGTTATTCTAGTTCTCAACATTCTCAGGGTGGGTAAGATGCTAGCCAACCATACCGAGGTGTCCATCAATCTGAATATTATTTTCATTTAATTTTTACAAATTTGTTTACATGTGTTATTTTAATATAAAAAAAATTTATATATATTCATGCAGAGGCTGAAAATGATGCTCCAAATGTTGCTCGAAAAAGGCGTAGGGAAGAACATGTCATTCAAGAAAAAGGTTGTACACGAAACATGAATTATCCGTCTGAAATTTCCAATATACCTTGGGAATTAAACATGTAGAAATGCACCTTACAAAGGTGTGAACATCTTCATGCAAAATTGAAGAGAGATCTCGTGGCTTTGACTCTTCCTACTGAGAGTCGACAAAGCTTGGAAATATTTACTCACTCTTTAAGTGAACTAGTAAATGTGTACATAAAGCTTGGGCCAACCACTGATACTTTTGTAGAAGTGATGAGAAAAGCAAAGGAAACAATGACGAGTCTCGATACATGGGAGGTTGTTAAACAAAGAGTTACAATAGAAATGTCCAAGTCTATGTTTAATTTCAAGGAAGGGCCAAAAAGAAAGATATTGAAAGTGCAATATTTCGAGCACCCTCATATAGCTCACTATTTGTATGATAGACACCTTAGAGCCTATGGAAGACTCCCATGGAACAATGAGGTTCCACTTTATTTTGAAAAATTATTTTATGCAGAATTCTTTTTGCAAATGAAACCCAATTACAATGACCTTCCCTCTAAATGTTTTGGTCTCGTTAAAGATCGCTTATGTGACCTTAGGGGCGCTAGGCGTGATAATGAGTTGCCTCGCCCTGAGCCACCATTGGTTAGGTGACCTCTTCATGTCAAAACTTTGCGGCCAGAGATGGATGCCACTTCTCAAATTAGTCGAAAAGCAAGGGATGCCATAATTGATAATGTTCACAGTGGATTGGGTGGAGTTTATGTTTGTCTGAATCGACATAGAGCACATGAGAAGGAATGCACTAATTTTGTGTATTATACAGATGAAGATATTGATAACATGAGCGTTGAAGATCTCAAAACATATGCAAAGAATTGTCAAAATAGTTGGCGAAACCTAATTGTTCATGAGAAAGAGGGCATGGGAACGATATGTGTTAATGGTTAGGGTGACTATTTTAGCACATGTATAATTTGTAATAAATACATATATACATACATTTAATTGTATACATTAATCTAACAAAAATATATCATTATATGTTAACACCATTTGTAGTTGTCACGCTTGACGAATGAAGAAAATTTTAATACCATGGTTGGAGTCTCCTGTTCAAACAATCAAGATGGGTCTCACCATCAATCACACAATCAGGATGGTTCTCACCATAATGATATGTTCGAAAATGTTAGTGTTTTTTAAGTGAACATGATGATGTACAATTATCTTTTATCTATTATTATATATATTGAAACATGATGAGATATTTTTAAAATAAATAATTGTGCACACATGTACATGTATATATATAATAAAATGTTTTAACAGATTTTTATTCCGTCTGATGTTTCTGGGATGGAGGTACCTTATTTTTCCTTGGGAGATGTGCCAAATCCACCATGACAAGTATTAACAATTTTTCACTTTTAAATATGTTTTTAAGTTATATATTCCACCTCAAAAATTTCCCTTAAAAAATGAGATATTTAGATCTTAAGTTATTTTAAATTTTTTCAATTTTAGGTTTTTGGAGATTTTCTTTTCGAGCCACTCTTAGGAGATGTGCCAAATCCATCAGCACAAGTATTAAATTTTTCACGTAGATATATATTTTTTTAAGTTATAAGTTATAAATTAAAGTTCAAAAGTTTTATTATAAATTGAGATCTAGAGACCTTGAGTTATTTTAAATCTTTTGAATTTTAGGTTTTTGGAGATTTTCTTTTGGAGCCTTTGTTAGGAGATTTGCCAAATTCACCAGCACAAGTATTCAATTTTTCACTTAAAGATATGTTTTTAAGTTATAAGTTATAAATTGAAGTTCAAAAGTTTTATTATAAATTGAGGTCTAGGTCTTGAGTTATTTTATACATTTAAATTTTTTGAATTTTAGGTTCGTCGAGAGAATTTCTTTTCTCCACAGACTCTAGCGATGGAGTGTATGTTGGAGATAGGAACATCCACACCATTTCAACCATTTAAACAACTTGTCTGAGATTTTTTTTAATATTATTCAAAATAAGCTTATATATGCATTTTCATTTCAAAATTTTTAATATATATATATATATATAGATATATAGATTGTACAATTTACTGTTGAAGATATTCCAGTTTGGGAAGTTTTAGTAGACGAGCAACAAATGGAGAGGGAATCTCATGAGGTATTGCATGATTTTTTTTTTTTTTTACATGAAGTTCTATATATTCTCGTTCAATTTTAAAAAATTAAATTTTAATGTTTATACACATTGTGTATAGGTTTCCCATGTTTCACAACATAACTCAAGGATCGTGACTTTGCTGGGGGAGACACTACATCCATATGTATTTTACGGATGATGCACAAGCACTACTTGATGGATGATCCACATGCACGTGAAAAATTATATTTTCAATAGATTTAGTCTTAAAATTATTTTTTATATATAGTCTTATATAGATGTAGTCATATATAACTTGATACTTGATACTTGATGCTTATGAGATACAAATTTTGGATATATTTTTTGTGAACTACATTTGGTACATGTGAATGTGATATAATGTTTTGTTTTTATTGGATAGTTGAACTACATTTGGCCTGTGAAGTAATGTTGTGATCTATAATGTTTTGTTTTTAAAAATCAATTTTTGGATGGTTGAACTACATTTGGCATGTGAAGTAATGTTTTGTTATAACTTTCTTTGTTTTTTAAACTTAAGTTTTTGATGGTTGAACTACATTTCCATGTGATGTAATGCTGTGTTATATTTTTTTTTTGTTTTCAAAACTCATGTTTTGGATGGCTGAACTACATTTGGCATGTGATTGCACGATATAATGTTTGTTTTTATTGGATAGTTGAACTACATTTGGCATGATATAATGTTTTGTTTTTATTGGATAGTTGAAATACATTTGGCATGTGAAGTAATGTTGTGATATAATTTGTTTTGTTTTTAAAACTCATGTTTTGGATGGTTGAACTACATTTGGCATGTGATTATGATATTTAATGTTTTGTTTTTATTGGATAGTTGAACTACATTTGTCATGTGATTTTGATATAATGTTTTGTTTTTAAAATTCAAGTTGTCATTTTCCAAACAAAAAAAGTTTCACATTAATATATGTACATGCAGAAATGATTTAAGTACATGTTTGAAAATATATGTTAAAATGATTGAAGTACAATACATATCAACATATATATATATATATATATATATATATATATATATATATATATATCTATATATATATATATATATATATATATATAATCATAATATTCTAGGCCTCCTTATATGTGTCAAACAATCATAAAATTTTAAAATTGCATTCTATAGTGTATATATATCTAGTACGTGCAACATTTTTCATCAATGCATGTATCGAAAATATGCTTTCAGTTAATTTCATTCTAGAACATATATATCTATTACATGCAACAGTTTTCATCAATGCACATAGACAAACTACTTTCAGTTAATTGCATTCTAGAATATATATATCCATCATGTGTACCATTTTTCATCAATGCACATAGAAAATCTACTTTCAGTTAATTGCATTCCATAACATATATATCTAGTACTTGCAACATTTTTCATCAATGCAAATAGAAAAGCTACTTTCAGTTAATTGAATTCCATAACATATATATCCAGTACTTGAAACATTTTTCATCAATGCACATAGAAAAGCTGCTTTCAGTTAATTGCATTCTAGAACATATATATCAAGTACTTGCAAAATTTTTCATCAATGCACATAGAAATGCTACTTTCAGTTAATTGCATTCTGTAACACACACACACACACACACACACACATATATATGCCCAATATGTGCAACATTTTTCATCAATGCACATATAAAAGCTACTTTCAGCTAATTTCATTCTAGAACATATATATATATCCAGTACGTGCAACATTTTTCGTAAATGCACATAGAAAATCTATTTTCGGTTAATTTCATTCTAGAACATATATATCTAGTACATGCAAAATTTTTCATCAATGCATATTGAAAAGATTCTTTCAGTTAATTACATTCTAGAACATATATACCCAATACATGTAACATTTTTCATCAATGCACATAGAAAAGCTACTTTCAGTTAATTGCATTCTAGAACATATATATCGAGTATGTGCAACATTTTTCGTCAATGCACATAGAAAATATACTTTCAGTTAATTACATTCTAGAACATATATATCCAATACGTGCAACATTTTTCATCAATGCACATAGAAAATCTACTTTCAGTTGATACTAGGTTGCATGTACCAAAACAATGTACATGTGCAAACACTTGCACAGATAACATAAAAAGGCAGTTCAATTTTTAGTTGAGTTTTGGAGGTTCTAAAACATGAATCCAAAGAGAGGAAATTATTGGGCATTTCAATAAAAAAAATCCAGTAGAATTCCATCTTCAATGATCCATTCATGATCGGACTTTGACATTTTCCATTTCTTAATTTTCATTTTTTTCTTTCATTGAACCTCTATCAACTTTATGCATGTTGCACACACCAAGTGACTATATTGAGAACTTATGAAATCAGGTTCATAGTCTTCAAAGTAAACAAAATGCCCACTTTTATTAGTTTGTCTGAAAAAATAACCTTTCAGTATAAAAGACTCTATGTCATATGGGAACTCGTGACCATTATAGTTTTCTAATAATTTCATCTTTTGTTTTGTGCAACGCATCAAATAATACTTCACATTTTCATCATTGATAGTAGGTGCAATTACAACAAAAACATCTCCTACACAATAAAACAAACTTATGTATTTAAATTTATATCATAATTAACATAAAAAATTAAATTTAAGATAACTTTAGTATCTATTTCTAGATCTCTATCATTTGAAAACAATTCAAATGTTACCATCTCTAAAATTATCAGAAACTCCATCACCATTAGATGATATTGTAGTCTCCTCGGATGGCATTTCTTCAAACATTTCAACGAACATTTTCCCCTTTGTATTTAGCTCTGTATGTTTCCAATCTTTTACATACATTTTTTTTTTCACAAACATCATTGCATTCTATGTTGTTTATGCAAACATAACAAAAATAATAATATTTTCTTTTATCCAATGCAAACACATTTGTGAACAACTTTTTTTAATTGAATGCAATTTTCGAGACACTTTTATTTTTTCAACATAATTTCCAATCGATCTATCTACATATTCAACCCCAACATTCCAAAAAAACCTATATGGAAAATTCAAAGAAGAATGCAAATATGATATCAAAATACCATCAAAGATTTAATCATTGTGATAAATGTACATTGTTTAAAATTGGATATCTAATAAAAATTAAATTGAATGTACCTTCGCAGTTCCCTTGATCAGTTAGTCTCATGGATTAGTGCAGCGATGCACCATTGAACAACTTCTTTAGCATCCACAAGTCAGTTTTCAAAGGGGTCCATTTGATATCTTCGAAGTGATCATTTTAAGCATGCCCCTACACTCTCATGTTCTCCTTTTCCATGGCTAGTCTCAAATAAATTCCAAAAATGTTTAATGCAAGTTTGCTTATAAAGAAAAAACAACCAAAAGAATGATCGTGAAGATTTCAATTGACCTGCACATCCATTTGACCATATCCAATGTTCATTGAATTTTATTCCACAACTTTTCAAGGAGTCATAAATCTCTCCAAAATAGTGTTGTACAAAATATGTATCATGTGGATGATCATCACTGATATAAAAGTGATATTATTTAATAACATGCCGATTTTTTCTTGTGATTTCTATATGATCAACGTTTTGTTCAACATGTCTATATAGAATATGGACAAGCATGGAGACTTGGTCAAAATGATAGTATTCACTCTGAATTTATTTTTGTGGAACAAATGTGCAGTTTTCTGCAAAATCAATTACTGACAAAATGGTTCCTGGGGGAAAAAATTCACGGGATTTTTTGAATTGCAATTCCTGCCATCAAGCTCTCTCAGAATGCTTGGTGTATTTATAAAATTCTTCCTCAAACTTTCTCAAAAAATCTATCACAAAAAATTCTTCTTCTTGTAATTCAATTCTTTTAGCACTATTTGAACCTTGAATCGATGTATGGATATATTCATATCTCTTCCATTTCACTTTCATGTTGTAAAATCATTGATCATTTATATTAGTACGATATTTTTTTTGAAATTTATTCAAATTTCCACAGTCATCACATATTTTACCACCAATACATTTCTTTTCATAAAATAATTCATCTCTTTCTCTTCCACATATAATTTGAGATATGAAATCACGAATGGTGATAGGAGGAGGTGAATTGTTCCAAAATGTTCTACCAAAATTAAGGAATGTGTCATAATATAATGGAAATTCCACATGATGACGACAAAACAAGTGTCGCATATGATGATAGGTTTTACACACCATGGTTTTTGTTTCACAAAAACACTGATTGAGACATCAATTTCACGATTCTCTTATTTGAACTTGTTGAAAAACTCTATCTGAGTGGTGTCCAAGAAATGTTTTTCATGTGTTTCGTAATGATTTCATGCTACTTTTCTTCGCATCACATCCCTTTCATTTGGCGAAACACGTGAATTTTTCTTCTAATATTCATATAATATTTTTTTAACATTTTCTCTAAGTATATCTTTGTATGGTTTCCTACAAATAGCTCTCCAACAATCGATTTCATCATTTACATCATTTGCAACTGAAATTTCCAATGTTTGTGGAATTTTTTTTTGTGAGTTTCCTAATGCTAGTGCCATAGATTTTACCAAGAGATTCTCTTTAGTACTTGATGAAACCACTACCATATGTGTTTCTCTACGTGCAACTGAAACATTTTTCTGTCTAGATCTTCTAATTGAATTTATAACACTATTTATATTTTGTGTCATATTTTCCTTAATTTGTTTTTTTATCTTTTGTTGATTTTAGAATACCCAATAAAGTCATAGCTTCTTTTAATTTCCTTAATGATAGGAGACCGTTCAACATTTTTGTTTGAACTGCCACATTTTCCTTTATGAAGTACGTATCAAAAATGTGATTAACATGATATCGTATAACATGGTCAGATCATTTATCTCCATTGGTGTCGGTGTCAACACTTTCTAACATATCATCATCGAAGTTGATTTCATCTGTACATATTCGAATTAATAGTACATAATAAGTTTACATCTTCAATAAATAACTAAATTAATAAATATTTATAATTTCAATAATACATGCATGTGTTCAACATATATATATATATACGATTCAATTTATTTACTTGAATTTCTTTCAACGTTTTCACCATATTCAATCATCCGTTCAATATCTCTTTCACTTTCTCTTTCAACATTTTGTATCTCATCATCAATGTTTTGAAGAATATCTCTCTCTGTTTACATTGCAAAATATTTTTTAAATTAGTTCATCAAATAAGTATTTTGCTTCACATTTTACACTAGGAAAATGTTAGATATCAAATTCATAATATTCACATTTACATACCTACTTCAACTTCTAGTTGAGGTTGATTTTCCATTTCAATATTTGAGAGTGCTTTTGTGTTTATTTTGTGAGATTCTCTGCCCTATTATCTACGTTCCTCAGGGTCTCTTGTTCGATCATATTTTCTCGTGCAGTTCCTTTCATTTCCCATGATAATATAGTATGAAGTTAAAAAAAATTCCTTCAAAAATTTAGACAAAAACTCAATTAAAAAAACATCACAAAATATTTAGTTTTAAAAAAAAATCATCTGAAATTATTTGCAAAAATACATACTTCAGTCCAAAACACTTAATTTAAAAAACCCGAGAAACAAATGTCCTAAAAAATGAAATGGAGCTTAAAATATTTTCTTCCAAGTCGTGCAAAAAACATTCATTTAAAAAGTTAGACAAAAAACATTCATTTAATTGTATAATATTTACTTCAACCCAAAACACATACTCTAAAAAAATGTCACTTCCAAAAATATCTCCAAAAAATGTCCATTGAAAATTAAGCCCAACTTCTTAAAAAATTCCACTTTAAAAAAAACCTCCAAAAATCCTCTAAAAAAATATCACTTTAAAAAATACCTCTAAAAAATGTCCTTTGAATATTAAGCCTAAAGAGAGTCCTTTTGAAATTAAGTCCAAAAAATGTCTTTTGGAAATTAAGCCCAAAAACCTCTAAAAAGAAATACATCCAAAAAATGTCATTTGAAAATTAAGCCCAAAATCTCTAAAAAGAATGAAAATCAAGCCCAAAAATTCTAAAAAAAAAATACCTTAAAAAAAACAATGAAAATTAAGCCCAAAACTTCTAAAAACAAAATACTTTAAAAAAAAAAATTTGAAAATTAAGCCCGAAACCTTTAAAAACAAAATAGCTTCAAAAAAAATAATGCCCAGAAAACATCCCAAAAATGTATCACACACCTCCAAGAAATTTCATTTTAATGTTATGCCAAAAAGAGTCCTTAAACCCAAAAAAATCCTTGCATCAAACCTTTGCAAAATCAAAAACCAAATAACTTTAAAAAAAAAAGAAGCCCAAAAAACATCCAAAAGATGTATCACATACCTCCAAGAAATGTTCTTTGAATGTTATGCCAAAAAGAGTCCTTAAACCAAAAAAAAATACTTTGCAAAATCAGACCTTAGCAAAATCAGACCAAATGAAGAAATGTGTCAAATTATGTGAAAATAATGAATTTTTTTATGTCAATTTATATTGCCATGATTTTTTTTTTTTAGGGGCCTCGTTTAACTTTCTGGCCGATGGAAAGTCAATTAAAATTTTGGCCGAACTTTTGTGTCGTTAGACTTGGCGGGCCGTTGGGGCAAAAAACGATTCGGCCGAACTTTTTTTAAAAGTTTGGTCGAAATAACACGTCTGTAATTATGCATAGCCGAGATCTGAACACATTTATTTGACTTTGGACTTATTAAAATCCATGAAAATTTTTGAAATAATTGTGAGAACCAAGGCAAGAGTTTCCAGAATTCAATCTATTTTTAGGAAATATAACTTTTATGGAATTGAATAAATATTTACTAGTTTTAATTAATTTTTTAATAAAACAGGTGCAAAAAATTTCTGGAGGTCGTTATGATACAGTGAAATCATTATTCTGTATCTTCCAAAATACACTGTAAAAAAATTGAAAAAATTATGGTGCATTACAATGGTTTGTTGTCTGTAATGGGTAGTTTTTATATTTTTAGTTTATAACTTATATTTTGAGAAATTTTGTGCATCCTGAAACATATTCAAAATATGCAGATTTTTCATATTGGATCACTTCAAAAAATTCTAATAATTATGATATGAATATGTTGGTTTTGTAAATATAACGAAACTGAAGTAAACTCTGTCTAGATTGTTGTAACACATTTTGTTTCTCAAAAACACAGTTTTCAAATAATACACACACCAGCGCGTATCAACATGACCTTTTATGAATCCTTTGATTGTTGAAAAACATACACTCAAATAAACGCTAAGTTGACATATCAAGTGTGTATAAAAAATTCCAAAAAATAAGTAATAGAAAGCTAATACAGAAAAAAAATGAAATTTTTTTCTCAAGAAAGGGCAAAAAGTGTAACCCAACTTCATAAATGAAGTTATTACTACTTGATTGTTCAACATTATATGCAAGTACCATAACTATATCTCTGCATAGATTTTATGTGATTTAAAACATAATTAAAGATCTAACATCTGGTATGGGGTTACATCATCAAATCCTTCACCCCTTGATCAACGTGTGTGATGCTTTTGGGAACGGTTAGGGTATTGACCCGCCCCTCAACCCTAACCATTTTCTTTTTTCTTCTGCGAGACTACAAGATCATTTTGATCTCCACTACTCTAGAACTCAACGCGGCCATGAATTTGTTTCGATGCTGGTTCGAATGACCTCCAAACTTGCTCCGCCACCTTCAAGTATTTGACTGATCTTGCCCATCTTTAGGCATTCGAAAGTTCTTCGGGTTTTATCAGCCACCTTCATGGATGCGAATGAAAATGTTTATTCTTCCACCACATTTTGGAAGTTCTTCCGTGCCTTTTATTTTCTATTTTGACATGTTTCTAAATAATGGTTAGGATTATTTTATATGCACAACTTCTCTGACTTTTTTTCTGATCAAGTCGCGATTTATAAAGCGTGCAAATAGTTTTGGCAGTGTTCTTGATGGGTTATTTTGACTAACCTCTACAGGAGTAATGTGAAGGTTTTCCTAGATTATAGCATTATATAATCAAGCAACAAATCTCGGCTCAGTGTCTTAAGGTAATTCTTGTAGACATTTGAAGTGTTAATACTATGAGGGTGTTTTCTTTATTTACAATGTTTGAATTCTAGGAGAATCCAGTTTGACCTGCTCCTTTTTCCAGGGTCCAGGTCTTCAACACCGAACCTTGATTTTAAACTAAGTTATGCTTCATCGAGATTTGAGTTGGGTCCTATTTCCTTTGTAGGTTTATTTTATTCTTTTACACATATTTTTACACCACAACCCTAACACAGATACGTTCTTTGTTGTCCTTTAAGGTAACTTGCAGAAATTCACACGCTTTTGGAAGTATGCTGCTCTCCCCCATATAATTTTACGCCCTCAGGTAGTGACTTTCTCACCTCTTTGCACATAGGTACCGCGGGTCTCTGAAATGTTTAAATTCCAATGAGGCCCTGTAGGCTTCTAGGTATAAAACCTCAGTTAACATAATCTTTCGAAGGAAACCTTAAAGGCTATGTTCTCATATTTTAATTCATACATTATGTAAATAAATTCTTCAACCTTGAGACTGGCTTAATGTGTATTGTTTCTAGTATTTATAAGTTTTTCCATACATGCAATGTTGTTACAGTTGTGTCCTAGAGTTTCTTACTCAACTTGTATTTTGAGATATTTGTTTTGGATTGGAAGTTACTTTAATTCCTGCTAATGGTACAGTTAAGAAGTTTTTTTTCCAACACAAAGATATTATAATGTCGCCTTATATGAATTTACTGTGAATACAATTTACCTCATTATTCTTATTTGAGTATTGCAGCATTGACTGTTCAGTCCAACCTTCTTTGTACACTAGATGTGTAGTTTTATATACATCTAGATTCTTGTAGATTGTTTTCAATACTATGTTTTATATGATCATATCTGTGTCAGTTTACCTGCATGGAGTTCTTTTGTTCATTTTGATGTAGTATGCTACTCATATACTTTCTTATTTTGGAAACAGAATTCATGGTAATAATATTTTATTCTATAGAGTTTTCTCTTTCAAGTATTTAATTTATTTTTCATTGAAAATTCCAATCAGAAGCTTACCTCGGTTTAAATACATGGTAGTCTTTCATTCATTCTGTCATTTATTGGTTAATATTGTTCAATTTACTATATAAGGTTGATGTTCGAACCATCTCTATTTTTGCGTTATTCTCTGCAATCCCGCAATCCATGTATAGAAATTTTTATCGAAGAGGGAACGAGCTATATAGTCTCGAGTCCTCACCTTGGTCAGTCTAACAGTACCTTCCACGACCTTTTATCATTTTACATTTAACTCCCTATTTTCTTCGTTCTGCCCTAGCACAACCATTCTTGACTCAACAACACATTTAATATAATGTACAGGAAATTGAACTGTATTAGAATAGAGAACTAATACATTTTCATTTTTACTACTATATACTGTCATTCATTCTTTATTGAAGAAAAATAACAAACAGATAGTTTTATTTTCTGTTCCTATTTTCTAAATTATAGAAATAACAATTTACCTAAAATAGTAAATACAATAATATTCATAGATCTTCCTTAGCAAATTCTTAAGCTATTTATCTCACTTTAGAATGCTGATGATACCCTCGCAAACTTGACAGTGGAAATTACCTCGTCAAATCCCCCTATGCTCTGCACCAGAGTAGGAATTAGATAGCTAATTTTCTAGAGTAGAGCTCAAGACCCTTAGTCCAGTCTTAACTTCGAGATTCAGGTTGCAAATTTTCCACTGGTTCCAAATAGCTCTTGATTTACTCTCACCTTCAAGCCCTTTGGATAATCTCTAAATTCACATAACCCCTTTTTCTCATTGGGATTTTCTATTTATCCTCATAGAAAAAGGTAATTATATTTTAATTGATTTTTCCCAACTACTATGGAATCTTGTAATACTTTTTCATAAGTTTTATGGAAACCATTCCATAATAATTCTTGTTCAAGAAAAGAAATAAATCATGTTCATTACTAGATTAACTTTAATTGTTAATCTTGTTTAAAATAGTGAAATGTATAATCCATTTTTTGAAATAAAATAAATAGTTTAAGGATTAAATTTTGATGTTACATCTTTCTCCACTGGAAGTAAGCACCATCCTCTGTGTTCTATTCCATATCAACAAATAGTTTTGGGTATGCCTCACATACAAATCCTTCGTCTTCCCATTTTGCCTCCTCCAGGCCAAAGTGCTACACTTTAATTTGGGTTATAGCTCCCCTACAGAGTGTTATTTTTCTCTGATCGAGAATACATTGTGGTTATACAAGAAATTCTCCATCCGGTTCAGCCTGCAACCAGCAAAGACTTAAGTTAGTTAATATAATATTCATCTCTCATGGAAATATGGTACTCAATATTATTCCTACCTGAATATTTTTCCAGTGTATTACATGCCTCTCATCATGCACATATTGTTCAGTATTGATACCTCAAATGCATTTTGCACCCATATGTGACTTGGTAATGCCAATCAATATGCTACTCGTCAAACTCTTTCTAAGATTTGGAAAGGTCGACAGAAGTTGGGAGCCAACGTGGCACACGAAGTCCACCTTAAGGTTCTTTTCTTGGGTCTAATTATCACATACACATGATCAGCCATTTAAAACTCCCAATAGGTTCTTTTTTGGTCCGCATAAACCTTCTGTGTATCTTTGGATGCTTTTATATTCTATCGAATCTTCTTCACTTCTTATTCCATTTCAGCTAACATCTCCCGACCAAGTATTAATTTAGTTTATGGACTGCTCCAATTAATAAGAGTTCGAAACTGTCTCCCATATAAGGCCTCAAAGGGACTCATTTTAACAGATTATTGATATCCATTTTTGTATGCGAATTCCACTAGATGTAGATAAGATTCTGACTTTGTGGGTTGTTGCATTACATACATGCATAGCATTACTTCCAAGATTTGATTCAGTCACTCCCTTTGTCCATCTATCTGTGGATGATATGTGGTACTAAAGTTTATATGTGTGTCCAATACGATAAAAAATGCCTTCCAAAAGGCTGAAGTGAACATTACATCTCGATTTGAGATGACTATTTTCATAATACCATGCAACCTAAATATTTCCCTCATGAAAATTTCTGCAATCTGCACCGTTTTTGTAGTTGGACTATACTAGAATAAAGTGATTTTCCTTGCTTATTCTATCTACAACCACCATTATATAATCGTTATGTTTCTTCGATCTCGATAGTCCAGTAATAAAATCCAATGATATGACCTCCCATTTTCATTCTGGTACAGGTATGGGCTGCAACAATCACGTTGGATGTTGATGTTCCACCTTAAATTGTTGGCATTCTAGACACTTATTTAAGTATTCAACAACATTTTTCCACATACTAGGCCAAAAATAATTTTTCCTAACTGCTGTCATCATGTTCTGGTAGCCTAGGTGTCCAGAATAATAACTTTGATGATATTCATCCAATATTAACTCTTTTAAACTCATCCAATTCAGAATGCATATCTTTCCTCTAAATCTTAAAATATTATCACCATTAATCTTATAATCTGATAAATTTTTGTGATTTTATTCTTCATTTGATTTCTACCATAAAAAATTATATTCAAGATCCTTCTCAGCTACTTCTTTTATATGTTCCTAGAATTTGAATTCCACTTGATTAAAATAGAGTTCATACACGCAATGTAGTTTTCTGCTTAAAACATGAGCAACATGATTTTCCTTTCACTTAACATATTGAACATCAAAACCAAATTCACTTAGGAAGGCATTCCACCTTGCTTGGCGAGCATTCAAATCAACTTGTTTAAAGTAGTTGGTGAGGCTGTTATGATATATTTTTAACACAAACCTTTTCCCCAATAAGTAGTGTCTCCATACCTTGAGTGCGTGTACTACCACTGTCAACCATAGATCATAAGCGGAATAACTTTTTCCTTGATATTTTATCTTCCTTGACTCATACGTAATGACCATATTGTCTTGAGATAGTATTTCTTCCACTCCTTCCTTACATGCATCGATGCATACTTCAAATTCCTTATTTGGATATGCTACCCACAATACCAGGGTAGTAGATAGAAACTGCTTTAACTGTTCAAAACTAGCCTGACATTTTCTAGTCTATTTAAACATTCTTCCCTCTCACTGCAGAGATGTAATAGGAAAATAAATATTTTAGAATATTTCGATGAAATGTATGTAATATCCGGCCAACCGCATCAAAGAATGTATGTCTACTACACTTTTGGGTACTCTCCATTCTATAATAGTCTTTATTTATTTTGGATTCACTGTTATGACTTCAGTGGAAATGACATAACCTAAATATAGGATTTTCTCCTTGAAGAAATCACACTTGTTGAACTTGGCATACAATTGATGCTTCCTCAACATTTCCAGTACTTGTTATAAGTGTTCCTCATGCTCTTCCATGGTCCTTGAATAAATTAATATATCGTCAATAAATATCAGAATTTTTTTTTCCAAAAATGGATGAAAGATGCCATGCATCAGGCTCATGAATGTTTCTGGTGCATTGGTTAATCCAAATGGAAACACCATAAACTCATAGTGCCTGTATCGAGTTCAGAAGGTTGTTTTGTAGATGTTCTCATATTTTATTTGAATTTGGTGGTAAGCAGATCTTACATATATTTTTGAAAATATAGTCGCCCCCTTTACCTGATTGAAAAGATCATCTATATGTGGCAACATATACTTATTATTAATTGTCAATTTAATAAGTTGCCTGTAATCCATGCAAATTTACATTGTTCCATCCCTTTTCCTCACGAACAACACTGTTGCTCCCTAAGGGGATAAACTAGGTCAAATATACCATTTATCCAACAATTATTCTAATTGCATTTTTAATTATGTTAACTCGGGTACACTCATTCGATATCGGGCTCGTGGCATCGGTGTTGTCTTAGGCATTAATTTGATAGTGAAATCTATATCTCTTTTTGGAGGTAGTCTTGGTATGCTTTCTGGAAATAGATCCATAAAGTCTTCTACTACTGGTATATTTTCCAGCATAGGGGTCTTATCCTTAGAACTATAAAATCCCACTTGAATAGCATAAATTTGGCATCCTTTTCTAATGCATTTACCCAACTGGGATGTTGTGATAGGACATAATTGTAGAGGTTTCTTGATTCCTTGCAACTCCTGGCATGTCCCACCTTCAGCTCTTAACTAAATGATCTTGTCCTACAGTCTACTAGAGACCATTGTCCTTCTAGCCAATCCATACCGAGAAGTATATCATAGGAAGCCAAAGGTAGAATATTTAATTCTACTTTTAACTACTGATTTCCAATCTCCAAGGAACAGTTCAAGACTTTAGCACTAACCCTTCTCTTCGCCCCAGTGGCTAGCTATACTAGAAAGGGGTTCTTAAATTTTTGGCTTTACAACTTACACTATTATACTATGTGAGGGTTTACATAGCTTAAACCGGCACCAGGGTCAACCAAAATAGAAACAATTTCCGAAAATGGCTTACCTTCAAATTCTACCATGGTCGCCCGGTAATTTATCTGCCGGTCTTCAAGAGCTGCATTAATTCTCGGTATATTTCGAGAAACATCCCCCATTGTAGAAACTTCTTGCAGGTTGGTTACTGTTTCGTTTCTCCAGCGACAAGGAAAATACTTATAATAATGTTCCTCACTGCATCCCCAACACTATAGAGGGGGTTTCTGGGTTTTTCCATGTTCCGATCTATTGGAGGCTTTTGTGGGCTGTTACTTAGTTGGCCATTTTGGCTTCTACTGATTTCTCCCATACTGCCTACTTGGTGAATTTATTGGAATATTTTTAAAATTACGAGACCTACTACTCTTAAATTTTGAATTGTGTTTCTTCCCTTTCTTTCGCGGCCAATTTCTACTTGTTTCTCCTTTTTCCTTGAAATGCTGATAGCACATTTGTTCTTTTCGAATCACTTCATTCTTCATCTTCAAGTTTAAAAATTTGATTATTTCCTTCATGTGGGCAAGTAGACTGCCTAGAAATCACTGAAATTTAGCCCTCTTATCTCTCAAGTATGGTATGTATCTTGAAAATGATGTGAACTTACTTATAAATTCATACATTGACAATTGTCCCAATCTCAAAACATGGAACTCTAGATGTTTTTCATCATAGAAACACTCTATTAGGTACTTATCCTTGAATTATTGTTGGAACTCGTCCCAGGTCACATTCTGGTCTTCAATACCTCCCACATTTTTTACTTCCTCCCACCATAAAGTAACTTTCTCCTTTAGTTGGTAGATAGCCAAGAGAACTTTGAGTTTGTTGTTATACTCATAAACTTGAAAATACTTGTTCATGTTAATTATCCATCTATCTTCCACCTCTTCAGCCTCTCCATCAAAAGTAGGAGGTTTGATTTTCCGGAACTCCCCCTGCAGTTCCAATTTTTGTTTTTTCATCTCTTGTTGGTCTGACACATTTCCAAATTCCGCTTCGTTATAATTTATTTATTTATTTCTCCTCTATGTATGACTTCCTTATTGCTTGTTAGTAATATATCGTCGTTGTTCACTTTCTTCCCATGCACCACTTTTACGGCTTGGTGGAAGTAGCCATTGATTTTTCCTATCTGAGAGGCTTTTGAGAATCCTATCGTGCTCCTATGTTAGCCTTTCATTGTCGTTTCTCACCCAGACCATTTATTCCTGTAAATATTGCATTGTGCTCAAAAGTATACGAGTTTGACACTATTGTTTCTCAAGTAATCTGCTAGTTTATTCATGTTGATCTACACTCAGTTGTACCCACATTTCTGGGTTCATTTTAGGATTGGATTGGGGATAAGATTCCCAGTAGCTCTGGATACTTGGTGCATTGATCCCCTTCTCATTGTATCCTTTCTAGTTTCTATGCACAAATTACACACCGCAATTTTTTATTCCAGTGACCCATTTGGGTCCCATCTTCTGAACTCTACTCTGATACCACTAGTGAAATGCATATACATAAAAAATATTTTAAATCATTTTTACTCATCATTTTAACTAACTAACTATTAGTACTTTCTTCCTTTGCTCACTATTACACTAGAAATTACCATGGTGCATTTTTCTTAATAACAAATAAGAGAATGCTTTGATAACAAAATATTATGGACTTGATAATCCAACAGCCTTACTACTAGATAATCCATTAAAAATAGTCTAGCAACACCATGATAAAATTATATATTATATTACTATGTGGGCACAATTTTTACAAAGGTTATTTGATAATTTGTACAAGATGTACCACTTATATAGTTTCACACCCACCTGGGTTACCATGGGCTTATTCGACTTGACAGTTTAGACACCTATAAGTCATCATGTATTAACTTAACATAATTATCACGTTTGTCATCATAAATGAAGTTATTTTTGATTGATTGTTCGGAACTATATGGAAGTACTCTAACTTAATCTCTGCATATATTTTCTGTGATTTAATACATAACTAAAGATCTGACATCTGTTATGGGGTTACACAGTTGGATCCTTCACCCATTTACCAACAAATATGATGCATTTGGGAAGGGTTAGGGTATTGACCCGCCCCACAACCCTAATTGTTTTTATTTTTCCATCGCGAGACTGCATGAGCGTTCTGAGCTCCACTGCTCTAGAACTCAACGTAGCCATGACTCTACTTCAATTTTGGCTCAAATGACCTCCAAACTTGATCCACCACCTTTGGGTATTCAATTTATATTGGCCACCTTCAGGCATTCTAAAGTTCTCCAGGATTTCTCAGCCACCTTCTGGTATGTGACTAAAAATGGTCGTTCTTCAACACCATTTCGAAAGTTCTTCTACACCTTTTGTTTTCATATATTTTTTTACATGTTTAATAATAATGGTTAGGATTCCCTTATATGCACAACTTATCTGACTTTTGTTCTGATCAAGTCATGGTTTATAATGCCTGCAAATTGTTTTTTCAATGTTCTTGATGGGCTATTTGGGCTTCTCTCTATGTGAGTAATGTGAAGGTTTTTCTAACTTACAACATTGGATAATAAAGAAACAGACCTTGGCTCAACATCTTCAGGTAATTCTCATCGGCATTTGAATTTTTAATACTTCTAGGGTGTTTGCTTTGTTTATAGTGTTGGCATCCTAGGACAGTATCGTTTGACCTACTATGTTTTCTAGCTTCGAAACCTTCAACACCGAACCTTGCTTTTAAACTAAGGTATGCTTCTTCGAGATTTTAGTTGTGTCCTATTTCCTTTGCAAGTTTTTTTTTTTTTTTTTTTACCCCAAGGGTTTCCACCGCAACCCTAACACTGATACCTTCTCTATTTTCCTTTCAGGTAACTCGCAGAAATTTGCACCCTTTTGAAAGTATGGTGCTCTCCTCCATACAATTTTCCACAGTCAGGTAGTGCTTTCCTCACCTCTTTGCACATAGGTAACACGAGTCTTTCAAATATTTAAATTCTAATGAAGCCCTGCAGGCCTCTGGGTATAAACCCTCAGTTAACATAATCTTTTGAAGGAAGCCTTCAAGGCTATGTTGTCATCTTTTAATTCATACATGGTATAAAGAAATTCTTCAGCCTTGAGAATGGATTAATGTGTATTGTTTCCAGTATTTATAAGCTTTTCCATACATGCATTGTTGTTACAGTTGCGCCCCGGAGTTTATTACTCAGCTTGTATTTTGAGATACTTGTTTTGGCTTGAAAACTACTTTAATTCGTGCTAATGGTATAGTTAAGAAGTTTTTGTTCCGACACAGAGATATTATAATGTTGCCTTATATGAATATTATGTGAATACCATTTACCGCATTACTGTTATTTTAGTATTGTAGCATTGACTGTTCAGTCCATACTTTTCTATGTGTTGGTTGTGTAGTTTTATATATATCTACATTTTTGTAGACTGTTTTCAATACTATGTTTTATATGCTCATATCTGTGTCAGTTTACCTGCATGCAATTCTTCTATTCATTTTGATGTGGTATGTATTCATGTACTTTCTTATTTTGAAAACTGAATGCATGGTAATAATATTTGTTTCTACAGAGTTTTATGTTCCAAGTATTTCATTTATTTGGTGTTGACAACGCTAATCACAAGGCTACTTTGGTTTAAATACATAGCATTATTTCATTCAATCTGTCA
Source organism: Pinus albicaulis (assembly GCA_034641835.2). Classification (NCBI taxonomy): domain Eukaryota; kingdom Viridiplantae; phylum Streptophyta; class Pinopsida; order Pinales; family Pinaceae; genus Pinus; species Pinus albicaulis. The sequence goes on from CM076575.1 coordinate 635,826,114, forward strand.
TTTTCTGGGTAAATATTGTTCAGTTTACTATATAAGGTTAATGTCTGGACCATCTCTATTTCTAGGTTACTCTCCGTACTCCCACAGTGCATGTATAGAGATTTTTATCGAAGAGGGAATGAACTGTACATTCTTGTGTCCCCGCCTTGGTCAGTCTAACAGTGCCCTCCACAACATTTTCTCGTTTTACATTTAAAGCCCTATTTTATTCCTTTTTCCCTGGCACATCCATTCCTGACTCAACAACATATTTAATATAATGTAGAGGAAATTGAACTGCCTTAGAATAGAGAACTAATATTTTTTCCTTTTTAATGCTATATACTGCGAGTCATTCCTTATTGAATAAACATAACACACATATATTTTTACCATCTCTTGCTATTTTCTCAATTACAGAAATAACATTTTAGCTGAACTAGCAAATACAGTAAGATTCAAAGATCTTACTTAACACACTTTTAAGTTACTTGTCTAACTTTAGAATGTTGATTACAGCCTCCCAACCTTGAGAGAGGAAATTATGTCCTCAACTCCCCTCGTGCTCCGCACCAGAGTAGGACTTAGATATCATATTTTCTGGAGTAGAGGACTTAAATAGCATATTTTCTAGAGTAGACCTCAAGACCCTCAATCCAGACTTCACTCCCATATTAAGGTTGTAGAGTTTCCACTAGTTCCAACCACCTATAGATTTAATATCACCTTCAAGCCTTTTGGCTAACCTCTAAATTCAAAAAACCCCTTTTTCTCACTAGGATTTTCTATTTATCCTCAAATAAAAAGGTAAATATCTTTTAACTACTTTTTCCCAACTACTCTGGAATCTTGGAATACTTTCTCATCATTTTTGTGAAAACCATTCCATAAACAATTCTTATTCAAGAAAATAAATAAATCATGTTCATTACTAGATTAACTTAACTGTTAATCTCATTTAAAAAAATTCAATATATAATCATTTTTAAAAGAAAATAAAAGTTTTAAGAATTAAATCCCGATGTTACAATTAATTCTTTATTAATTTTCTTACCTTCACATTCTTAATGGAATGGGATTAATTATTTTCTAATATCCATATCTTCATATTCATAATGGAATGGATGTTGATTTATAATTGATGTTTTAATTGTGAACATATTACAATTTCAAACGGTGTTATGAATGCTAATCAATTAGTAAGAAACGTCCAATTAAGAAATCATATTGTTGAAAACGTCTTTTCTTGAAAATGGTGCGGCCAGCCTTTGTCTACCATTTTACCATTGGATTGACATTTATCCCTTAGTAACGATGACATTTGTAGTCTATCCACATACCATTTTTCCAGTCAATTGAGATTTATCCCTTGGTGACAATGAGATCTGTACTCTATCCACGTCCCCATCGCCACACAATCTGCTCATCGCATTTATTAATTTCACGCATTTCATTTCATTTCCTTTCACCAGAAGGGTTTCAAATTCAATTTTCACGATCACTTTTTTCTCGCGATCGTATATTTACTCTTGTTATTGACTGCAGGTTATTCAAACTTTTACGATTCCATTTTGTATTTCTATACTCAAATATTTTAACATTAATGATCTATTACTTAGATGGACAAGGGAATTCTAACAATGGTAGTGCAAGAATTGAAACCATGGGTCAGCGAGGGCGGGATTCCTGGAGCTTAACAGGATATAAATGTTCCATGGGATCCCATATGTGATTAAAAATACAAAGCTGAGTCATGCACATTGTGTGCATGCACCATAATGAAAATATATTTCTTATGTAAAGACCTGCTATTCATTAACATTCACTTTCAGATTATGATATCTTGATATATTTTATCATTGAGGCGCATGGATATTTTGGCATCATCTCGGATTTTGCATTCATAAGAACGTTGATTTTGTTAAATGTATACAATTTCTATAATATTATGTGATTATTTGCCACACTAACTATTATATATTATAACTATATTGTTTGATAAACTTAACTAAGCTATTGAACAGCTTATGTACCTACATACACATTTATGTTGGTTGACTCACCTTAGTCAAGTAAGAAGCTTTCCATGGTCTAAATTTCTCTCAAGTAGCATGGGTACCATTTTTTCTTTTGTAAGAAGGATGCACAAATGAGTGTTTGAAAATGTGCATACATGACAAGAACAGTTTATTGATTTTTTAAAATATAAGAAATACCTCAGATGTACCCAATCCCATACGTGCCCAATCCTATTAGTCATAAACCCCAGCCGAGGTGAACCATGAGGAATATATAATCTCCCACTTGGCCATCTACGGCTTAATCGGTTATCTGTAATGACACATGCTTAGTCGACCAAGGATTAGGTGGAATATGTATCTCATTTGTAGGTCGAAACCTTACCATAGAGATGGGTGGGTTATGAGGGCTAAAAATAAGAGGCATGTGAGTATGAGGAACCAAATTATCGAACAAAGAAAGAGGAAGTGAACTATCGACCAAAGGAAGAAAAACCGATAGAGAAAGAAAAGAAAATTGGTTTGTTCTAGATATATATGACAAAGTGACTCCAACACTAAAGGAAAGTAAAATACTAAATAAAGGTTTTATACTTCCACATAACCTGAATCGATCCACCTACCTTTACTATGGGAATCCCAACTCGTCGATCTTTCCCATTGATCATTGATCCAACTTTATCTATTATTGATCAACTGCCAGCAAACATGGACCAAATGAAGAAAACAGAATCCAACACTTTCGTGTATTTAGGGCACACAAACTACGTTATCAATCAGTAAGCCAATGCATTTCTTAATTTTTATTTCAACCATTGGACCTATACTTACGCTATTCATTGATGGTGTTGGATGGAGGACCAGACACTATAGTTTCTTATTGAGGACCAAACCCTTACACATAGTGTTTGATTGATGGGGGGAGGACAAAACCTGATAATGTTTGACCAGACTCAATAGTGTTTGACTGAGGACCAGACCCTTATGCTATTATTGGACTAGACACCTACTTTATTTCTTACATTTTCTTTGAATCGTCGTCATTTTTGTTCCTCCATTAGTTATTTCATTCCATTTCACCAAGCCCATACCATACCTATGCGCTTCAAGCTACATTTCATCCTACTCGTTAGAGTAAACCCACAATTATTTTACCCTCTCAACACCAGTCAGTCAGAGGAATGCCCCGCCAATAAGCCCCAACATGAAGACACCAGGAGTGCTTTGGCCTGATTTTGTCATTCCATTAGGATACATGCCTTTCCTAATCGCTATTCCACAAGTTATCTCAGAATATAAAAATACTACGTTCTCTGGTGGTTAGCGCATAACCTCATTATCAACGGGAGAATCAATGATTTCCAACTCCTTATTGTTGGGGAACGGGAATCCCAAAAGACATTGTTCCTACAAATCATCGTCGATAATCTTCGCCTATTTTATCCCCAGCCAGACTTCGCTAGTCAGGCTGTGAAAATATGCATCAGGATTTTCTGTAATGATGGTAAATATCAAGAAGCCAACATGGCTTGCCCTGAATTTCAGGATAGGCCATTACTGTGTCAAGTTACCAATGTTTTGCACAACCATATTCAGAAGACATCATCCCCTCGAGGTGATTCTCGATCAGGCCAATATTCACAATAAGAAATAACTTTACAGCCATGCAGAAGATCCCAAGAGAAGAAATTTGAAAGCCTCGTATACATCTCTAAGTTAGAAGAAAAATCATCCCGAATTCCTCCTCAGCTTATGGAAGAAATCCCGACTACACCAGAAGCTCCTTCAAAGAAGTATGCCCTCACCAAGGAAGAAATGGAGTATAAAACGTTCGAGATTCAGCAATTAAACTTAGAATTAAAGCATTCGATGGTTACCCAGAAGGAAATACATGGTTTAGTCATCCAAAAGTTGGCCCTTTCTACATATCTACAATAGTTTATTGTCATTTTTCAAAGTGTAGTTACGAGCTGCCAAAATCATGGTGGAAGATTTTCTCGATGCCACTGATCCCTGATCCACATTTCTTTTTCTTTGATTCATTTTTCTAATTTCTGTGTTACCATATTTGTTTTGTAACAAAAAATTAGCTTTTGAATTAACACCTAGAATCATTTTCTTTTGAATTAACACAATATTTTTTTTGGAAGGTGCTGACTCCATGATTTTCCATTTCTATGAAGCTCACAAAGGTCATAAACGTTTTTCATATAATAGTACTTGCAAGGTTGCAACCTTCTCAGCAGCATGGAGATCACGATCTTCCCAAAATTCTCTTTATTTTTTCAAATCTTCCATTTCTTTATGATCATGAAGTAACTACTCTTGCAGTCGATACCACTGCTCTGTCTCTTCTTGTACTTCCTCAGCAATCTCATTGATGGTATCCTTGAAACGTTTTTGAGAAGAGCTTGTTCTCTTGTAATGTTCCTTGATAACTTTGTCTAACCAAGAAAAAACACATATTTCATTAAATTTGGAAGTATTTCATTACAATGTTTTCAACAACATTAATTCTTTTGTAAATCACCATATTAACTTAATTTAAGATAAAAATAATTTTAGGAATGTCAAACCAATTAGAGACTATGAATAGGTCAAACATGGGGTTGTAAGGTACAATAGTCTCAATGCACAATATGAGAGTGAAAGAATACTCCTAGAAACAATTTATTTAATGTAAATCATATTAGTATGTCTAACATCCAAGAAAGATATTATAGTTATGGATAACATACTAGAGCCATCGATGTTTGATTTTTATGTTAGATGACTCTAACCCCCTTTCCCACAACCTATGAGAGAGTTGTTGATTGAATAATGGTGATGTGAAGATCTTAGTGTAAGTGGAAAGAAGGTGTCTCTCTTGCATTTCTTTGAAACTAGTCTACTAGAAACTTAGTAAAAAAACATTGTGCTAAATTTTCTACCCCTTCGTGCCTTTAAGTAACACTAATGAGGAGGTGATAATTCTTCTTTACAACATCCATGCATCCACTATAAAAGCTAGGCACGATTGATCTAGGTATTTCAAGAAGGTTGGGTATCATTGGTATATCTCCACTCAAAGCCAAGTACATTGAATGGTAGTTCTTAAATGGGTATTCAAGGCATTCCATTATGATGGACACTGTCACAAATTGAAGTAAACAAGAATTAGTGGCCGTTGAGAACAAATATGCATAGAAAAGTAGTGGAAGCAAGGGTTTTCAAAGAATAGTTAACTTGGTGGCAATCCAGATATTTAACTCTCCTACTCAACATTGTCAAAAACTAATAATGGTCATAATGTAATAGTTCCAACCTATTGTAGGAAAAACCATGTTTGACCATTTCCTTCACCAAGAGGAGAAAATGATAAGAATTGTTAATGGGGAATAAATAAATGTGAAACACAACTTATGGATTTTACTTGAAATTTATATAAGTCCTCGTGCTCTTTAATTATTAAATACTTAATGTAACTACTAATAAATTATCATTAAAATATTAATTTGGAATATTAAATACGCATTAAAAGTCATTTATCTATTACACATGATTTTCCATGTGGTCTAAGTAAACCACTTAAAACCCATTATCAATAAATTCTAATTATTTTTTTTAAATATGTACCTTTACTTACATTAAGAGATTTATTTCGAAAATATATTACATTTATAAACTTTTATCAATACATATAATTAAATGGAATATAATAAATAGCTTCAGACCTTGTTAGTTTCTATGAGATTATTTTACTTACAACTAGTTTATTTAATAATTTAATTTTACAAAATGTTAATCTTGACGGGAAAATCATGTCATATGGTGGAAAAAAGTTTAAATATGTTCATTTTTTACGCAACTCTTGAATGAGCCTGAATATTTTACATAATGCTCATTAATAATTAATTAATCCATGTTTTAATTTAAATTTTTTTTTTACATAGAGTTTTCTTTTAGAAATAACAATGTCACATTTATACATTCATATTAAACCACATGATAGGTAAATAAAAATCGATCAATTGTTTCTTGACTTATCGACTTATGTGGCATGATTTTATATAAAATTAATTAATTTAAAAATGCATAGTTAGAAAAAATTATCCATTGAAAATAGAATAAACCACTTAGAACCCACCACCGATTAATTTTAAATTATTATTTTTTCTAAAAAAATGTATAGTAATTACATTAAGAGCTTTATTTCAAAAATATAATACATTTATAACCTTGTATCAATGCATATAACTAAATAGAATTTAATATGTCATGCTTTATGTCTAGTTGGTTTTTATTATTTCAATTAGAAATTATTTATTTACGAATTGAAATTTACAAAATGCTAATAGAGATGGGAAAATCAAATGGTGTATGTTGTAAAAAGTTGAAATGCATTTATTTATTATCTATATCTTAAGATAACTTGAGGAATCTACTTATTATTCATTATCAATTAATTGTTTCATGTTTTGCTAGGAAAAACATTTCATTTTACATGAAGTTTTATTTCAAAAAAACAATGTCTCATTTATACAGTTATATTAAAATTCATGATAAGAAAATAAAAGTGGAGAAATGGCTTTATATTAGACCACTTATAACTTATTATCCAATACTTCTAATTTGTTTTATAAAAAAGATATATTTATTTACATTAGGAGCTACATTTAAAAAATACATCACATTTATAAACTTCCATTAATGCATATAATCAAATAGAATACAGTAAATAGCTTCGAGTCATGTTGGATTCTATGAGATTGTTTAAATTACAAGTAAATTATTTAATAATTGAAAATGAAAAAATGTTAAAATGGATGGGAAAATAAATGTCTTATGTTGCAAAATGTTTAAATACAACCATTTATGATCTATCTCTTTAATTAATCTAGATGTCCCTCTTAACATGTTTTTAATTAATTTTTCCATGTTTTATTAAGAAGAACATTTTGTTTTACATGGAGTTTTATTTCAAAGAAAATACAATATGAAATTAATACTCATATTAAACTAAGTGGTAGACAAATAAAGGTTAATAAATGGATTCATTACTAACTTATGTGGGATAATATGATTACATACGCAAATAGTTTATTTAAAAAATAGATAAATAAATTATGGATTAAAAATCAAATGCCTTACAATTTAAGGACTTTGAAGTATTCACCTATGACCCATCACCCATTAGCTTAAATATTCCACTTAATACTTATTACCAAGAAATTATTAGATTTATTTTTGGAAAAAATGGCTTATAGTATATGGTTATTATATATCACATTTATACACTTATATTAATGGATATAACTAAGTAAAAGAAAATAATATTTTTATGGCTTGTATGATATGATTTCAGTTATTTAAAATACAAATTTACAACAACAACAGCAACAAATCTGCAAATAAATTTCAAAGACATAATTTATTTATGATAGCGTCCAATCAAACCTACATAGTCCACTTAGCAATCATTTCATTAATTATATGTTTTTTTTAGAAATGCAAAAAAAATTATAATAGATTTTTATCTGAAAAATTAAATATCACATTCATGCACTCATGTTAATGCTTTTTATAGGTAAAAGGTCAATAACTAACTTTTGAGTGTTGCTGATTTTCAATATGATGTGATTTTAATTACAACCATTAATTGATTGAAGTATATAAATTTATTTTAAATATAGATTGAGAAATCACAAATCGTATGCTTCAAAAAGTTCAAATCATTTACCTATGACACATTTCCCGTTAGCCTGAATAGCCAATAGTGCATGTAGCATTTATCAAGTAAATTATTATAATTTCTTCAATAAGAATTACAGTTTTGTTTGCAATGAGCTCTATTTCAAAACTTATATTTCACATTTATATATGAGTATTATGCATATAAGTAAATAGAAGTCAATAAAAATACAAGCATGCCTTGACGGTTCGTGTAAGATTATTTCAATGGAAAATAATTCATTTAAGAACACACATACACACACATCTTAGCAAAACAAAATCGATACAACAAAGTCTTTTTCAGAAATAATTATAAATAATAATATAATTGACAATTCCCAATGTAATTTTTTTTTATTATTAATAAAAATTTCTAATTTTTTTCCTTAGACAAAAAAAAATAAAAATTCTCATGTAATATTCCAAATATATAAAATCATACAAATTGATTCAGAAAAAACAATGTTCAAATTGTATTAAAAAATTGGAATGTACTTGTGAACAAATTTATAAAGAAAATTATCTTCGTCCACTACAATGAAGTACATGCTTTATTGAACATTCGAATGTACTCACATTTCTCTATCATACGATGAAGTGTCTTAAGAAAGAGGAATAAAAGCTGCATAATCCAAGTATCTTGATCTTTTCCCGTATAGGATTTTATCAAGATGTGATTTGATCGATATCCAATGATTTGAGAAGTATGATTTGTTGTATCTATAAGCAATAAATTTGATTCTTCATAATTATCTCCATATTGGGACCACACATCAGTCAACATTTTCTCATAAAATTGTATTGTCCTCCCTGCTTCTAATTTTGTTTGCAAATGAAAATGAGCCTTGTTCCATGCGAATTTAAAGTCCTCTATCAATATTTCATATTTCAAGTACTTGTCAGATGTACTTGTCAATGACATTTATTGTCCATATTGCAACATCATAATTTTTTAAGAAATATTTTAACATTTCTGAGTGAAAATGCCTTAAAAAATAGGATCTATCACCAAACTCCCAATTTGGTTCTCTTTAAATATAACAATTTTGTTCATATTTGATGTATGATTAGAAGAAAACTCCTTCCATTTCAAATATCGCCAACATATTTTGACTTATAGTGATGCCTATTTGCGTCTGCAACTACACTGCAACCACATGTATGATATTAACATATCGCCACTTCAACACTTTATGGCTTAATGATATAAAAACCTAACATTTCAAAAATGATGTTAGTATTTATTATGAATTAATGGTAATCACAAATTATAATTACAATGGCCCCAGTAAAGTGAACAAACTAATGATATGTTTACTTTATACATACAACCTAATACCTTTATTAAATTTATATGGAATAAGCAAGTCTCATAGGATCACATTAACCCACCATTTAAATCATTGATTTTAAGACTTACGACGATTTTTTTAATTTGAATTGAAATATATAATTACAATGGTTGCAATTAAACAAAATATATATTAGTTTCCACATGTAATATAATAAAAATTTTAAATTTCAAACCTACTTAATTATACGCTAATTTATATAGCTGCTTTTGGTGCTTCTTTTAGTAAAGTTTCTATGTCTATTGTTGGTGCTGCATACATCCTAATATGGTTTTTCAACTTATATGAAATAAAAAAGTTTATAAGAATGCAATGAACCGTTATTTGCATTACGATTTTCTAAGAGGTATAATGATAACTTAAACCACAAATTAAAAAAAAATTGTAATGATCCAATTCAAACAAATAGATCAATTATCTACTAATTTTTACATACAATCTAATCCATTGTAAAAACTTCTATAGCATGGGAAATTTTGATACAAAGACACTAAAAAACCATTCAAATCAATAATTGTTATCAATACAATAGTATCTCACAAAAATAAAGAACATAAAATTATTTTATTCTACTTATGACAAACCAATTCAACAATTCTTTTATTAATATTGTGAAATAGAAGTCAACTTAAATTTAAACGGGGTACAAAATATAGTAATAATTCATGATGGCATACATATTATGACATGAAATAGACACCAGTAATCTTAAGGTACTATTAGATGTGATCAAACATCCTTAAAAATAGCTTTCACCTCTGTTGCCTTGTTGTGTTTAATCAACATTCCTCATAGCTAATGGATCAACCATTTATCCTCTTGAGTTGTTCCAATGAATTGAGGGGAAAGAATCAAATTTTCTTTTGGATTTCCTTTCATTCTATCAAGTGAACACTCCAGTATAATAGTATTGGTTGCATCATATTAGGTATGCATTTCCCACACTTTTTTCAATGATTTAGTGTGTATGCATTTTGTTGGATTGTCAATGGCCTGATGTATCTTGTTTTGTATACACTCTGAAGTAGTCCACATAAACACAAGTTTATATTGTAATTTTTATGAAACCAACTTTTTTAGAACTCTTGTTGTGTTTTGTTTCGAAGTTGCCATCCAAATTTCAATTTCAAAATATTCATTTTTGAAACACATTTCATAAAAAAAAAAATCATGTGGATGAATCCAAACTAACTTTTTCTTTATTGTTTAATCTGCATCAGTTCTCATTTTCTCAATATTTCCTTTCTTTGTTGCTTCATCATCGATGCTATGATAAAAAAATGACCTTTAATTCAAGAATAACTAATTTATTTTCAGTTATTTGGGCTACAATAGAATAAAAAATAGTCTAGTCAAACCATTTTATTCTTGTTACAAAAATTACTAAAAAAATATTGAAAGAATACACTTACCATGAGTGATTTTATGGCTATTTATAGATGAAACAATCTTCTTTTTTGTCATCTTCACAAAACCTTTAGGCAAAAATAATAAACCTTCAATTAAATATGATCAAATTATATAATATAATATATATTCAATACAAAATTCTCAATTAAAGAAAAGCATTAGCAATGTAACCTATGAAATACACACACACACACACATTTTTAACATTATTTTGATTGTTAGTTTTTTTATTTTTATTTGTTCCTATAATAAACATATACAATGTTAAGGTATTAGAAGCATTAAAATTTGAAGAATAATAATAAAAACAAAAATACAAGTAATAAGTACCTGGTATGGCATTATCTTCATAATTATAACTTTGCAGTTCAACATTGTTTTTGTTCTCTTTACTTGTCTCTACATTAAACATATAAAATATTTTGAATTTTGAAAATGAATAAAAATCATTAAATAATATGGAAAACAAGTGGGCAAATTATAAGTACCTGATATTATATTTTGTTCTTGATTATAACTTTGATTCTGAATCTTCGGATTATTGTATTTTTTCTCATTATTTGTCTCTATAATGTACAATGAATATGTTATAAATTGTGACAATGTTTAATTGAATAGAAAAACAAACAAAATAATAAACATCAAAGTTCATGTAAACTACCCAATATGATATCATTTTCTTGATTATAGCTTTGTTTCACATGCATTTGATCAATGTCTTTGTTCTCCTTGCTTGTCACTATAATAAACATAAAAAAATGTTATAAATTGTGACAATGAATAAAATCATTAACAACTATATAAATAATGAATCATCTTTAATCATCCATATAATATTTTTTTCTTGGTTGTAGTATTGTATTTGGGGAATTGTTACTTGAAGCTTCAATCAAATCTTTGTATACTCCACTTGACAAGAAAATAATTTTACTTAATTTTCTTTAATCACCTCCACTTCAAAGTCAATGTCATTTTCACTGTAAGCATATAAATTAATAATTATTCCTAATATCTCAGGTTCTTTTCCATCTATGGATCCAAATAGGTACATATCAGGATACATATTCATGGGAGTTTCTATTTGGACATACCAATCATGCACAAAGTCATATTTATTAGATGTGTTGTATTTTTTAATCATTTTAAAAAGTGGAAGTTGAAGGTGTTATTGATATTTCCATTTGAGTTGATTTTTTCTTTTACTTAAATGATGGTTGTAACATTTCACTTGTGTTGGTGCCAACCAATTCCGCATACAAAAATAAAAAATTATTTGCACAAATCAAAATGAAATTAAACTTCCAAATATTGTCATGTAATTTTATTTTAAAATTTACAAGACCACCTAATCTAACCATTTATAAGAGAGTATACATAAAATATAAAACAACCATACCAATTGAAGGAAACATTGTTTGTATATCACTTGTTTTTCATTTCCTCTTCACTCCTTTACTTGGAATTTCAAGGACACGAGATTCCACAACTTATGAAAAATAAATAAAGAAATAAATAAATTATAGAAGACATGAAATACCAAATACTATTAAACCTTATAAAACACTATTTTCACTTACATACACAATAATAAAGGAGTACATGTGTTATGCAAGTTTACTATATGACACCAAAAGTAATCGCCTAGCTAAAATTGTTAGGAAAAGAAAAATTATAAGAGAGTATACATAAAATATAAAACAACCATACCAACTGAAGGAGACATTGTTTGTATATCACTTGTTTTTCATTTTCTCTTCACTCCTTTACTTGGAATTTCAGGGACACGAAATTGCATAGCATATGAAAAAAAATAAAGAAATAAATAAATTATGGAAGGCATGAAATACAAAATATTATTAAACAACCTTATAATACACCATTTTCATTTATATACACAATAATAAAGGAGCACATGTGTAATAAAAGTTTACTATATGACGCCAAAATTTTCAAGAAAAAAAAAATACCCATGTTAGTATGGGGTTTCCACATTAAAAACCCACTCCTAGCGTTATATGCATGTGTTTTTTTTTTTTAAGTTGATCTTTAATGTGGAAAATCCAACTAACATGGTATTTCAATTTTGATAGAAATATTAGGTAGGATATTATTCAATAATAAATCAAATTTCATTAAGTTGTAAATTGCATACTAGAATTTTGTCAAATTATTTGAAAATGAATATAAAATATATTTTTAGAATCTCGCAGTTTGTACCATAGTTCTTAGAATTTGTAAACATTTGTAAGAATTTATAATGGAAAATTTTTAAATGAATTAAAAAACAATATGATTTCATCTTCTATAACATTTCATTCCATACATATGCACAAAAGCAAAGAAGCTCAAAGCATATGCAAGTTTTCTTAAAAAATAAGAATAACATGAACTTCATTAATCAACAATCATTTATTATCAACCATATAACAAAGTACAAACTAATTTTAAAATTTTCATACCATTTAAAGATTTTGGTGTCATATTTGGTGAAGTTCCTTTTTCCTTGGATGATTCCTTTGAATTCCCATTAGCTTCAGGGTCCATGGTTTCTGAAAATAAACTAAGAAACTATTATCATAGTTTCAAATTATCGTAGAAAATATGAATTTATAAATACTATCACTAATTGCATCATTTTATGTGTGACAAAATGAAACAGAACAATAACAACTGTATAACTCATAATAATAGCTAATCATGATGTTGATTAGAAAAAGGGTGCCACCCCTAAATAATAAATTATTTTCTTTTAATTGAATCTATAAGAAAGATAGCAGCTGCTAGCTTTCCTTCTAGCACAAGCATAAGCGCATTACCAAAAGACAACAATACACTAAATAAATAAAAACAATAATAGATACTACAACAACAACATGTTTACAAAAAATTTATTTTTATAGTCATGTATATTCTTAGTTTTCTATAGAGATCATGAGAAGGAAAATACATTGAAGAATTTTTTCTATCACATACAAGAGATTGCCAACAACATTGGATTGCAAAGTAAATCTAATTCATGATGAAATTCCTTCTATCACAAACACAAATACATTGTTAAAAAAAAAATTGCAACAATAATCTTTCCTAGGACAGCTCCATGGTTGCGAAATATGTCCTTACTTTTTGAAGACAATGAGCTTATAGTCCATGCCTATGTAGATCATTGTTAGAATATAAAAAATGTTAAAAGCTAAATAATTAGAAGGCCCTTTGAATGGAATATGTAGTCTAAGAAATGTAACTTGTGTTAAATTTCATTTTAGCATAAAAACAAACACAAAACAACATTGTACATTAAAATAAATCTAGCATGTGGTAGAATTACTTCTAGAAACAACACGAGCACATTGCGAACAACAATATTGCAAACAAAATTAAATGAAGCACATGCTAGATTTGTTTCTAATAAAGACATGAGCACATTGCCAACAACAACATTGGAAGGTGAAAGAACTTTAAGCATGCCACATTTCATTCCAGAAGAAATAAAAGCTCATTTCAACATTGCAAGGTGAAAGAAATTTAGTGTGTACTAGATTTAATTCTAGCACAAACATAAGAATCTTGCCAACAACAACATTGCAGCAGGGTAAAAGGAAATCTAGCACATGCAACATATCCTTACATCACAAACATAGGAAAATGACAACATTATACGGTTAAGGAAACCTAGTACATGTTGGATTTACTTTTAGCATAAACATAGGGATATTATCAATAACTTCATTGTAAGGAAAAGGAAATATAGCACATACAAGATTTTATTCTAACACAAACAAAATCACATTTCCAATAATAACATTGTAAGGTGAAACAAATCTAATGTGCACTATATTTCATTCTATCACAAACAAAAGAACATAACAACATTACAAGGTGAAATAAATCTAATGCATACTATATTTATTTCTAATGGAAACATTATCACATAAAAACATTGTAGCGTGAGAAAAATTTAGCTTGTGTTATATTTACTTCTACCATAAACATATAAATATTTCTAACAACAACAATGCAGGACAAAAAAAATCTAGGACATGTCAGAATTCCTTTTAGCCTAAACGCAAAGATGTTACTAATAAAAACATTGCAAGGTAAAATAAATCTAACATGTGCTAGATTTTATTTTAGTGCAAACACAAGCACATAGCAACATTGCAGAGTGAAAGAAATTTATCAAGTGCTAGATTTATCTCTACCACAAATACAAGCATCTTTCCAACAACAACATTGTAGAGTATAAGAAATCTAACACATGATCAATTTTCTTCCAACACAAACACAAACACATTTCAAATTGAAATAAATCTAACACGTGCTATATTTCCTTCTAGCACATAACAACATTGTAGGACTGAAGAAATCTAGTGCATGCTAAATTTACATCTAGCACAAAAACAAGCATGTTGAGAACAACAACACTATAGGGAAAAGGAAATCTAACATGTGCTAGATCTCCTTATAGCACAACGCAAGCACATTATAATATGAAACAAATCTAGCACGTGCTATATTTCCTTCTAGCACACACATAAGAACATAAAGATATTGGAGTGTTAAATAAATATAACACACACTAAATTTACTTCTAGCACAAGCTAAAGCATATTGCCAATAACAACATTTCAAGAAAATAAATCTAACATGTGCTAAATTTCCTTCTAGCATAGTCACATGCATATTTCCAATAACAACATTGCAAGGTCAAGGAATCTAGCATATTTCCTTCTAGCACAAACAACTAGATTTCCAACCACAACATGGCATTGTGAAACAAACCTAGTGCATGCTAAATTTCCTTCTAGCACAAACACAAGAACATAACAAACATTGTAAGGAAAAAAAAATATAGCATGTGCTATATTTACTTTTAGCAAAAACTCAAGCCTATTTCCAACAACAACATTATCAAGAAAATGAAATCTAACACATGCTAGATTTCATTCTATCATAAATGAAAGTGCATCGCTAATAACAACATTGTAAGATGAAAAAAATATAATGAATGATATATTTCCTTCTAGCATAAATAAGCGCACAATGTTGATAACACCATTGCAAGGTGAAGGAAATATAACCCATGCTAAATTTTCCTATAGCAAAAACATAAGCACATAAAAACATGGCAGGGTTAAAGAAATCTAGCTCGTGCTAGATTTACTTTTAGCAGAAACACAAGTATATTGCCAAAAGCTATATTGCAGGGCAAAAATAAAATTGTTTTGTGCTAGATTTTCTTATATCATAGATACGAGGCATTCTCAATAGCAACATTGAAAGGTGAAAGAAATCTAACATGTGTTGGTTTTGCTTTTAGTAGAAAGACAAGCATATTTCCACCAACAAAGGTGCATGCCAAAAGAAAACTAGCACATGTTAAATTTTCTTCTAGGAAAAACACAAACACAATGGAAATAATAACATTACAAGGGGAATGAAATCTAACATGTGCTACATTTCCTTTTATCATAAAAAACAAGATCGTTAACAACAATCTGAAATTAGAAAACTTTCCAGGATTTGTGTATTTTTCTCCATGAAGCTGCATAGAAAATGTAATAAGAATTGTTTTGAACAGGAAACCAACCATGCCAATTTACTCGTATGTAAGTCAAGGTTGGGTTCTAGTGTCTTGGTAGAGCACTAATTCGTTTAACACGGGGGCTGGCTAGATAATGTTGGACCATTTTCATGGATCTCTAAATCTGATCTTGAGAGAACACTGTAAATATTCTGCATTTAGTAAATATTTTTAACCAACATAATATAAAGTTGGAATAGATGCTTGTATATTTAACGGTGTTTTTGTTGGGTAGCGGTGTAGTGAAAATAAGCCCTTGTTAATATGGCTCGTTTGAGTATGCAGAGCTATTGCTTCTCCATTTGGGGTTTGCACATCTCAAATTCCGGAGAGGTGAATAAGTTTGAGCTATGTGAAGGGGTGGATGCCGAGGAAGAAGGGTAAACATGTCGGTATAGTTGTCTTACATTATTGTTGCATACAATGGTACTTTGATACCTATAATACTAATGGCCCAAATAATATTTCAGCTACTTCAAATAATTAGCAACTACTAAGTGGCATGGGAAACCCCTAAAAAATAAAATGAGAGTTCCCCTGTTAGAAACTCCCTTCTCATTCTCACTCATGTTGCTTTGAAATTAAGAAACTCTTTGTGGATTCTTATGAGCTCTATGCTTCTTTCAATGGTTGGACTTAAAACTGGCAATCAGCCTTTCAGCAATCTGCACAGATGTATATTTTGTGCACAAATGGCCTTTGATGCAATTCCATTTGGGTGAATACCGAATCAGGCATCAATCGATAAGAAGTGGAGACATTGATTCCTACACAACCATGAGCTTTGGCTTTTGAATTTATACAACTTTTGGGAATCATGTCTCAGATTTCTTGGCTGGTATTTATTGTGTTTATACCAATGGTTTCAACTTGTATATGGTATCATCAATATTACATACCATCAACTAGTGAAGTGGCTCGGTTGTCATTAGTTTCTAGCGCTCCAATCGTACAAAAATTTGGAGAATCAATATCTGGAGGAGCCACCATTAGAAGTTTCTACTAGGAGTCTTGGTTCATGGAGAGAATTCTCTAGTTGATTGATATGTATACTAGACCTAGTCTCCACAATGTTGAGGCCAATGCATGGATTAGTATTCTGATGTATTTTCTATCAAATCTTGTGTTTACATTCTTTGTAATATTCTTAATGGAAATTTACAATGATAAGCAAATCAAGCATAGTAAAAAAAACAATCACACAAAATTTACAACACATTAAACACCCTAAAATATCCATAAACTGCATTGAGTTGAGCCATTATATTAATATAAATGTTGGGTACGAAGGTAAGATAAAAAAACATTCACTTGGGCTTGCCTAGAGCAAGATAAATATTCCCAGGTGATGAAATCGACTACTCTAACATGCAATTTGGTTGTCCCCAACAATCTCTCCGCTAACCTAGTGACAAATTACATTGTTGGCTACAAACAATGGTTGTTAGGGCTCCTCTGGTGCTCAAAACATTCTAGGAAATTAACCTCAGGCTCTTCTCCAATAACCCACAAAAACCCACGAAGTAATTGGCTAAATGTTGACCTCAGAATTTTGACTCAATTTCCCCCAAGCTCATCCAGTTGTTGGCTAAGTTGGGACCCTTGTTTGACCCCTCGAATCCATCCAGAAAATTCTACCAAATTATTTCTAAGATGCTTTTTAAAGACCCAGAAAAACCCAGAAAGGGCTTGTTCTAGTTTTGACGCTCCAAAATTGACCTCAGAATGCTTGGACCTCCTCCACAAGCAGAAACCGTAACCTGTAGCAGATGTTGGGCTTGTTGCTCCACCAAAATTTTGGAAAAACCCCATGATTTCCCTAATATAATTCCAAACAACCCCAACTCCTCAATCCCTTTCACAAGCCAATTTTTGGCTTTGCCTCATCAACTCCTCCAACAGCCCTTGTGTACTTTCCCCTTTTTGCATCATTGGAGTGTCTATAAGCTCACCAATCACTGTGCATGTGAGTCTAACACCTTCATGATATTAATAGCTTCCCCACAGCTGGCCAAGATCATGTTTTGACACCATTGCAATATTCCTAATGGAAATTTACAATGATAAGCAAAGCAACAATAGTAAAAGAAACAAACACACATAATTTACAACACATTAAATACCAAGAAATCTCCATTAATTGCGCTGAGTTCAACCATTCTATTGATATAAATGTTGGGTACAAAGGTAAGATCAGAAAGCATGCACTTGGACTTGCCCAGGGCAACCCAACATGGTAATGAAATCAGCTACTCTAACATGCAATGTCGTTGTCCCCAACAATCTCTATGCTAACCTAGTGAAAAATTTCACTGTTGAATTTGAGCAATGGTTGTTAGGACATCATCAGGTCCCCAGAAAATTTTGGGAAATTAACCTCAGGTTCTCCTCCAATAACCTGCAAAACCCACGAAGGAATTGGCCAAATGTTGGCCTCAGAATTTTGGCCCAATTTCCCCCTAGCTCCTCCAGCTATTGGTTGAGTTAGCACCAAAATTATAGAAAATCCCCCACAATTTCCTTTCCTGCTCCTGTCTTTCATCCCAACTGAACCAGAAATGTGTGGTATCCTCCTAGCTACCAAATATGAGTAGAATTTTCCTCCCTATGGTGGCACTCTTCGTCCACCGAAGAAGAGGGTGACTTGGCCCCCACGAAAGACTACGTAGTTTTGTGCAAGATGATGGAGGCCCCTGATCTAGAAATTTGTACTATTGTGGAAATACCTCATGCTCTTGTCCCACAAAAAAGGAAGTCTCATACACCAATTTGATGTCTGGCTTAGTTGTGACCTTGAAATTGGATAATAATAATAATAATTTACATGCTTCAAATCACCTATTCATCCAATAAAATTTTCAAAAAAAATTTATCTACTGAACACATGAAAAATATAATCCAATCTTACATAAATCCATTAAAAGCACCCCCTCTTCCAAAAACAAAATTTGTTATCCGTCCATCTATAAAACTCAAATCCATGTGTTTTAATCCATTGCAATTGAATAGCTCAGCAAGAGGTTACAACCTTGGATATGCTTTACAACATGATATGTTTATCCATCCCCACAAGAAATTTTGTAAACTTTGTGACACCATAAATGTATTCTCCAACCAACTCCAGAAATTCTCCTCTACGGCTTACTTAGAGGACACAATTTTGTTTCAAATGCTATTGCAATTACGTTTTTGAAAACTATCTGGATTTGTTTGTGGTATGGGAGGCAAGTGATGCTTAATCCGTAGGTTCAATAAATAACATGTATTCATCCTCAAATCCTGCAACGATTATTCTCATCCTTCTTGCAAAATGGTGTTGTATTGTCGTAGATGGTAATGCTTTAATTGTTGGGGACAAAATTATTTATAATAATGAATATTTAAAGCTTGTATGTGCTGATATACATCCAATGTTGATGTTGGAAGAATTGATTTCATACCTTATTCACCACACTATATACCTATGACTTCAGCATTTTTACAAACTCGCATTCCAGACTCTTTCTACTAGCAGTTTGCAGGATGAGACCAAATGCTTTTGACCATGCATAAGAGGCACATTGGTCAACATCTCTAGCCCAGCTTTAAATAAAGTTTTCTTTGACTTTTGAATCCATGTGATATCCAAAATAAATCCATCATGTCATTGTCAATAACTCTTCATTCAATTCTTCCTAATATGCATGTGATCTCCAACATACTAAATATTGGGAAAGGCCTATAACTAACGCTTGCCAAGTCCTATCTACAAATTTGAAACACTTTCACCAACCTCCTTCAATACCTTCAGCATGTTTTCATCAACCCAGAGATGTGATTAGTTGATACATTTACTGCAACAAGGGAAACGCCATAAAGGCCACCTTGAATTAATTTCCTCCTGGTGCTATAATTCTGATTTTGACACATTCAATTCACTGCCATTCATGTTTAATTGTTGTTGAGAAAGGAACTCCCTCTATAGTTCTTTCCTGTCTTCCTTATAAAACTCACAACAATATCCATATTTATGCAGGTTATGAAACAATGGAAATCTTGGATGATGTAGGATGGGAAACTTGTCCATCATTTCTCAACACTCAGAAAACATTTTTAGTTTGAAATTCTTCTAAAGGATGCACATCGTTGACTAGCATCCAACAACTTGTGAGGAAACTCTCATTTGTGCATGCATAAGCAAGCATTATAAAGTATATAAGTGGACCGACTAAGATAAATTGACAGATCACCCATGAATATCAAAGGGTAACATTTGATTGGATATTCTCTTCCAGGTTTCCATCATCTAGTTGACATCAAACAAATTGGCTTATGATTGTATGCAGGTCATCATATCCTTAACTTATTTAATTTTGAGAATGTTTCTTTTCTGCTACCATTATACTTGAATTGCATGTAGAATGGCCTCCCCTCTGAGGAGAGTCAATTTCAGTAGCAGTCTTTCAAGCCCTTTTTATTTTCCCAACTCATTGTCAGCAAAATAAATCAATGCATTTTTAATTGTCTTTGTGCTCCTTACAAGGCTTATTCTTGTAACATGGACCTTCATGTTGTCCATCAGTATTTAAATATTTTGTGATGCCATCAACTTGAGGTTAAGGGCTTGTTTTAGGTGCTAAATGTTAATTTTGGGAAACTAGATCCAAACTCCAGGTTGTGCTGCTAAGATGATGATCCCGATATTTTTATTGGATTCCTCTTTCAGAGACGTGTAAGATTGATCTAAATATCATCTCGATCAAATGAGAAGAACATGTATTTTGAATTTATTCCACTTATTTGTTAGGTCGGTCTGGAATATAATATAGACTTAAATATCTTAAAGGATGAGTCACACACGCCAACATATGATTATAAATAGGAGAGTTTTGGAGATCATTTCACACACATTGTGTGGAGGAAATTATCTTCTCTCTTCTTGGTGCATCTCTATTAGGGCTTTCTCATGGGGCCGAATTAGGGCTTGTTGATGTAGCATTTTAAGGCTATGTGACACACTTGTCTGAATGACCTATTGGAGACATTTCTAGTTGAAGCATCGTATTGATCACCATAATGCCATCATTATTCTTCTTTTTCTATTGTTTTCTTTTCTTCCATTGATCGATTTATTTGTTCTATCTTCTTAAGTATTTTGTGCCCTAATCTGAAATGGCATAGAACATGTTCAGAAATTAACATGGTATCAGAGCTACGAGAATACAAAGCCCAAATCTAGGGCAGCGAGACGAGGGTTGTCCCAAGGGAAAATAAGGGTGTCGTTAAGGTTGTGTGCTAGGCACTAGGCCATACCACCACAACAGGTGACAGTGTGGAGATAGAAGGGCAGCATATGCATGGAGAGCACATGCATTCTAAGTGCTTTCCTATTCAATCACCAAAATGCTTGAACAATCATGGTTATATCCGTAAAAATGTAAACATCAATTCCATAAAAAAAGACCCTGTTCGCAACTTCACAGGAGCAAGTAGATTGTTGTTATTAAGATGTTGTGAAAGCATGTAAAGAATGAAAGAAGATTCAACAGTTAAGTATGTACGGACATATTCTAGGGTATGTCGAATGGTGGTGTAGCGGAGGTTTTAGTGAGCATTATGGAACTAGTTAATAATGTGGTGGAATTCATATACCTCATATGTACATACCGTCAATTTGGTGACCTGCCAGCGCTGTGCCACCATAATTCAACTCATGTAGCCGAGATAGTTGAGTCACATAGAAAAATTGTGTTGAACAGAATCACACAGCCACAAATCCACCTTTCTTCGTGTCTCATAGATTAAGATGGAATTGCATTGAACAAAATCGTATAGTCGCAAATCCACCTGTTGTCGTGTCTCATAGATCGAGCCAGAATTGCATTGAAAAACATTTCATATGTCGCAAATCCACCTATTGTCGTATCTCATAGATTGAGCCAAAATTTTGTTGAGCAGAATCGCATAGACGCAAATCCACCTATCACCGCATCTTATATGTAGCAGACTTAATAAAAAAAAATGCATTGTTATTGCAAGTGTTTGTGGAATTCGTTTAATTCAAGTACTGTAAGAGCTATAGGTATATATGCAGCATGCAATGAATGAAGATGACACGCTGGACATGATTTTTTGTGTATGTGTGTATAACATAGTTTGAGGGTGATAAATTTTGTGAGTCGATATCTCTCTAGGCCCTGAGCCTGCCTCCCTTCCTACCTGCCTGTATATGTTGTAAATCTGAGCGCATAAGATGAAACTGCTGATATCAACTTGTAGGAGCCGTCTACTTCAAAATCATACGAAGTTGCTTGAAATTTTTGAGTGGGGAAGACTCATTAATCTCAGAACATAGCTTGAGTTTCAGTTTTTGTAGAGTTGGTTTTCTCCTCACAATTGAAAGGAGCAACAAGGACTAGGTTCAGTGCCAAAGAGAAATCAATCCCCTCTAGTTGAAGTAACACGCGTCATATCTAGGCATTTTATTCATGTATTGGACGTGTTTATTCCTGTGAATATTGAATTTTGGAGTGGTTGAGCCATTTGCTCATTTGCAGAATCATCCAAGTGCTAAATATAGATAATGGTCTTTGCATACCAAGGAAACAAAAATATGAGGGCATGGATAGAAAGTTAAAAAATGTGGATAGCACTTTGGAAGGGCGAGATTTCTTTCAGCTTGGACCTATCACAAATTACAGGACACATGTTAATTTCTTGTCAGATCCCTTGAACAAAATCTTCATACAGTGCCTTGTACTTGTTTCCCTTGGGAAGGCTCAAATTTATGAAGGACTCAAAGTAAGCATTTCAGTCCTATGAATAATGATGAATGAGAAGTAGACATTAAAGTAGTGAACAGTGAACTTGAAGGGATGTACAAGAAGATATTGACAAAAGACATATTCGAACTGATTGTTGACCAGATTTTGAAGAGGAACCATTAAGAGGACAAATTTAGACATTCTGGTTGAAGTGTTTTGGATGCCTTTATTGGAACACCTCAGGAATGTCCGTTCTCTGGAGCATTGATGTTCTCAGCAAATGTTACTTTTCTTATCAAGAAGGAAGGGTTTGAACGAACAAGAGATATAGTAGATCCATGGGCAGATTCTTCTGGTAGTTAGTGTTACAGTTGGCATCCACTATCATCAGGTTTTCATCAAAATCAATCTAATCTCATATAATGAGGATTTCAGCAGTTAAAAGCTTCTCTGGATTACAATATTGAAATTGTAATAACCCTGGCGAAGTTTTGTTCAACTATAAGCAACATTCTCATCTTTGTCAGGGTTTCTCCACTATTGCTATAGTCTGGTGATGATGTTTGGAACAATGCTTGGCATAATCAAACTTGAAGCTGATTATTTCAAGGTATTCGCCCAGAGGTAATATCACTATAGCATCTTAAAGATGAGGAAAGGTTGGATAATAAATTGAAGTATGACTTCAGCAGAAGCCATAAAATCCCAGTAGAATTGATGTTCTTGACACATGGTCCTCATAAAAAATATCTACAGGAACATCTTGATGACTATACTTCGAGCAAGTTCATATTTTTGACATATAAAGGGAACCATGATCAAAGTTACAAAAGAGATAATCAAATATGATAATCTCCTAGTCAGTCATGCACCTTGCATCAATGTATCTCAAACATAGTATGATGAGCCTCTCTTCTTCTGGAATTTAAGATTGGTTAGGCTAAAAATTTGTTAGATGGTAAGAACACATCTTAGTCTTGTATCTCTTAAGGTCCACCTTTATGTATTCAAAATTAATGGACACTTTTTACTTTGAAAGGAAAAGCTTAGGCTTGTGATCTTCTTAGGTAAGAGGGAGTAAGATCAATATCTTTTTCATCAAGATATGCAAGAAGTTGAGGACTACTAAAGTTTTTCTATGATCTCAAAAGGAAGAACAATCTTCATCTATGTGCTATTGGGTGGAGAAATGAGGCTCCTATTGACCTTATGGTCATCAATATAGTCCCCAAGAACTAGCCTTGGTTTTCAGAAAGCAGCCTAGTACAATAAAGGAAGAAATTTATGTGGAGCAACCTCTAGGGTTCGAAGTCAAGGATCGGGACACCCATGCCTGTAGGTTGAAAAAATCTTGAATAAATCACCGAGGGATTGGTACGATAGGATAGATAGCTACTTGATGAAGCTGGGCTTCACTCATAGTAATGTTAATTCAAACCTTTACTTCAAGGCTGATAGAGAAGCCTCTCATTCTGCTTCTCTATGTGGACGATCTCTTACTGACAGATGCTGGACCTCTCATTCATCAGTGTAAGAGGGAGCTCACTTCTGAGTTCAAGATGAAGGACCTAGGACTAATGCATTACTTCCTAGGCCTAGAGGTCTAGCAGAGACCTGCCGAGATTTTCCTCTCTCAAGGAAAATATATTGTGAAGTTGCTGGAAGGATTTGGGATGATGGACTGAAAGTCTGTGTCGACATCAATGGAGCTCAAATTTAAGAAGTTGAGTGGAAGTGCTATTGGGGCCATGTTATAAAATCCTACTAAGTATCGTCAACTCGTAGGGGCCCTTATGTTCTTAGGGAACATCCATCCGGATGCAAGTTGTGCAGTGAATACTTTGAGTCAACACACGGTTGATCCTCATAACATTCACTGGGTTGGTGCCAAGAAACTCTTGAGATATCTTTGGGGCACGATAGACCATGGCTTCAGATACACTTTTGGGAGTGTGACACTCCATGGATATACTAATGCCGATTGATTTGGCAATGTGGTGGATCACAAGAGCGCATCTGGATGTTGCTTCACACGTAGATATGCTTCAGGCAGGAATGTGAAGTCAGTAGCCTTGAGCACCACTGAAGCCGAATAAATTGCAACATGTATGGCCTGTTGTGAATTCAATTAGTTACGAAAGCTCTTAAGTGAGTTGTTTGAGAATGTGTTAGATGCCACCGTTATCCTTTGTGATAACTATAGGGGGATTCATTTGATCCTGGGTTCCACGATTGATCCAAGCATGTTGATGGCTGGTATCACTTTATCCAAGATATGGTACAATGAGGCACCATAAGGCTCGATCATATAGGAACTAATGAGCAAGTTGCAAATATTCTCACAATTCCCTTGGGGAAGGTAATGTTCCTAACCTTCCGCGAGAACCTTGGAATTGTGGAAGGACCCTATTGGAGGGTCTTGTTGGACGATGTGCTCTAGGAGCTCCAGGGGGTTTTCGGGATAGCTTCTTGGTGTTATAAATAACCACAGGAGTAGGCTTTCTGAACATAGTTGGTATACTTCCGCCCCACCATGATGATATTGAGTTGGTTTACCTCTCTTTGATTTATGCCCCATATGCATCCTACCCATGGAGATTCAGACTCATGGTAAGTACCTCTCATTTAGCTAATGAGGTGGGAAATGTGAATAGAGACCATAGAAATACTGATGGACGCATCAAATATTGTCATAATCTCTATTTCTAGGATGGCACGTGTCGAACCACTTGATTTGGTATCAAGTTTAGCAAGGTTTCGGACCTCCAACTGAATTCGGGTTAGTGAAACCAACTTCGGGTTGGTGTGTGACTCCTTTGAGTCCTAGTGACGTTTCAGACCTCCAATTGACTTCGGGTCAGGTAAACCAACTTCGGGCTGGTATGAGACTCTTTGTGAGTCCTATAGAGGTTTCGAACCTCTGGGTTGAATTTGTCAGCTGGGAATGATGTCTTGGTGATTGACCCACTTATGTTCTGAAATAAAGAAGCCAACAAAGCAAGTTACGGCAGGATGACGCATGATGTTTGGATTGCACAAGTGGACGGAGTTCTCCCTAGTTGAGAGGGAGTGTTAATTTTGGGCAACTAGGTCCAAAATCTAGGTTGTATTTCTCAAATGATGATCCCGATATTTTTATTGGATTCCTCTTTCGGAGAGGTGTAAGATTGATCTAAATATCATCTCGATCGGATGAGAAGAACATGTATTTTTAATTTATTCCACTTATGTGGTAGGTTGACCTAGAATACAATATAGACTTAAATGTATTAAAGGACGTGTCACACATCCCCATAGATGATTATAAATAGGATATTTTTGGAGATCATTTCACACACATGGTGTGGAGGAAATTATCTTCTCTCTTCTTGGTGCATCTGTGTTATGGCTTTCTCATGGAGCTTAGTTAGGGATTCTTGATGTAGCACTTTAAGTCTATGTGACACGCTTGGCTGAATGACCTATTACAGAATTTGTTGGTTGAAGCATCCTGCTGATCATCATAACACCATCATTCTTCTTCTTCTTCTATTGTTGGCTTGTCTTCCATCGATCAATTTATTTTTTCTATCTGCTTCAGTATTTTGTGCCCTAATCTAAAATGGCATCGAACATGTTCAGAAAGTAACACTAAATGAGCATCAACATGGTTATCAGATCCACTGCACATAAATATTTTTTGGCTTCTGAGTTACTTTGGTCTGAGAGAAATTGATCAAATACACTAATATCACACATGAATTTTTCAACAACAGATTGAATATATTGCTCTTCCAACAAGCACCAGAAGCACTTGCATTCATGATACCATTTGGTATAAAATCTTACAAGTTCCCTCCTTCCCAGTGCTAATGGTGCTTCTAATTACTCATAAGTAAAGCAAGGGAGAGACAGATATTTTTTTTGGAATGCCTTAATGCCCTCTCTAGAGAATGACCAATGCAGTCCTCTGTTTTGATTATTTTTAATCACATATATTTTACTTGGTATCCAATTCCTTCCCCATCCCATTCCTGGACATTTGTGGTATCAAATTCCTTCCCCTTCCCATTACCGGACATTTGCGATATCCAATTCCTTCCCCTTCCCATTCCCGGAGATCTGAATAGCTCAGTATTTGTTTAATAGCAAAGGTATCATCTATTCATATAAAATATAAGGTGCCAAAGTTATAGTGGTTGAGAGATTGAATCCACCTTGTATATGTAATGAAATCGGTTGAGGGATGGAATCCACTGAAGGAGTAGATGCGCCTCCATAGGAGGAGTGTTATTGCCACCAAGAGCATTGGTTCTCTACTTTTTGGTAAAGAGGAAAAATAAAATGACCACTGGTTGAAAGGTTTCAAATATCAAAAAAAGCGTATGACAAAAAAAGTAATCTACAGAGGGTTTTAAGGGGTTTTACTCGTGGCATATGATTTCGAGGAGTGCCAAGAAAGATTGAAAGGGATGATGGGACATTGTGTGTGTCGAGGGATATCGAAGGTATGGAAAGCAAAACAACGTTGATGTGGGCATGTAGAGTTCTGCTGAGAGGTTTTAGCACTACCGCTTCTAAGCCTGCTGTAGGGGAAGGCGAAGTGGTCAAGAAAAATAGGAAGAATAAGAAGACATTTTTTGATTCTGCCAAGTCCCTCTCCGATTGGGAAATTGGCTAAAATCTACTTGCAACAAAATAATTTATAAAAAATCATAGGAATCAAGCTCAAAAGAGATTGTTGTCATGGAAAGGCATGGGGGATTTTCCACAGAAATGGTGAACCAACAATAAAGACCCCTGTAAGGATGAATGGTGTAAACAAATGTATGTGGAAATTGATTAATGATGTCCCTAAGTAGACTTCCGAGACTACACTGAAATGTAGATTAGTGATCTAAATATGTGAATTCAATGCTAAATTAAATGTTCATTTGTTCCATTGGTTTTTATCAAACTCGATTTGCAGGCTTGGGAGACTATATTTCTTTGGAAGCTAGAAATTTTGAGGCACGAATAATGTAGTTGGCTAAAAAAATATGTTTATGCATCAGCTATCACAACATTTGTTTTCTCTGTTGCACCCACATTTTTCTCTATTTCTACTTTTGGTACATGTATGCTTATAGGAGTGGCTTTGATAGTAGGGAGAATTCTTTCTTCACTTGCAACCTTTGAGAATTCTTGAGTTGAATGATATGCATGCGAAATATAGTTAGATATGTATACTTCAGAAAGCTACAAAAATAAATATACTTGCAAAACCTACAGAAAGAATTATCCCTGCTGAATTGGTTGATACATAGACTAGATCACTCTCCACAATGTTGGTGCCTATGAGTGGCTTGGTATTCGAATGGATTTTCTATCAAATATTTTGTTTCCATTCTTTTGGGTGTTCCTCATTCACTCTCCCAAAGATGTAAATATACCAAGCATTGCAGATTTGGCAATAAAATGATCCTTAAATTCAGATTTCATTGCACTACAACACATTCCATGCTGAAAAATGATCCTTTAAATATAATGCAGATCTATCTTATTCCCCATTATTTCCACCACCTTCCTATACACTATCAACAGTTGACAGAAAAACAAGGAGAGAAATACTTCTCATTTCCATATAAATACCACCTATCACATTATCAATAATTTCAAAAGGGAATCGGTTTCTTTATACCACAGATGCCAAAGTTCCTCTAAGGGGTACTCCTTTGCGGAACATATTATTAGAGTTTGTGGATGGTCCATATATGGGAAACACCAAATGCACTCTAACAACCTTGCAATTTGTGCCTCCTTGTAGAGTTATATAAAGTGTTGTAGAACCTTTCTCATAATTCAACGTAGCTAGTTATTTGCCACTGCATTTTTACCTCGGAGTATCACTTCTTTAGAAATGGCTCTAAGGTGTGTATAAAATTATGAACCCATATTTAAATAGGAACCTCCTATATATCCTAATGAATTTGTAGTAATACATGTGGCCCATTGGATTGGAAGTACCACAGAATTGTAGGGTCTGGTTGACAGAACTGCATTCCAAAATGTCATTAGTTAGTGGAGCCCCAATTTCTGGTAGGACTTTAACATTTAGTGACTCTATCATATCATGTCATGAATGCAATGTGATTTGATGTGCTTACCCACGATTGCATAAGGGTCTTTTCAAAATGCATATACAGTGTTGCAACCCTTTGCTTAGCCACCATATACTCCACCACTTGTTCCAAAGCTTTTTCCATGGTATTAGTTGTGGCATTAAACTCAATATGTTCTTATGCTCTGCACTAATCCACCTAACTATTTTCAACAACATGCAATGCCAATCATTTTTTACAATATATTCAAGGGTGCTTAAAATCGACCACCTATTTTTATTTAATAAATCAGTTAATACATTATCAATAAAAGTCATCTTTGTTTCATTTTCCCGTCGAATGGACCTTTTCAAATTAATAATGAACACAACACTAGATAATTTGAAATAAAAATTTCTTCATATAAGATAACATTGTCGATTTCTATTTCTTCATTCCATGGTTCCATACTTGTATATATTGCCCTCAACACAATAAAGCAGTTGTATTAGTCATAGAATTAAAACATTTACGAATAGAAATATTTAACGATATTTAAAAGCAGAAAGAAACTAAAATTGTGGATAAACTATTCCTATAAAACATGAATGCATGAAGGTACAAAAAACACTCCATGGGGAAATGATGCTCAGAATAGAAAATCGTTTTCCTATCAAATAGTTACAACCCTGTGAGCTTAAAATTTGAAATATGCATATGCATTGATCTGTGTGCAATTAAGGTGAACACAGAACATCCTATACTCCTTTCAATACTGTGTTCTATTTATGATAAAACAACTCATCCTTGAGCACCGATTACACTGTGTATTGGATCAAAGCCATAATTTACTATTATTATGCTCTTCTTATTCTGAATATATTAAGGTAGATAAGAAATCATTTGAATCTCATTCCTCAGGGATTCCTGGGTAACTAGGACCAAGCACAAGAAAATATGATTATAGAAGTCATTCATATTTTTTCGATGCCATGCCTGGGACGTGCTTGGATGATTTATATCAACTATGTTCTCATTTATTCATTTATTATGGATACTATTACACTAGATGAGTTATCATTTGGAGTTTATGATTCAGGGGTGTTTAGGTATCTACTATAATTCCCAAGAAAGTATGATGATTGCTTCGATTCCTATGATTTGAATCTCATTCCTCATGAGTGTCTACTATCTTCTACCAAGTATGTTCTTAACTATTTTTTATATTCAACTACCTATTTGACTCTTTTACCTTGAGAGTGCTTGGCTGCCTACTATCATGTATAATAACGTTAGAATATTTGTGGTAATATGCCTATTGGCACAAGAATGTAGAGAGTGGGTTTTGAGTGGTCAATGTGGTAAATGAATGGTCATTCTCTGGCCTATGGGATCAATGAAACATATTAACTTGGTATTGTCAGTTAGAATGCCCCCTTGGCTCTCTCCAAGACACTATTTTTTGTAGAGAGTTATTTAAGCTATATCTCGTATGCCTAGCCAAAGTACATGGCTAACTGATTTCGATGTACAGCCTATACGAAGCTTCCAGACCTTAGTCTTATAAATTAGGATGAATTATAGCTTTACTATTCATCATACTTGTGCTTCAGCAATTTTGATAGCATACCTCAGAGTACCTGCAAAATGTCTGGATCAAAAACTTCTGCTTAAAGATAAAGAAAACACGAGTTCCCCCTGAATTATAGCTCCCTATGAATATTTGAAAATATATGCTGCCCAATGAGACATCTGCAACTGGCTATCAGTCCTAATTACATGGACACTTTTCTTAAAATAATCAATGGGCAAGAGGAGATATTAATTCGTTCAACTATTTTTGTATGAAGAGGAGTTGATATATAGCTTTTCATAGTTTTCTGAAATACTTCTTCTTCCTTTGAAATTTCAGAAGACTGTCATCAATCGTAGCTTAGGCTTAATAGCTACATCCATCTCCTTTCCTTGGTGGAGCCTACAAATGAAAGCTTGGACAGAATCATAATGACAAAAAGAAATTTATTAATTGATTCACTTCTTTTCTTTGTATCCTTTCAGAGATCTGAATATAGACATACCCACTTAGATGGAAAGAGTCTGAGGTGTACTTTTTTTTTGTTATCTACTTTTGTACTTCAGGCACACTTCTCTGCTATATACATCATTACGTTTTCTTTATGAGATGTAGAGGCTATATTTTAATCCGTTTGCTGGTTTCTCATCTTCTGATTCACATCCACTCTCTGAAGGTCCTTATGCCACATAATATTGGCAAAGCCCTATTGTCATACTAGCCACTATTCCTTAGTCAACATATTCAAAAGGTTAACGTGCCACTGCCTTGCCTTTCCATGCCCCAACGTTAGTGTATTTAAGTCAAGAATACAGTTACTGCCTTATTTCCATATTAATTTGATCATGCCATCACTGCTTGCAAGATTGATGCCAACCTTTATCTCAGATTCTTTCTCAGTCTTATATGACTTCATTCTCTTCCAATCATATAAAGCTCATCATGAGAATTTCAGACTCTCAAAGAGTCATTTCAAACGAGCATTGTAAGAGACAAAATGTTCTTATTACTTAATTCTTACACTCAGCTACACTTGGTCAGTCTGATTTATGCTTCTTAACAATGACTTATCACTATTTTAGTCAACAATACTTCCATCCTCTGCAACCCTTTTCTTGTTTGGAAAATAAATTGAAGGGGCTAGTTTGACTGTCAATGGAAGTTTCGACAAGCCATAATACCCACTCTAGACCCCCTCATTCTACATCAGCTAGTGGAGATAAAGTAAATGAAACTTTGTCTATATAAGATGATGATTAATTTTGTGGAAAGGACAAATATTGATTCCCACTTTTGGTTTGCTATGATGGTATTAGTGATTAAGTAATTCTGCTAGAGGATAGATGAAATATATAAGGTGAACACTGATATAAAGGTATGATATATATGTAAAGTAATTTCCAAACCACAAGAAATTTTATGCCAGAAACATAAGAGATCCCGAAAGATTGTGGAAAAAAGCTTCCATCAGGATATATAATATTAGTTTCCCCTGTTGCAATGCACTTCCACAAGAGTTGAAGAATATGGACACACTGAATATGAAAACCATTTGACCGCTACAAGAATGTTACTCTTAAACTATTATTGATTGATGTTGATAATAGTGGATATACTAGACATATCAACAATCTCAAATTAGTTTATATTACCAACTGCAGTAAAATAGCCCAAAACAAATGCTCATTACAGTTGACATATTTGAACATAGAAAATCATTATGAGTTACATAGTTTGTGCACTAGTCTTGAAGTTCAAGATATAAGAAGTGGAAATTGAAACAAAGAATTAAAAGTTGTTGATAGTTTCTATAAAGGTTAAGCATAATGAAAGTAGAGCATGGAGAAGAAGAAATTGAAGATGGTGAGCAAAGTTTAGTTTTTCATAAAGGGATTTCTACCATAGACAAGGTTGCCTCAATTTAGAGTTTATTGTTGTTTGCGTTACAAACATACACAACTTGGAATTGATGACCATTGAAAAATGTTGCAAAAAATATTAGGGATCTCTATTTTGTTTTGTTGGATAAAAATAACAAATCACTCATTTGCCACTTGATAATGGAGTCATGTATCTATTACATGGGTTTGCAAAGTTGAACATATTTAACTTGTACTTAAGGCCTAGGAAAATTACATATATTGGGAAAAAGAATGCAAAGAGAAGGTGTATTCTCTTAGGTTTGATGGAGAATATGACTAAGATCTCCTTGAACTTTCAAATGGATTATTAAAACTGGAGAGACTTGAAATGAGAGGTTTCCATTTCACCAAATTTGCAATAGTGGTTGCAATGTTGAACCTAAACTAATTGAAGTATATCGGGGATCAAGGATACAAAAAAAATAAAATAGGTGACAAATGTTTGTCTACATTGTGACCATTTTGGAACATAGAGTTTACCCCACCTCTTAGAAAAACATGGGATGAACTTGATTGAAATGGAAGTAATGTTTGAAAACTGATCAATGCATATTTTGGCTTACTATTCTTTGGCTGGAAGAAGAATAGATAATCCAACTTTTTAATCCTTCTATTGCCTCATTCTTGTTGAGTATCAAAAAACTAAGTTGGTTTAAACATTTCATGATTGTGACCTGGATTTATGTATAGTAAGTAGTAGGATATGATTCATGTACTAGTAAGTGTACCTTCCTAGCAATTTGGATACAAAAGTATTTCCATTCATTGCCCACATCCTCATACTTCTATGTGCCAAATAAAGATTTGTGTCGATGAAACCCTTCCATTCTGCTTTCCTTCTACCTCGCATGAGGCTTCTAGAAAAAAAAATTCCTGGCAGTGAGGATTGAAAATCGAAATGGAGCAATGGTGCTAAAATTATTTTTGGTAATGCAACATTCAGTATTGAAAGAAAAATATCAAGAAATGCAGGCTGACCAGCAAAATCCAAGAATGCAGACTTCTTCATGCTCAAACTAAGCCTCAATTTAGCCAATTCTCCAGCCGACCGAACTTTGTTGGAAATTTCAGTTTTCTGAAATCTATTATCTATTGAATGCAAGGGCTTGCCCCTTTCCTGTAAATTTGAACTAGATGCATCAGTGGAAACTCCAGTATTCTGCTCTTTATTTTCCATCGAATGCAACGGCTTTCCTTTTTCCTCTAAGTTTGAATTAGACACGTCAGGGTCATAAGAAATACCTTTATCATATCCAATTTTCAGTCTGTCTATAATTGAAAACGAAATTGAATGTCCTTCGAATTTCTCCAGTTTCTTCGAACCTTTCTCGGCCCAGTTCACAATTTTTTCATTGTTTTCCTGCCTTTGACGTGTGAAACTAGGGTTTCTGAAAAGAAAAGGTTTTGCAGTCTCATCATCAGACCCATCCGAAGACAATTCCTCCTCGAAATTGTTCAGGATATATTTGATGCTATGATTGAGCCCCGATAGATCGCTCATGTCGTCGTTTCTACTGCAGATCAAGAATTTTGCATACAAACCTCATTTATTTACTGAATTGCTTGCAATTTAGGAGAAGAGTTCCTGATTTCAAAACAAATTCAGTGCCATGATTTCAAATTTGAAAACTTCGCCTTTTCCACCGCCCCTAGTCCGTCTTCTTCTCCCATTTATCCTCTTAGTCATACACAGAGACCATGGGAGTTCATTCAATCTTAATGCCTGTTATTGCAAGTAGGCACGCACAGAGGTTGCGATTTCGAATCTGTGTCATCTTCAAATGGAAGTGTAACACCCATCTCGACCGTAAACAAATTTATTATGTTTTATGTTTTTAGTCACATAAAAATATTTGGAGCCAGTTCTATAGGACCTTATGGCCCATGGTAATGTTGCTGCACACTGGAATAGATTTCATTTCACATTAACGCTCTATTTCTCAATGTACTCTAACGTGAGTGTGAATAACGAGGGAAAATATAAATATCATAATGTGTGTGAATAATGAGGAATAACATAAATACAAGGGGATATATTTCATTTCATATTAATGTTCTGTTTCTCAATGTATTTTAATGTATTTTAATGTGAGTGTGAATGATTAGGGAGAACATAAATATTATAAGTTGTGTTGCCACATTTTGTTTCTTATGTGTGTCTGTCAATGAAGAAGAAGAGCTTCAATGTCGAGAAGCTGGGAGTGTTT
Source organism: Pinus albicaulis (assembly GCA_034641835.2). Taxonomy (NCBI): domain Eukaryota; kingdom Viridiplantae; phylum Streptophyta; class Pinopsida; order Pinales; family Pinaceae; genus Pinus; species Pinus albicaulis. The sequence goes on from CM076575.1 coordinate 635,860,670, forward strand.
TTTATAATGTCTACAAGCTAGGAGTGTTTGTTATAAGATTCCATAGAAAAAGGGCTGAATACTAGAATCAGATGGAGAACCAATCTGTCCTATATGCTATTTTTAGCCTTTGGAAGTTAAAATAATTTCTTTATTTCTTTCTTCTTTCCTCATTTAGATAGGGAGAATTGGTTTGGTTGTTAATGACGAGGGAGAGTAAAAATGTTGTAAATTGGAAAGAAATAAAGTAATTATTTTAACGTTAAAGAGGTTAAAGATAGCATATGGTACAAATTGCTTTACTATCCTTATTCGACCATTTTCCTATGAAACCTCACAATAAACACTCCTAACTTCTTGAAAAAAATCTCGTGGAATAGATTATCCCAAGAGATAGTTCTCATAGTATCTGCATAAATTTCTGCGTTGTTTTTGAAGGCCTTGCATTCTAAAATGAAATGTTTTTTTTTTCCCTCTTTTCTGAAAGAGCAAAAAATACATATTTTTTCTTCCCACATTTCTTTTGGCCTTTTCCAACTCCTTGTTTAACAACAGATTTTATGAGAATTAGTCTTTAACTGAGCAATACGAATTTTGGCTCTCCAAGAAATATTGGCCCCTATGTATGCTTTTTGTTAATGATTATGAGTGGGATTAAACTCTTCAATATAGTACTTTTTCTTTCTCCATCGCTCTTTATCCCAAGTATTCTTGTGGAACTTATCCATAACAAAAAAATTTATGTGATGGTTCAATCATTTTATGTCGTGGTTCAATTGTTGGAAAGAAATTGGGAGATGGCTAACCAATGACACATTAAATTTCAATAATAAATATTTATTTGCTTTAAATCATACAGCACAATTTTAACTATGATGAATTTAAGACCACCTAAATGGCAGTGATCCTAAAAATTATTAAAATCCAGAGTATAGGAGGATTAGCAACACAACTCCCTTAGTGGGCCATATCTTATTATGTGTATTGAATTTAAGACCACCTACATGTTAAAGATCATAGAAGAATTTAAATGTGATTGATCCTAAAACTTATTAGAATAATGGGATTGGTCCTAAAAATTATTAGAATCCAAATGAGTAGAGGAGGATTAGCGAACCAAATTCCCTAGTGGGCCATGCCCTGCTATGTATATTAATTTTCTTGTCAAATAATTGTAGGAATATGGTTATAGTTTTGTTAGAATGTGCTCAATATATGTAAGAGGGAATTGAGTGTAAAATGTCACATGACATGATTACATGGGAATGGAATTTCTCCCTACAAGAAATGTCATCTATGTGTGACCCATGAGGTGTAGACTAGTTGGCTTGAGTGGGGTTTAGTCTCCACCAGGTCCTAGGTTCAAGCCTCATGGGGAGGGGGTTAAGGATGGAAACCACTTTTGGGAAATTAAACTATCCAAAGGGGTGTCCACGCTCAATTTTCCTTCGCACAATCCTGGTGATAACATCCCATGGTGGGTAGATCATTATAGAAACAACATTATCCTCAAGGCCATTGATGTCGAGGTCTCCTCCTTCATAGCCCATTTTAGATAGGATCTTCATACCAATGCCTTTGGTATGTTGCTCAAATGCTAGAAAATAGATGTTATGAACATAAACAGAAGGAATTATACTTAAAATGCTTATTACCTCCTTGAACTTGTCATTCATCTTTTCAACTTCTGATGATGATGATGACATTTTAGATGACTCTATCCACCCACTTCTACCAACTGACATATGATGAGAACCTTGGAAATGCTTGGAAAATGCACACGCATCATTTTCCTCATATGGTCCATAACCATTGTTTGAAGCATGCCCACATATTTCCTTTACTTTGGATGTTTCTTTTTTTGTCACTCAAGTGGAACTTTCAGCAACTTGTTCCTCAAGTACATGTTGCAATTGAAGGTGCATATGCCTCTTCTCCTCTTCATCCATTTCTAGAATACTTCTCAATTCAATGTTTTTCCTCTCCTTTTCATCCATCATCATCCTATTATGATGGTATAGAGTACCTACAATTGAAAATCATTCACGACAAGATGACATCAGTCTGAAAAACCCCTAATCTAACATGTTTCATGAAATCACTTGTTAGGGCTAGAACTAGTGCTAACTTATGAATTGTACAATTCCAGAGGTTGAGGTCTAGGATTGAGGCTTGAGACTATGCAATGTGCAGTTCAATATGGCCAGTGTAAAAGGATTTTGCAGTGGAGGGGCTTAAGAGCTCAAGATCGAGGCTTGAAGCTTGAGGTTTCCCAATGCGAAGTTCTTGAAGGACACACTCAAGGAACTCTGCAGTTAAGGGGTTCATGAGGTCAAGCTTAAGGCTTCAGGCTTGAGGTTGCCCAATGTATAGTTTTGAGAGGCCTAGATAAGTGATTATGCAGTTGAGGAGCTCAAGAGCTCAAGATCGAGGCTTTAGGCCTAAAGTTACCCAATGTGAAATTCTGGAAGGAGAACAAGATGGGAGATTTCACAGTTGAGGGGTTCAAGGGCTCAGGATTGAGGCTTGAAGTTTCCTAATGCACAATTATGGAGGGAGGAAAATCTAACAGATTGCAAAATTGTGCAGCTCAAGGTGTTAGGATGGAAGCTTGAGGCTTGGCACTACGCAATGTGCATTTAAGGCTGACTGGGAGGCATAAATTACATATTTCTGGAGCTAAAGGGTCAAAATTGGGCATTGTGACTACGTAGTGCACAATTTCAAGAGCTAAGGTCAGGGCTTGAGGGCTGGGACTACACAATGCACAATTTAGGAAGGTTGAGTGAGGTCAAGTTGATCAGGAGTGAAATTTTTTGGATGAGACTAAGTGTGGAATTAGTGATACTAAAGTGAACAAAGAAAAAACTTGGGCATGATCACACGATTAGAACAATTGAAGACACAACATTGATCACTTATAATACATGAACAACATTCTTCCCTCAATGTCACAACATTGCAGTGACTTTCCCCAAGTTCTACACTAAAGATACACTTTGCAACGACAGTGATGACACTTTTGTGATAGTGCATAAAAATTTGGGAATGAGTGTAAAGCGTGTCTGCATGACTATGGGAATTCATAAACACCAAATTTACCCTTTGAAGCAAGCCAAAACTGAACCTTACATGATAAGTGACACTTCCCATGCCAAAAGACGACATTTTCTATATAAAGAGAAAAGTGCGAAAGACACTTGTGATATGCTAACGATGATGAAAGAAACACATGCTAGAGTGAATATAACATGAAAAAGAAACTAATTAAAGTGAGATCAAGAAAAAGTGACAGTCAAAAACATGAAAGTGACACATGTGAAACTGAATGTGCACAAAAGCGACAGTTTGAAAAACTCACTGACATAGAAGTACAAACGCAACCAGACGTGATAAATTTTCAGTGACGATGTGCACTGACTGCGGATATGAATTGAACATTACACATGCACTGCTGAATGGAAATGACTCAGAGGGAAGCATACACTTTATATTTGAACCCACATGCCCCCATTCAATTGCTTCAACCTTTGCTTCGGCCTTTCCTTCAACTTCACCATCCCCTTCCGAAACCAATTATTCTTTGTTGTTGTCCAGCCCTCTTCAATTTGCATTGTGACTCACTCAGAAAAAATCGCTTCTTTCCCTCCCTACATTGATATAGTTCCTCTTATTCCCTGTGATTTTCCTTCTCTTCCTTCAAATCAATCCAATCAATCCAATTTCATCGCTAATGTCGGAAGCCCTGGCAGCTCGACTACTTGCTCTAATTAAAAACAAGTTTTAATTTTAAATTAAATATTAATAATCATTTTAAAACTTGTTTGAGTTTATATTTCAAAAAAAAAAAATTAATGGTATTTTGAATCCCAATTTTAAATTTTATTCTAACTATTTTAATGGTATTTTTATCCCTGTATTTAATAATTTTAATAATTATTCTAATGATTTTTAAGTATGAGTGGTTTCCGCGGTGCATTATATTAGATACCATTTTTGGGATTCAACTGCATTAAGTAAGTCATTCATCTATGAACATTTCCATAAGAGGTAGTCATAACTGAATAATTTCTCATGATTTTTGAATAGTCCACTTAGCACTCATTGCATTGGGTGATGCTCATAGGGGTGAAGAAGTGGGATTGGAACTAGTGAAATGAATCACATAGTTTCAATCATCACTTCTGGGGCTTGCACCCGGTAACCAGGACTTCCCGGGAGGTCACCCATCCCAAAACTCATCTGGCTAAAGCATGCTTAGTTGTGGAATTTTCCCCACAATCAAGCCCACTTAGCATGCTACTCCATTTTCAAAACATTAGCAAGTATTGTGGCTCATGAACCATTCAAGTAGAGCTCCCTTTACTCTTTGTATTTCTAAATATGAGGGGTTTCCGTAGTGCATTATATTAAATATCATTTTTGGGATTCAACTATGTTAAGTAAGTCATTCATCTATGACCATTTCCATGAGAGGTAGTTTTAATTGACTAATTTCTCATGATTTTTGAATAGTCCACTTAACGCTCATTGCATTGGGTGATTCTCACAGAGGTGTAGAAGTGGGATTGAAACTAGTGAAATGAATCACATAGCATCAATCATCACTTCCAGGGCTTGCATCCGGTAACTAGGACTTCCATGGAGGCACAGGGGCTTCACTCAATGAACCTATCACATATCACGTGCGTTCGTGACATATTAAACAATACCCTTAATTTTACTACATATTGGAAAATACCATTGAAAATCACATTATTTAACCCCCTACCAATATGAACCCAATACAACTTCCCAATTTAAAAAAAGTGCTACTTTCACTAAATATTTTAGGTATCCATTTTTCATTAACATTTCATATACCCCCTTATATTTTTTCATTAAATTTGAGCTCAATTTTTTATACTTGCCAATATTAAAACCCTTTATCCCCTATATATCCCCCAATATATTATTCCATTTTTCCCTCAAAATATATCCCTCGATATTAACCCACGTGGTATGATATTTCTCCCCCAGTGAATCCCCTGTGTAGGGAGGTCACCATCCCAAAACTCCTCTGTCTTAAGCGCGCTTAACTTTGGATTTTTTCCCACAATCAAATGGGGTATAAAGCTAAGTGGGCTTCATTGTGGGGAAAACTCCACAGTTAAGCGCGCTTGAGCCAGAGGAGTTCAGGGATTGGTGACCTCCCAAGAAGTCCTGGTTATCAGGTACAAGCCCTAGAAGTGATGATTGACGCTATGTGATTTATTTCACTAGTTTCAATCCCACTTCTTCACCCCTATGAGCAACACCCGATGCAATGAGTGCTAAGTGGACTATTCAAAAATCATGAGAAATTAATCAGTTACAAATACCTCTCATGGAAATGGTCATAGATGAATGACTTACTTAACACAGTTGAATCCCAAAAATGATATCTAATATTATAATGATATTTTAATGATAGCATTTTTAATTTTAGTAATTATTCTAATGATACTTTAAGTATAAAATTTTTAATTTCAAATCTAAACTCAAGGTTGATATTAATTTTAATACTAATCCTAATTCATTTCTATTTCCTAATTTTAATCTTGTTCTCCTTAATTCCCCATGAATCCAATCCTCTTCCTTTTAATTACATACCTCATCCCTCTTCCAACCTCAATTCTTCATTGATCTTTAATTATAGCATTAATTCTTATAGTAATAATAATACAAAAAATAATTCTTGTGGTAATAATAATTCTTTCACATCCTCTCCTACCCCCCTTTCAGAACTTTTAGGCTATTCTCATCCGCTGCCCTCTCTTAATGTTAAATTAGTAAACATTTCCAATGTTGAGCTTAATGGTCCTTCCTTAAACCTTTTAGAAAAAAAATTTCAATTTTTCTCTTGTTCTCTGAAAAATTCCCTATGGATATTATTTGTTCCACTGAATCCATCTCCCACCACCTTCCCTCCCATGTTGGGAAAGAGATTTGGCAAGAATGTGGATGCATTAAGTCAATGGGTGCTTAACTCGAGTGGTAGGGATGGTGGTTTTCCATCCCATCCACCCTAGTTCATGTCCCTGGAGACATGGCCCGTCATAGTAAGGCTAGAAGGATAGGCATCCTATTGGAGTCTAGAATGTTGACTCCAGTTCCAGTGGTCTCCCGACGTCTCAGTCCTAGGCTAAACTATTAGTTCCTAATATATGTGGCTTACGAGTTGTTGCATATATCTTGGGAGATTGCTAGTTCCTTATAAAAAAATTTGTTGAAAAAGTAACGTGGATGCATTCTTTGAATCTCCAAGATCCCCAAACCTAACCTTACCAAAAAGAAATTTATAGCCCTTTGTCAGCTCAATTCCAACCCCAACATTATCATTCTAAAATTTTATAAATAAAACGAGTCAGTTGTTATGAATTCCTCTGATTATCGTTGTGGGATGCTTGATCTCAAATCTCAAAGCGTCCTTTAATTTTGCATGTTTGTCTTGTAAGTTGCATATTTTCCTATTTTATCATGTAGTGTGAACTTAAACATAAGCAAAATTTCATCACATAACTCATACATGCATTCATGAAGAGAAACAACAAAGGATTTGGTGACAGAGTTCACCTCTCCTGGGCTACATCTCTAGGTCTGCCAACATCACTAGGTTGCTCCTTATATTCAGTGAAAAGGAGTACATAAAAGTTTGCTGATAAAATAAGTGATTATGGACCTGGATTTTCGACCTGTTACTCACCCCGCGAGGAATTTTTGGGAGATTTCCTTAGTATTCTAAATGGTGATGTTGACTCCTAACACCAGATAGGAATATGTTCTTCTTCTTAACGCTATGATTTCTTTTCCTCTTCCTTGCTTTCTCAGACTCCTTTCTAAATCATATCTCCTTGTTCACAAGAGTGTTTCTCCCTAAAAACCCCAACAACATTCTCAACATTAGTTCAACCTTATTCTATCATCAGAGAAAGGGTCTCCCTCACTTGAAGAAAACGAGGTCCGCAAACCTTTAAACCATAAAGAATAGTGGCTTTGATGATCTTTTCCAAGAGGTGCATCTTGGGCATGATATCGTGGAAGTGACTTTGAAAGCATAAGTTATTGATTTATGATTAGTGCCTAAGATAAGAGGAGTGTGATGTGTTGCAAATCTTACCTTTGGGTAGGAACTCTACATATTTTCATACATTATTATCTATTTAATAATACTTGTCACATTCCTTAAGGAAATTTTGCACATTTGGAGGCATGACTCATCATCTCGTGTGCTTCGGCATGATTTATGAACAACTGAGGAGGTTTATAGGAGGACACCCTTCATGAAATGATGGCACATGAAATATACTATAAATTTCACGAGATGTTGCAAAGGAGACATCATAAGTTATAGCATATGGAGATGTAAATGTAGCTCAAATTGAGTGAAAGAAAAAATATTGTTTTATTTTTTCTTTGTTGTGTGTATTCCTCTAATTGTTGGCAATCATGAATACACAGGAGATGGGGACTTTAAAGAGTTTTTTTAGTATCTATATGACAAAATTAATGTCGAATAAGGTGAGAATGACATTAATTATATTCTCCATAGTGGATTTTTCTTCAAGCTAGATAATCTTTTTGCTCCTAAAGGTGAAACATTGCAACTTATCATATCTACTCAAGAGTGAATATTTGGTAAACCATTAAATTTGAAGAATATTATAAGGAAGGAAGATCAATAGGGAACATGTATGTGTCCATCAATGAAAGGAGTTGAGCTTCAGAAATGGTTGGCTAAACCTACTAGCAATCTCTTCCAATAATGTTAGTGCTTAAGCTTGAGTCACAAGAGATGTAGCCTATGGTTATTGAAGTTTGAGGATGTTGAACCACCAAGGAACTCTAGGGGAAACCACTTTGTTGACATATAAGATAGTGTCATAAATAACTACACTGTTTCATGATCGAACATGTAATTGATTAGACTATGTGATAGGTGGTTAAGCTAGCGGCTAATAGGGTCAATGAAATAATAAACAAGTGACTACAATAATCAACCTAGCACTTGACAGGGAGACTGATAGGACTGGTGACATGACATATGATGTTAGTGTGATGTATCTTGACAGGAGACTAAAAGATGCTCGAGAAATAGTCTCAAACTAGTTTTTCATGCAATAATAGCCTACCACATATCCAAAAGTTGCAAATTAAAGGATGAGAGGTCCAAGATACGAGTAAAATGTAACATTTATAGTAAAAATACATAAAACTATTTGAGTGGAAGCTAAAGGTATTGTGCAAAAAGGTTCTCGGCATATAAAATTCAATTGAAAAGTCCAATCATTAATAGCCATCTTTTGGGTGTTTATCCTATTGTTTTCCCTTCTTTTGCAAAAGGGAAATGGAAAAATTAAACTGTGATGTTGTTAAAACTTTCCATCAAAACTATGACAATGACATTTTAAGGAGTGTGATTTCTTAATACAAATATAATTTTTATAAAGAAATATTACTACTTTTTATTTTATCTTAAACTTAAATATATTTTAAATGATTGAAAAATTATTTCAAAGCATTCAGACATAATTAGTTTTTTTAATATGGAGTATTAAGAAAATAATTAATGAATTTTAAAAACCAGGTATTGAAATATATAAATAATGCATATTTTTTAGATTGAGAATAAAAAAGAAAGGTAAATAATGAAAATATAATTTTTTTAATATGGAGTATTAAGAAAATAATCAATAAATTTTGAAAACCAACTATTTAAAATGGAGTATTAAAAAAAAAACTATTAAATTTTAAAAACCAGTTATTAAAATATATAAATAATGAAATAATATTTTTTTTGATAAAAAATAAAAAAGCGGTAAATCATGAAAAAACAAGTGAACGAATAGAAAAGAGCGGTAAATCATGAAAAAAGAAGTGAACGGTGATTAAAGAGAATGACAGAGGCAGAGAGACTATGGTGATGAAAGAGAGTGGCGAGGCAGAGAGACGAGATTGTAAATCATGATAAAAGAAGTGAACGGTGATTAAAGAGAATGACAGAGGCAGAGAGACTATTATGATTAAAGAGAGTGATGGGGCAGAGAGATGAGATTTCCTCCAACACCTCATTTTAAACATGACTTCATCAATCACTTGGCACTGTATCTGTATGCAAATTTTCCTTCGGAAAACAAAGATTTTCCTTACAAGAGCATTTTAAAGGGTAAATTCATCAACTACCTGGTATTGTGTTTCTATGAAAATTTTTCTTTCTGACATTCTTGTTTTACAAGCTACTCATCCCATCCCATCGAAGCTACAGTCCTAATTTTGTTAGTCTAAATTATAATCAAAGGCACTCGAATACAATGCATTATAGACCAACAAGGTCCCATAGGGTTCAAAATTGTAATTTGAAAAGTTTCAAAATAAATCATTTGCGTCCAGTGCTTTTGATCATTCTATCCCTTCTGCCAGTCTACTATGATACAAAATATGGTTTGAAAAGTTTGAGAATAAATAATTTTGCATCCAGTGATTTTGATCATTCTCTCCCATCTTCCAATCTACTATGATACAAAATATGCTTTCCAAGGACTTTAATACATCCATTCAGTTCTAAGAAATAACAAAATGTATCCTCAGAAAATAAAGAAGATGCAAAGTGCACTTTTGAGCATGTATTTTTAATCAAACACATCAATATTTTCGATTTCCAGTGAATACAGCTTCAAAGTTTTCGTCGCCCTCCAGCTGCTTAAAATAGGCCCACTTGCCTTGCAACCACCATCCCGATTTTTCCTTTCATGAATTTCATGAATTACAAGCTAATCAGTTGCAATAAGTGCTAATTTCATGAATAATATTAGCATTAAATATAATATTTTCTACGGTAGTACATATGGCATCATTACTTTAGAAGCTTAAATCTTTGCAACAACAAGTTCGATAAAAAACATCAATCCAATATGTCTTCAATCATTTATATCCTTGGCCTGCTATAATAGTGATAGGACAGTACTAGATCTGAAAATGACTTCAACTTTTCAAGGGAACTTTGGTCTCAAAACGTAATGAGTAACTTGTCGTCTTTAGACAGTGATAAAAACTTTTCTCTTCAATTCCTTAAAATGTTCATTCAATGTTCATTTTTCTCAACAAGAGACCTCACGGATCTACTTCAACGTCAACCTTCTAAAATACTGATGTACCTTCAAAATTACTATAAAGATGACAAACACCATTGAGATATCCTTTAGAATTTTTCCTTAGGCTTGTAAGCTCAAGAGGATCTTTGAAAATGGCTTGGCTTTAAGTCAGCCTAACCATAATCGAATTTATATTCAGATTTCCTTAGACATTGGGTCCTTGGGATGAGTCTCCTTACAAGTTAGCCTCAAACAATCTAAAATCAGCCATAGGAATGCACTAGGTCTGAGCCTTAGGAGGCTTCTACAAAAGGACTAAAGACAACGACCTCAGAAAGAACTTGACATAATTCAAACTTCCTCCATCAGCAGGCCCTTCAGGTTCTTATTATAGATCTCAACTTTGTTTTGAAATTTCCTTCAGTCCAATGAATAATGAAGATCAAACTAAAACTTTGATGCTCAGAAGAATCCCGGACTTGGCCCGAATTACTCCTCAGTGGGCTTTCAATTAGTGCAAAATTTTCTGAAATTTTTGCTTTTGGAGAAATCCCAAATAATTCCATAGAATTATGCCAAGAATGAGGGGCTGAATAATCTTGAGAACAAAGTTTATACATCTACCTAATTGCCCTAAAGCCTTAGGAATAGACTCAGATTTGTCTCAAAATTAGGCCTTGGATTGGCCTCATAAGCTCGTCAAATAACCTCAGGATCACAACACGTGGATGCCACAATCAACTACAGTGATTTGTGTTAAGAGGGTCAAATTTAGGCCTCAGGATGTCTGCATTAGAGAGTGGAAATACTCTTCCAGAAATAGGATGAAATAATGCACATAAACTCTGGTCAAATCACTCCTCAAACCCTAGAAGAAGGAGAAAATCAAGAGAAGGTCTCAAGAAGTCTTGGAAGCCTAATATAAGGTCACGCATGTGAAATCATCCTTACTATAGTCCTATAGATTTTTCAACATAATTCATTGCTTGTGTACTATGTAAATTAAAACAACCAATCCAGAATTACATTGTTTTCCTGTCTATGTTTGTAGAAATTACATACCTATACAACGTTCACATATCTGTTAATTTGTTGGTGCTCTATGTACACTATATTAGCTCAGCACTGCACACTCTCTATACAAATGGGAGTGGGTTCCTAGTACCTACAACCCCTTCTATGTTATGTTTATGATCAAACAACTCATCCATGATCATCATTTACATTGTGTTTTATCTCAACACCCCACACTCTTTGTACATAGCATAGTGGGTACCTACAGCCCCTTCTAAGTTCTGTTTGACTTTACTAACCAATACACTCACAAACAACTCATCCATGAACACTGAATTAACACTTATAGCCATCCTTTGAGTGGTTCAAACCAACATATCCCAAAATGTATGCACCAAGGTATTCTTGAGGAAAATATATCTTACAGCTGGTAGAACTGATTGAGGGAGCTTGGTTTTAAATTCTAGAGATTCAGAGTATTTTTTATTGCTAGTAGTTAAAACATAGTGCACTTGAAATCGTTGTTGGGGATTGTTTGTGGCACCTGAAGTAAATAAATAATTCCTTTCAATCCAACTCTGAACAGAGCATTCATGTTGTTTAACGAACAATATTTGAAGGAGCTTGAACTTGATGGTGATTAATTGCAGAGAGTGAAAATCCATCCTGTTGAAGCAGATGGGCCATAGGCCCACTGTTTATGGATAAGAAGTGGAGACTGATGTTAAATTTCCTTTTTTGATGTGCTAATATAAAAAAAGGAGGATGGTATGTTGGAGAACCAAAGGCACAGGAAAATGATACATACTTCCAGATATCTATGCATTGACTCCAACCACCTTCCAATTAAATATTTCGTTATCAACACACTGGTAAAAAGGGAATTTAAATTCAGTGAAAAGATCTTCATAGACTCAACTAACCTTTCATAAAGAAACATAGTGAAAAATAATAAACAAATCGAAAGATAAATGGCTATTTATTAGTTACTCCTAACTCATTTATATCCTTTCCAATAAATGCATTAGTATCTCTCCTTGAAGTGGCCCAAATATAAGGGAACATTCAAGGCCTTCTTCTTCTTAGTGATGGTCAATTAATTAATCTTGATTTGATTGAGTACTATATTCTCACCTTGGATCTCACACAGAACTCTTTTAAAGGACACATAATGCAATGACTTCTTTGTTAAAGTAGTTGGAGTTGTGGTGAGTGAGGAAAAGGTATAAGCTGTTATCTTGGTTATGAAGATATCAAATTGACTTTTCATAAATTGAAAATATATTAATCCTAATCATATAATAAGATAATTTTTGTCTCTTTTGGTACCAACGTATCCCCTAAGATGTAGCAATGGGTTTTGAACAAGTTTGAAAGAAAGCTTCTAAATTTTGAGGCCTACAACTTATCATTATCAAGTAGAATGACTACATGATTTATATTCCTATTATTTTTTCGTTTCCTCTAGTTTTATGGGCATTTGTACTTTTACTGAGGGAGGGAAAATTCCTTGGTTTGATTGATGTGTGAGCTTAGGGAGTAGTGTTGACAATTCAATGGTCAGGGAAATGAGTGGTCACATATGGTGAATTCTTGTTCAACTTTTCATTTACAATGATACTCTTATAGGGGTTATTAAAGGTCCATTTGGAATCTATGATATAACCATCGTTGGTGTTGCTCAAGGTCTATGGATCAACTATCCTTTAAAAAATTTGACAGGCTTGGTATTTAGTGTCCAATCACCTACATTGGGACTTTGTAAGCCATCGAAATGAGTGGCATATAGCAGTGAGATCTATTTATACCCTACCGTTGGACATGAAGCTATATGGTTTAATATATTTTTCTTGTAGGTAAGAAACTAATCACAAAATATATTGTATGTGGGGGAATTTTTTTGGCAAGGTAGCGATCACTTTGTTACCATGGAGAGTATTGATTGATCTCAATCGGTACAACCTACTAACAATGTTCCTTTTCAAAAAATATGTAAGATCATTTGGAGTCTAGTTTGTTCAAGATAAATTTGAGCACTCAACAATTTATTTTTTACACTTGGCAATGGTATTGTGGGAAGCCCTTTACATATTAGAAAAATAAAGAAATTTTTCTATGCTCTGTAACACTACTCACTATTTGTGGCAAGTACTCAACATGTCAACTTTGCTTGCCAAAATGGTGATCTGACTTGACATTTTGGTCGAATATCATTTAATTCTAGACAAACTTGGTTGGACTATTTGTATCTGAACTAGCTTGTTTAGGAAAAAACTGGTTCAAAGGGCTTGATGTCTTCTTGAAAATTTCAGGTTAATCCCTTTCAAATGGTGAACTTAATTTCTATTTGTTACAGGTGTGCTTGAATCTTAATATATAATCTAGGAAACTGTTTGGGGGGATGATGTGGATATGCCAAATTGGTTGATTGCAACACGTAAGAGTATGACATGTTTCTCTCTGAGATATTTTTGGAACATATAGCTTCCTTCCCTTTGGTTTTACTAGTTGAATACAATTTATAATACCCACTCAAAACTAAGCAAGCAAAAATAGGGCTGTGAACTTGGAAAGTCTTATATTTGACTTGGTAAATTGCTTCAGAATACCTACAAGATTCAACTGCCTAGTATTTTTTTATTGTCTTCACTGTTGAGGTATATCCTTTATAGGCTATTCAGTTTATATACATGTGATATTCCTCGGGATAGTTACAACTATTACTATTTTTCATATTTTCCATTATATAGTTATGAAGACTACCCCATATGTTGATACCATTCCAAGGTATGGAATTCCATTTGAGGATCGTAACATTAGGCATCCTATGTCTTTTTGATGAATCCTCCAAGTATACAGGTTTGAAGAGTGCTATTTAAGGAGCTATATATTATGCAGGATATTTTCTGTTGAGGTTAACATGATGCTTTATCAATCAAAATATTAATCTTTGTCTATCATTGAACATGATATGTTGTCATGATTAGGTGGTATTGTCCATATTTTTTGACCTAGCTTTGTTCGATCATAAACATCTTATACGTAAATATTCATATTTTATTTTTACACATGACTGCCTTAGTTTCATCAATATCACTAAACTGAGGAAGTACTAGAATTCAAGAAAAAAAATTTTTAATGACTGAAGTACTAGGATTCAGGAGACAAAAGAAAAACTCATTTTTCTATGAAACTAAGTCAATGAAATGTAAACATAAAATAAGAAGGAGATTTTTTATGAGTGAAGTACCAGACTCTAACAAAAATTTTATAGCATCCACCCAAGTAAAAAAAATTTTGGCTAATCACTTTCTTGGTTTTGTTGATCTTGATGATAGATGACTACAAGAAATTGTCCAAAACACCATCCAAAATCAAATTCCAGATTTGTGAGACCCCATTCCCCTAGTTTTGTAGGTAGAATATTGTCTTCCACTATGGTCTTGAGGAAGCTCTACTGACAACATAGTTCAACTACTCACCCCTCCATCCTCTCGAATGTTAAATATTTGAAATGGATTTGAAATATTGTCTAGTTCAAAATTTGTTGGTTGTAATATTGTATCTTCACATTGTAGTTGCAGCAAGTGAAATTCCTTTATTCCTTTGGGAGTTTCACCACAGCCCCATTACACTGACCAATTAAATGACTCTTCATATAATTTTGAATCTACAACACAAAAAAAACATTTGCTGACTTCCATTATTTGATTGAGTCACTGGCTAGGGTCTTTGTGGAACTCTGTTGCATTGAATAGGCTGCCTCATACCTTAAATTCAATTTATGGGAAGCATGGTAGCTTGAATGCCCATGCCTTTGTGATTTGGATAATTACCCACAACATTTTATTAACTAATTGATGTATTGGAATGACCCCTGACACAAAACGATTCTTTTGGTTAATGTGTTGGATGATTAAAGCATAATCACCTATTCTTGATTATTAGCTACTTTCAATGAAAATGCTTTGAAGGCCATCTTCAATGGGAAGACTTATAATTAATTTGAGTTTTGAATTTTGTACATTCAAAACAAATTTTAAATTCATGACAAAATTTTCTTGGATTGCTTGGTTAATGCCATTGTTTGTGCATTTTTTATGCAATTTCTAAGAAGCAACAATATCACTTGGCAATTCAAATAGGAGTCCATTTTACTATTTGTAGGTAGTGTTGTCACCTACAACAATGTGAGGAATTAGATACCTACAAACATGCTTCTTATTAATTTTTGGGGCTCAATTCTTAATAGATTCCTTGATATATGTTTGTAACTTTGTATATGATGAACACTTGCTTCATGTGAATGGGTAGAGTTAGAAATCCTCCAACCCATATGTGCTAAAATATAAACCACTACCCTGATGGATGAGTATCTAGCTACTGGGGTGATGATCTCATCCTATTCAATTCTCTCCTTCTAAGAAAACCCCTTAGTCACAAATTGAGCTTTGAACTTATCCACACTACCATTAATAGTGTGCTTAAGCTTGTAAACCTATATAGAGCAACCACATATTTTCTCTCTGGAAAAAGTACAACCTCCCAGACACTATTCTTCATGATGGAAGAGTACTCTTCCACCATAGCATCAATCCACACCTACTGCTCGGATGCTTCCTGAAAGCTGGAAGGCTTAGCCTCAGTTAGCTCACTCATAAACACCATATAGCCATATATTGTTGTGGTTCCCTACTCTATTTGACTGAATATCTAGGAGTACCCAAGCACTCCTCAACATCTGTCAGTGTTTTCTCTACCCACTTGACCCTCTTCCTACCTATGCTAGGAGTCTGAGCATAAGTGAGAGAGGCCTGGATTTAAGGGTGTGTCATAATCACCCATGAGTCTTGGAGGAAACATTGAGAGTAAATGGATACGTAACATGATAACTGAAGTTTTCAACATTAGGGCTTTTAGCATCATGTGACATGTCTGATTCCACTTCTCCATATCTCTTGGTTTTTCTTTCGCAATTTTCAGAAGTGCTTGGTTTTAAGATTTAGCTATATATTTTTCATGCTAGGATTCCCACTCAGTTGGATATTGAAAGGCTCTGTAGGTAGAGATTGTATAGCTCTGTTCATGGCAGACAAACCTTTGTTAACTGTAGACAATGGAATGTTACTTTGTGATGTACTTGTTGCTGGTAATCCTTCTTGATGACTCATAAGTGAGTCTAGCTTAGTCTTGGGAAATACCATGAACTGTTTGTATTGGTCGTGGTTGAATTCAGGAACCTTTTCTTGCACCTGTCACAAGAATTTTTGTGTGGTAGAGAGGGCATCTTCGATCTCTTCTTCGGCTAGTGTTGTGCTAGCACAAAAATCCCATGAAGTAAGTTCTTCTTTAATGAGGCTGAAACTGAAAGTTCTTTTCAGTCTAGACTTAGGATTATCTGAAAATAATATCAAAGGCTAGGGTTTATCCATAATATTCGAATAATTCGGCTTTTGTTTCTTTGCAGGACAGAGTTTCTACAAGATAGGCGTATGTATGGATAAAACTATTTCTATGGTGACCATTCTTTTATCTAATTTTTCACATGCCTGTGAAAGATCGGCCACTTGGTGTTCTAGCAATTCAGAATGAGCTATAATTTTTTCACAGATGTTCTTTTACTTCAAAATGGATTATTTTACTTTGAGGACATCTCTATGTAAATCATCTATGTTTTTAGCTTCAAGATCAAGCTGGATATTTGCATAGTTAGTTTGTGACATATTAGTCCCTGAAGATTGTGCAGAGGGGACTCTGGCATAAGGGAGGAATTCCATTTTCTTCTGGCCATCATCATCATACTGTGTGAAAGGAATATAAGGCGGATTTCTTCCTAGAATATAGCTTTCTTCTCTCTTGGCTATCTTGACAGATTTGCCCGATTCTTCTCTAGGAAGTAGAGAAAACATTAGTAGATGATGTGGTTTCTTTTGGGTTTCACGACCCAATTTTTCAATCAGCTGGTTGCAGGAAAAACACTACTGGTGCTGACCCCGATGTTCTCTAAGTAGTTCTTGCCCCAAAGAACTAGGATTGTGGAAGCATTTTACTTCCTTTGGCAGTTTCCTAACTACAGTACTCACTTCTGGAGTCATTTTGAATGATTGATATATATGGCTAAAAGCAATTGGTTTTTCTTTTGCAATTTTTAGAAGTGCTTGGTTTTGGGATTCAACTATATATTTTTCATACCAGGCTTCCCATCCAGTTGGATATTGAATTCCTCTCCTTTCTTAATTGCTAGCCTAAGATTGAATTAGAAAATGAAATCACTCTGTTAGGCAGTTGGGCAACCAAAAAACTCTCTGAAGATCCTACGAGGCCGAGAAGGGATATTACTCAGCAACTAGTCAATGGATTTGGAGGTTTAGCCCATACCTGGTGGCACTATGCTACAACAGAGGCAAGAGAATAGATTCTTGCTCATGCGGATCCTGTCACTCAGTTATTAATTGTTGTTCATGTTCAGTTTGTAGGAAAAATTGTTGATAATTATCCAACTCATTATCAATATTTGTTTCTTTCTAACTAGCTTGGTAATTTGAAAGATCTCAGTAAATATTTTTGTCAAATGAAAGATTGGTTAATCCTTGGTAATGCATACGGAGATCCTGCATACATGCGAAGGTACAGTCAGAGTCTCCTTGGCTCTCTCCCATGGGAAGTTAATCAATATTACAAAGATCATAATATCTCTTAGCAATGCCTAACCCTCGCAGAGGCACAAGATCACATAAAGAAAGTGATCCAAGAACACTGCCTCGCTAAACGCATGAAGAAATAATTCAAAGGTTATAATAATTTTTTTACTAAATCTGTTTGCAATCCAATTGGTGACATGGCCAATTGGGGGGTGCGAAAGTTCAATCGTCCTGACAAACATTCAAAATGCTCAGGATGTTCATCCAAGAAGAAAAAACCTTGGATATCAAGAGACAAATGGAAATCATAGCAGACTTTCCAACAAGGAAGCCAGCAGAAGTAGAAAGGTTATCCTAAAAAGAAGGCATTTTTCAAGAAACGTTCTTCACCAACTTCGATAGTCCGTTGTTTCATTTGCAACCAGATAGGAAAATGGGCCAATTCCTACCCAAAGAAGCTTGCAATAGGAAGGATTCCAGCCTATGCTACCCTGTTAGATGATCAGCTTGAGCCTGGTCATTGGAATTTTCTCTTCTATGATCTACATGATGAACGTGAAGGAATAATCTATTATCCAAACCAATACACAGAAGAAGAAGATCAAGATAAAAAATCTGTAGGTTCATATGACTATGAAGAATATAATGTAAGTTTACAGTCTTCTCAATTCTGTATGTTTTCTTCTGGTCCTAATATTACAGATTTAGAAGAACAACTCTGCAACACCCAACCCTACAAAATTGGGTTAAGAAAATCTCTCTAGAAAGAGATTAATGAGCTTAAAGAAAGAAAAGCCTTAATTCGTTCATCATGGAATCCATCCAGTAGAATGACAGAAAAGAAGAAAGATAAATAATTAAATTTTGTTGTTTCAGGAGATTGGCATCCAGAAGAATTGTATGCATCTCATCCTCTCAAGCATACAATTAGACAAAAGGTTAAAAGGGAGCTCTGTGAATATTAAAAACTTCAAATCAAAGAAACGAAATATAAGATTCTACTTTTAACCTCTAAAATCTATTCTTTAAAACAATCTCTCCTATCATTGTAAAAAGAAGTCAAAGATTCATCAGATGAAGATCTCGAAAGAACTATTGCTGAACTCTTAGAGGAAGAACAAAAATTAGGATATACCCAAAAAGAATATCAAGGGCCTGACTTTGAGTCATCTTCATATCTAGGTAGATCCATAGCCTTGATGAGTCAACCTATGTTGTATATAACTCTGCAATTTTGTCCTCCCGATTTAAAACCCTATTCTTTGGATTTCTTACTAGACTCTGGTGCTCAGCTTAATTTAGCTAGGAATCTAGAAATTCCTCAATTTTATTGGGATAAATCAAATGAAGGTGGATCCACCATTACTAGATCACTTTTCCCTATTAAACACCAAGTTCTAGATTTTCCCTTACAAATTCAAGAACACCCAGTTCAATGTACATTCCTAGAACTAGATCAGATTCTTGCCAATTTCATCCTCAGTTATGAATTCTTTACCAGATGATCACCAATCCAAATAGACTATCGTAAATGTATGTTTAGAATGACCATTAATAACAAACTTGTTTTCCTTCCTTTGAAAGCCAGTGAAGACTTTATTGTTCCAAGAAAGGAAACAGTCGTTCTAGTCAAGCCTGTTGATAAAGAAAAACAACAAAGAATTATATCCTTTGTCATAGCTCATCATAATGATTATCTAAAATATATCTCAGAAAAGATAAAAAATTATTGCTCCTCCGACATTCCAAATGCTTATTAGAAAAGAGAAGAATATGTTATTGATCTCCCTTTTGCAGATGACATCAAGATTAAGCCACAAAAGGCTTCAACAAATTTAATGAGTCCTACAGAAGTAGAATACTTCTAGAAAGAGATTGTAGATCTCTTAGAAAAGGGTTTAATAGAACCAACCCGATCCCAATGGGCATGCAGAGCATTCTACGTCAACAATCACAATGAAATCAAGCGAGGAAGACCAAGAATGGTTATAAATTATAAGCATGTCAATCCATTTTTTAAGACAATAGCATATCCTCTTCGAAACCAAGAAACTCTCCTACAAAAAATGAAAGGGTGTACAATGTTCAGTAAGTTCGACCTCAAATCTATTTTTTATCAAGTTGGTCTGAAAAAAGAAGAAAGGTACAAAACAACCTTTGTTGTCCCCCATGGACAATACCAGTGGAAGGTAATTCCCTTTGGTTTAAAAAAATGCTCCAAGTGAATTTCAAAAAAGAATGGAAGATGTTTTTAGAGGATTAGATTGGTTAATAATTTACATTGATGATTTACTTATCTATTCTAAAAATATTCAAGAACATCAAAATCATCTTCATATATTTTATGAGAATTTTTTTAAGCATGGATTAGCTCTATGAAAAACGAAAATGTAGATAGTTTTAACAGAGGTAGATTTCTTAGGTTTACATATATCCAATGGAAACATCTAGTCGTAAGACCATGTCTTGACAAACCTATAGAAATTTCCAGAGAAAATCACAGACAAGACACAGTTGCAACATTTTTTTGGAAGCCTGAACTACATCAGACGGTTCTATAAAGGAAAAGCTCAGAATATTGTTATTTTGCAACAACGATTGAAAAAGGCACCTATACCATGGAATGAAGCCATGACCAAAGCAGTGCAAACCGTTAAGGAGAAAGTTTAGCTACTTCCTCCTCTCAAACTCCCAACGGGCAAAGGTTTCTATATCTTAGAAATAGATGCATAAAAAGTTGCATGGGGTAGTGTTCTAGTTAAAAGAATCAACAATTATGAACATATATGTGCCTTTACATCTGGATCTTTCCATGGTGCAGAATTAGATTACCCAAGTAGCCACAAAGAAGTTCTGTCGGTTAAGAAAAGTATCTCTCATTTTCGACTGTATCTCAAACCAGTCAAGTTCCTTGTCAAAATAGATTTAAATATTATGCCAGAAATGATTAAGCTAAAGAAAGAATTAGCTGATAATAAGAAAGAATATTAAGATGGGCACCATGGCTTGACAACTATGATTTTGATATTGAACATAAGCCTGGCTACCTAAATTGCCTAGCAGATCTTTTAACACGTGAAGCAGCAGCCCTATCAGCTTAAAAGGAAGCATATGTGGGCCTATTTTTTCATGTTTTGATGTGATAAAATTTAGTCCCTACATGTCGAAAGACTTTCTCAAAAGAGATAAGGGATTAGATAATACAAGTTGTCCACTTGTACCTGAATATTAGGTCAAACTGGTAGTCACCAGTTTTTAGTCACCGAGTACCGGCTGAAAAAATTATAAAATGAAGGTTTCGTCCTCATTATTACTAAAGATAATTAGTCTTGAGTTCTTTGAGTCTAAAATAAGCTTCCTCTCTTCCTATTATTCATAGAGATATGCTAGATTTCCTCCTGGTGTCATGCCTTGCAGGACTAAAGTATCAATATCTCGAAAATTATTATTTCTGAGTCTATATTGAGTCTATTTTAAATTTTAAAACTGAGAGTATTTTATGTTTATAAATACTTGAGCTCCCTTTGCTGACAATGGAATGTTACTTTGTGATGTACTTGCTACTGGTAATCCTTCCTGATGACTCATAGTTGAGTCTGGCCCAGTCTTAGGAAATACCAAGAACTATTTGTATTGGTCATGGTTGAATGCAGGACCCTTTTCTCACACTTGTCTCAAGAACTTTTATGTGGTAGAGATGGCATCTTTCGTCTCTTCTTCGGCTAGTGTTGTGCTAACACAAAAATACCATGAAGAAATTTATGCTTTATCGAGGCTAAAACTAAAATTTCATTTCAGTCTAGACTTGGGATTATCTGAAAATAATGCGGAAGGCTAGGGTTTATCCATAATAGCTGAATAATCTGGCTTTTGTTTCTTTTCAGGATGGATTTTCTACAATATAGGTGTATGTATCGATAAAACTGTTTCTATGGCAACAATTCTTTTATCTAATATTTCACATGCCTTTGAAAGGTCGGCCACTTGGTGTTCTAGCAATTCAGAATGAGCTAGAATTTTTTCACAAATGTTCTTTTCCTCAAAAATGGCTTCTTGTACATTGAGGACATCTCTATGTAAATCATCGATGTTTTTAGCTTCAAAATCAAGATGGAGATTTGCATAGTTCATTTGTGAAGTATTAGTCCCTGAAGATTATGCATAGGGGACTGTGGCATAAGGGAAGAATTCCCTTTTCTTCTGGCCATCATCATCATACTGTCTGAAAGGAATATAAGGCAGATTTCTTCCTGTAATATATCTTTCTTATTCGTTGGCTATCCTGACAGATTTACCTGATTCTTCTCTAGGAAGTAGAGAAAACATTAGTAGAGCATGTGGTTTATTTTGGGTTTTAGGACCCAATTTTTCAATCAGCTAGTTGCAGGAAAAACACTACTGGTGCTGGCCCCGATGTTCTCTGATTAGTTCTTGCCGCATGTTAGAATCCATCTTGTCAGTCCGCTGTCAGAGTCAAATTCACCAAATTTCCTTTCTCGTCATTCAAAGTCATGGGTGGCAAAGAATTTTTAAGAGTTTTTAGGTCTAGGGTTTTTTCAACCTATTTTGCATGAAAGCTTCCAAATCAGTCTCAATTGCAAAATTTCATAGTCAATAAGGCTTGAGAGTGTTTCTTCTTCAAAACCCTGTTTTGAAGAAGAAATCATCAATTGTGTCTTCATAATAAATGTGTAATTATTCAAAGTTTCTCAGCTGAAAATGTTCACATGCAGCCCCTCCTGATCCTTTGATGAAATCCCACGCCACTATCACTGCAAAAATTCAATCAAGAAAACATCATTCAAGCCAAAAGGTCAAGAGGAAACAAAATACGGAGTTTACATTAAAGATATGAGCAAAGTGCCAAAGCCTGCAAAATTAGAAAGAAAGTTTGCCAAATTAGAATATCAAAGCTCATGCCATAAAAATAGTTTGGTGTCTTCCTAAATCATTTCCATACTAATAGATATCAAGAAACATTTATAAAATCTCATAGCCAAGTCAAGTTTTCAAACTGGAAGAGCGAATTTCATTTTGGAAGGGCCGTGACTGCGTTGAAATCTGGGTGCGATGCATACAAAACTGGCGTGGCGCACTGGGCAATATTTGGCAATGTTATTTTAAACTGGCGCGGTGCACCAAACCAACGCGGCACGTTGGGTTTGTGCGCGGTGCGTTGAGCCTGTCAGCACAAATTTCATCACCGCTCTGTGATTTTTTGAATTCAAACAATCTTTCCGCTCCAAATGTATTGGCCTGCAGTGCACATGTAGAGCAGGGTGATGAACTTTAGGTTAAAGAGAACAAGCTGTCTTCCATAAAGACACAGCTTCCATATGATTATTGTTCACTTAAACAGAGGTGTGTTCGCTGGTATTGAAGGCACGTCGATGCTCAATGACGCTGATGCTGAAACTGAAAGATCGTGGTCCATTTTCTCTTTCGGATCCCGTCGCCCCCTTTTTTTCATTGCATTGGTCAGAAGTAGCCATCTTCACAGGTCTTTGGTTTCGCTATTTGAGACTAAGGTTTTTCTCGACAGGGATCATGGGTGATATTTCAGAATTTGGGAATGAATATGTTGTTTCACCCAAGCTGCCAATACCGGGGAAGAGGAATGTGTTAATTACGAGTGCGCTTCTATATGTGAACAATGTTCTGCATCTCGGAAATCTGATAGGAATTATTTTAAGTGCCGATGTATTTTATCTGTATTGCAGGAAGAGAGGGAAAAGAAATTTGAAAAAGAGAGGTCAGAGTTTGTGCAGTAGTTGCGGAACTCTATTTGCTATTTTTATTAAAACTTGGTTTTATTCGGTAAGGGGAATCAAATAGTCTGAGAGCCAAAATTAGAACGTAGATATCAACATAAGCAGAAAAATAGGAGTGTATTCCCTATTTTGTCTTTAGTCATGATTTTACAGGATCCGCACTCCAGCTTTTGCTTTTAATAGGTCATCAAAGCATTTCAAAGGAAGCGTTGTTCTACCTTCAGAGAAGTTGATTGTCTCTTCATCCTTTGTTTGTTAATAATGATTAAATCATCCCTCATTTTGAGTTGATCAGTTTTCCTACAGATAGTCTTATTTATTGTTGTAAATAAGGGAGAATTCTGAAAGCTGGTGGAGGAAAAATCAGTGTTTCACTGTACATTTTTTGACAGAGAAATAATTGAATGGTACAGCTCTGAGTTATAAGATTCTTGTGGTGTGAAGTTGAGCATATGTTCTTCTTTTGTTTCATATGTAATCTCGTTATGTTTTATAGACCATTCATAAATCGTTTTCAGTTTGAATGCTTGAGAGTAAGAAAGGCAGAATTCAGTTATTGCTCTGCCTTGAGGAAGTGTTCAGACTTTGTGTGGCTTCTTCTATCTGAAAAGGATTCATTGGTTAATTCCCTTTTCAGTTTCTTAAACAGTCTTTTCATCCCATATTATTTCAAACTTAATTGCTAAAACCTCATACCTATCTCGCCTTATGAAATACTCTGTACCTTTGATTTAATCTCTCTGCTCAATGTTGTCCTTAGTCCCATACAGCCCAGAAAACCTAATCATTCATCAAAATACTTTCCTATCTATTTACTAGCCTAAAATCAGTATCCATTATAGGTCATCTCAGGCCCTATTGGACATCTTTTGCTGAGATAGACCCGGATAGAGCCCTCTCCTATCCTCGTAGGGCTAGCTACGAGGCTGAGCATGGTTTGTGGTTATCCTAAGTTTTTCCTTCCTTCAGCCTACGGCAGATTTAGGCTCTAACACAGCAAAGAACTAGGATTGTGGAAGTCTATTACTTCCTTTGGTAGTTTCCTAACTACAGTAGTCACTTCTGGAGTCATTTTGAATGATTGTGATATATGGCTAAAAGAAATTGGTTTTTCTTTTGCAATTTTCAGAAGTGCTTGGTTTTAGGATTCAGATATATATTTTTCATACTAGGCTTCCCATTCAAGAAGTGAGAGAGGGATGGATTTAAAAGTGTGCCATAATCACCCTTGAGTCTTGGAGGGAACATTGGGACTAAATGGATACGTAAAAGGATAAACAAAGTTTTCAACACTAGGGTTTTCACCATCAAGTGACATGTCTGCTTCCACTTCTCCATATCTCTTGTTGTATATATATATATATATATATATATATAATTCAGAAACTAGATATATATTCAGATTCAACATTGTCAAAAGAATTGTTATTAATATGGGAATGCACAAATCACTGCAACTGTAAAGCCCTTTTCTGATGTTGGTAGTGAAGAAATATTCAATTGTATTATGAGACACACTAATATTTTTCTGTTTTCTAAGGATTAATTTATTAGATTAACGCTAGATCTATTAAATATCTAGAATAATTAAAAAAGGCTGTGTAGAATATTTAAGGTTAAAACTAATTTATGCAAAAAAAATTACATTTATTTTTTCTTTTCAATGTGCAGAATCCCAAAGATAGGAGGGAAGGATTTGTATCTTAATTTGTTATACATGGAAGTAACTACTCGTTGTGGACTAGAAAGGGTAAGGTAGACTCTGCATATTTATTATAGCAAGATTATACTTCTGGAAAAATGGCTTCTGAAAAGTGTCCTCATCTTTTTGCTTCTTTATACAACCATGCATCTAGAACAATGATTCCAGAAATTTGGCTTCTGAAAACTGGCCCCTTTTTCTTTCTTTTTATGGTAACTATAATCTAGAAAAATTTGTTTGTGTAGCAGAAAGGTGGGTATGTAAGAAGTGTCTACATAGGAGCTAGCCACATTATTATTGACTACAGTCAGTGTTAACCTTGTAGCCTCACCGTTATTACTCATTGATCTTTTACATCATTTCCCCATAAATTATTTAACATTCAAGTAATGATTAGATCCTTAAGGATGAGAATTTGAAAGCATTGTTTCAAATTGGCCAATAGTTTCAACTCCCAATTTTTAGTAATTAAATAACACTGTACAACAAGATATGAACAAAATGAAGCTAATCTCAACAACCAACCTGTTTAAAACCATAGGGCCAAGTATAGATAATCTAATTTGCATAATTCTACAAACTTTAGGGAGAGTAAGAGACAAACAGAAGAACTTGATCTGTAGTGACTGTTGATCATTGGTGGAACAAAATTTCTTGAGCTCTCCACCCACTCCATTGAGCCTACACTGATTTGGAATGGGTGCATGCAAAAAAGGTTAATGTTGTAGTGTATTAACATTACTGGACTTTGAGACTGTTTGATCACTTTGTTGTAATGCTACAACCACTTGACTGATAATATTACTGTGTTTGTATCACAATTCTAGTTTTCCACTTTGATCCACAACAAAGTTTCCCATTTCAATTCACATTTGGTGTTGATGATCCTTTTTTATTTTGCACCTTTGATACAATGATTGAATTTGCATGCCCATACTTGATGAATTTTGTGCTGAACTTGTCTCACAAGCTTGGTCGATTTGTGACTCACTCTAGGATAAAACAACCCCACTTATGATTTTTGGATCTCAACCACTCTCCTGCAAGTTGGGGAGTGTTAGAAATGACAATAAAAAATTTGTGTGGAATTGTTGAACTTGTGAGGATTGATGGAACTATTGAGGTGGAGTTTTTTTTTGTATTACACATGAAGTCGAGGTACACAATTGAGGAGACATTGGCACATTATCATCTTGGGCATTTTCGAAATGTTGCTACCTTGGAATTCTTTGTTGGAGATGTTATGACTTGTACGCACAAGGTTGTTGGTCTAGTCAAAGATGATAAGCTGAGTCTTTAGGTGCTAGCAACATTATCCTTGATAGTGTAGTCTTTGTATTTTATTAATCATTGAGGAAATTACTATTTGACAAAGTGAAAATTGATCATTTTACTTCTTATATATACACATATATTTGAGAAAGTAAGGAAGCGTAAGAAAATGTGCAAGTGTGAAAAATAAAAAATTGAGAAAGAAGTGAGCCAAGTGCTAATATGTCTGTAGTTTCTATAAGAGAAACTTGTTCTGTACTTGAAAAGAATCACAAGTACATCTCTACTTTATTGATAGGTTGCATGCCTTAAAATACATTGGTATCAATGCTAATAAAAATCATTAAGGTTGGGTGTTTTTATTGTAGTGCACAACACATGATAAGATCTTCTTGGATAGTAGAAGTGTTGTGTAATAGTTTCAATACACATATCAATTTTGCCTCCTCTCGAACATGGTATCAGAGCCTAGTTTATTATTATCTAGGAGATTTGCATGTTTGTATTGAAGTGTATGTACTTTGATTCTAGAAGATATTGAGATTTTCTTGTTGTTGTTGAAATTGCTAAGCAAGGAGGGGGCTGAGATGCCATTGACTCCAAGAATTCCCTTTCTGAACATCAATTTGGTGTTATCTTTTGGGGTTACTGCAAAAGTGTTTTTGCTCTTGTTAGGACTATATTTCCGATCATCCTTGATGATGCTTTGTGTGCATGTGGATGTCTCAAATGGGGTGGATGCTTGAAATTAGAGTGTTTCCTTGATCTTATTACCTATGGGGTTGATTCCCTAGTCAATTTTTTGACTAACTCATTGGGTGTGGACCATGGGGAAGTTAGTTGCTAGATTAGAAGAGGTACCTACCTAGGAGGAGCATTAGGCACTTAGCCCTTAGAGCCTGCGACAGAAATTCACTTCTCAACAGCAAAAATGAACCATAATTCGATTTTCAACAACCCCAATATGTGATATAATCCAAGAGAAAATATACGAAGCATATGCCACCAACTTTCATCCCTTCAGGCACACTTTTGCAAGTGTAAACCATATTTTAATTTATTTTACTTACTGCAAATTTACAACAGTAAATCTGCCATATTATCTTCCGAATGTTTGTGAAAGCACTTCACAATTTTGGCCCTTAATATCTCAAATTAGTATGAAAAGTGTAAAAAATGGTGCAACCAAGAAAACAATGAAAGATTGCAAAATAAAATTTGAAACTACACAAGTATTGGATAGCTGGAAACTTCATATGTGTGTATAAGGATGAAGTACATGTATATACCACAACTTTATTATCACAAGCCGATCACAATATTTCAAGGGGCAAAGAAGGGTTAGTTGTTCAAAAATAGATTCAAGGGAAGTGTCAACTGTAGGCATATGGTGCTAAACCAGAGGTAGAAAAGGAGAAAAAACTATAGCAATTTTTTTTACCAAGATAGATATCAATTTTCCTATCTTGATTCCACTTTCCTTTGGATCTTCTGGCTGCTGAAAGTTCTTCCTGATGTATCTTGATTTCCCTAATTCAAAATTCGATATTTTGGATGGGGTAGGGTTGGCCTTTTGCTGCATATTTCTCCTCTACTTTGCCAGCTGATGGGCAAAGCTAGATTTCCGAATAGGGTTTTTCCTTTGAAGCCATATTTTTCATTGAAGCTGATTCAACTCCTATGCCTTTATCTTGAGCTCTTAGACTTTTATTTTTTACTATTTTGGTGTGTGAGTATCAGTTCATCTGATAATTTTTTGCCTAATATTTGATCTTTGAAGAATTTTGAAAGTGTCTCCTTGTTTCAAAGGGATTCTCCAGTTTCACTACTGCATGCAGGGGAGGGGATCTCCTTTTTTCCCTTGACTAAAGACTTAATGGAAACTATTGTCTCTCTCGTTTTTCAGATCCTTTGTAGGGGAAGGGCCTGTTTTCAGGAAAATTTTGATTTAGACATGATTTGATTTAGTAAAATTGCAAGAATAGGTAATTTTTACATGTATTAGCTACCGCTACAGACTATTTTAGCACACTTTTTCTTGATGCTCTTTGTTTGTCACTAAGGATTACTGAGGATCATTTTTTTGGTTATAGCTTTGAGCATAAACATTAATTATTAAATAAGCTCCTTTAATGATACCATTGTTTTTCATATTTGTTGTTACGACCCTTTGTTCCCAAAATTTGTTAGATCTCACCAAAATCATCCTACACCTTATTCAACTTTCCACCTCATTTTCTGTGGCAAGCAATGCCCTATCTAATGCATAAGGTTTATGGTGGGCCACACCATATTTAATGACGTGAATTTTTATCATACTTTATGACAACCTTATTTCTTGTGTCACTTTAGTACAGGTGACATATCTATCAGAGGTTGACCACAACTAGGAAAAGCCATTTTAGGATCTTGTGTTTTGATGTGAGCTATTATAGGAAAGGTCTTGTTGTTAACATTTTAGGTCATTAAAGTAATGGTAAAATTTTGAAATTAGTGTACATGAAACAATTGTGTGTGGTGTAATTTGAGGGTCTATAAAATGGAAAGTAAATAAGAGTACAAACTTGGCTACATATACGGTGAGAGAGAGATTATAGGAAGTGAAAGGTCATTGCACAAATAAAGAGTCGTAGGAATTGGAATGTTTAGTGAACTAACAACTCTATTATATGTTCACATGCTTCCAAATCCATTTTATTTTGCTCTGTCTTTGTAATAAAATTGTCAGTGTATCATTTCATAGTATTTTTGCCTTATTGAATGATCTAGAATGGCATTCAACAAAAAATGGTTCATGGAAGATATGAATCCCTAGCCGGCCAAGAGCAATAGCTTTTCACC
Source organism: Pinus albicaulis (assembly GCA_034641835.2). NCBI lineage: Eukaryota > Viridiplantae > Streptophyta > Pinopsida > Pinales > Pinaceae > Pinus > Pinus albicaulis. The sequence goes on from CM076575.1 coordinate 635,889,999, forward strand.
CAGCCTAGTGAGCGACATCAACAAGAAGAAATACTTTTATGGTAGAGATCACAAGTATAATGGCTCAAGAAGGAGAACACAACTCGAAATTCTTCCACAACTTGATGGTTAGACATTGGAATTGTAATATAATCACTCATATCAAGAAGAATCAAGGTAATAAGCTAACTTCTCATCAACATATTGAGCACAAACCAACAAAAATTTTCCGGTCTCTCCTCTCAAACTCAAATAGGACGGTTTTGCTGCCATACACATGATCACTAAACACATCCCCCAATTAGTCTTGAAAGAACACACTGCCAGTCCCATGAGGCCCATCACTTTAATAGATGTCAAATTGACTATCATGGATATTCCTGCCAAAAAATATCCAAGTCCTAATGTTTTCACCAAAAATTTGTTCCACCACGTTTGGTTCACCACTAAAAATGAGGTCTAGGAATTGAAAGAAAAGTTACACTAAATCTGAGGTGCCTTTCCAACCATAAAAGCTACCTTCATCACTCTAATTCCAAAAGAAGACAAAGCACTCAATCCCTCCAAATTCCAAGCTATAGGACACTGCTATGTTATTTACAAAATGAGATGAGAGGGGTGCACTAGCTGTAATACAATGATTGCATCTTGTAGATCTAGTCAACTCTTAAGGTTTCCATCTCACACAGCTACTAGATCTAACACTGGTGGGTTTTTACAATCAAGGCCTCTATACCTTGGCTCATTGAGGTTTTTTACTTTTCAACTTCCACTAGATCTACTCCTTTCAACCACCAAAAAATTGTGACGTGCATAGTTTTTCACTAGTGTGGCTAATTACAATCAAACTTCAAGATGCATAATTTTGGCTCCATTTCCACATTGGATTCATAATAGTGATTTTGTGCAGTATTCTAGGTGTTATTTCCTCAAGAGGTTTTCCTTCCATACATATCAAAGGCCTATCTTTCAAGGAAATTTTTTCCTTGCCTAGGTACTAGATTGAAGTCTGCCATCAAAGACCAAATTTTTATGCCATTTCTGAATTGGTATCATAATAGTGATTTTGAAAAGTATTGAGGAAGTTATGACTATTTTATGTTATGATTTTGTTCAAACTCACTTGGAGTCACAATCCTCATGGAAAATGGAGATCCATTGGATGTAAAATTCACTTATTTTTTTAGAAACTCTAGATCTACTTGTGCTCCTTCATGGCATAGTGACAGTCACAGAATTAGATTTTTTGTGCAAGATCTAGCATAATAGCAAGATGCATTCTCACAACCACCACATTTGGGAAAAAATGATGGTCATGTTCAAGACCATGTATAATTTTCTCTAACCATCATTGGTCTCTAATCAAGAGATCTTAATCCTGTGACTTTTTTTGTGATGTCAATGATATTTATTTTGCTCCAACATCTTCTATCTCACCTAATATTCTTCTTGCTGACCACTACATTCTCAGTAGCATCATAGCACTTTGAGTGTTATTATTCATTAATTTTTGTACCTCTTGAATTGGAATTGTGTTAGGTAGCTACATAACAACTTTGATTTTTCTTCCAAGTCTGGGTAATTGTCTATGATTTATAGCATATATGCAAGCCTTGAAAGCATGAGAATGTGCAAGAATAAAATATTCGGATAAATACCCATTTTATTACAAGGGCTTATCTTACATTGATGTCATAATGCCAGCAAGGACATTAGTATATAGCTTGACACAAAGACAGTTTGAGCAACGAAATTTGTAGGTAGCCTGACAAAAGGGCAGTGTCAGCAAGGAAATTTGTTAGCGTGCATCTTGGTGTGCATTTGTGGCTTCTTCAACACAAGCATACACCAGAGTGATGATTTGGTTCTATGCTTGTGTTGAGGTGAGACATGGCATTTTATGAACAATGTTGGTCAATGTTCCTAGAACAGAGTTTAGATTGCTATCATCCTTGCTGGCATGCGAAGGTTTGTTAGACCTTGTATATTCTCATGTTGTATATTTATTGGTTAAGTTAGTGAAACTGGCACCTCCCCATTGACATCTTTTCATCACCAAATTTCCAAGTGCTATAAAATGGTTGAGCAAGTTTGCAGTGAGTGAACTCCAATGTTTTTGCTGAGGTAAACACCATGCTTCTTTCAAGTAAAATGTCTAGTGTTGCAATTCGTAGGGTACTTAAGGACTTGAGCTCTCTTGCTTCCTCACTTAACAAGGAAAAGGATTATTAGGTACTACCTTATAGAGATCATGATGAAAGTGTCATTATAATCAAGAGTCTAAATTTAGCTGTTTAACTTCTAAGGCAACAACTGGGTCTCTGCATTAGTAAGATAGAAAAAATAGTCATATTCATTGTCTATTGTACCTATTCTTCTGGTTCTAATGGAGTTTTACTCCCTCTACCGCCATATATTGACATATTTTTTTTGTAATATGTGAAAATTTTCAACCTCATCAATTGACACTTACCCAGCTAGAATACACCAGTGATGAGATAAAATCAGCTACAAGTTCATCTCTTTCGTCGGTGCTCAAGATCCCAGCCCATTGATTATATATAATCCAAGGGAATATCCTTCACTTGAAAATTCAAACAGCCAGTAAAACCAATGCAACAATATCAAGGTGAGGCCACATGTGCTACATTATTAGATTGACTTGTTAAATTGATATCCTATTGCCTGTTCAGATTGCTGGGTGTTTTTCTTTTTATTGTACAGAATTTAAACATATGCCGAACCCATTTCCTTGTAAGCACTACTAAGCATAGGATGATAATATCGGCATTTTCCTGGATTAACACACATTTCATTAAATTTGTAATTAAATAGTGGATCTAGAATTTCAAAATAACTAAAAAACATAATTTTAGTGATGTCTTTGTAATAAAAAAATTCCAAATTTAATGAAATATGTGTTGATTGGATTATAGCTATAAATTTCCTCTCCTTTTAGGCATATGGGAAGTTAAGTGCATTCTAGGGGAATTTGATTTCTTGTTTCTTTGTGTCAAGCTATCTACAAATTTCCTTACTGACATTGTGACATCAACATAAGAGAACTCCTTATAATGAAATGAGTATTTATCCCAGGAGTTTATTCTTTTTTATTCTCATGCTTTCAAGGCTTGCATATGTAGCAGAAATCATAGACAAGTACCCAAACTTGGAAGAAAAATCAAAGTTTCTATGTAGCTACATAACCCAATTTCCAATTCGAGAGGTACAAAACTTAATGAATAATAACACTGAAAGAGTTATGCTGCTACTGAGCTCCATTTTGTAGAAACAGAGAACTCAACGAGTTAAAACTCAATTCATGGACCATTGAAGGGATAGATTCAACATTCAATATTACAATGAGAATATATGAATTACACCAAACTTATCTATGCATTCATAAGTAACGTATGACAAACACCTTTGGCATCTAGCTTTTAGTTTTTACTGGAGATGCATGAACCATTATTTAAACAAAATGTAATCTTTTGGGAAGTCCATTCAAATGTGGAACATTACTATGGAATCCAAGTTCAACATTGATAAAGCATGAATTAAATTTGTTTCCATTGAATTTTTTTTGTTTGCAATATGCTTGTATTTTTGCTAGAAGTAAATCCACCACGCACTAGATTTCCTTTACCCTACAATGTTATTTCATGCTTGTGTCCTTCTAGTTGTTGGAATAATTTTCATTGAGGTTAAAGGGTGTATGGGCCATATGTCTTGAGAGGCTTGATCAACATATCAGTGGGATTCTCAACATATATGTGTTATTGGTGTTTTTGTTGGACGAGGACGATATATTTGACATCACACCAGACCTGTTCAAAATTTTGATCATTGATATGATCCAATTTCCAACACGATTTCAGTTAATGCAGTTGATGATGACCAAATTGAAATTAAACTTGCCATAAAAAAAGAGTATGACGAAGACTTGACTAAAGTTGGACTTTCTTTCAAAGGGACTCTCACTAGTAATACATTTTATCAGTCACTCAGTTGTTAGCATGGAAAAATAAAAAATTAAAGCTAATTCTCATGGATTATTTCATAACATTGATGGAAGCAGGTTCAGTCCAATTGAAGAAGTAGTGCTTGGTATTAATACATCAAATGCAACTACACATTATTCATTTGCAAATGTGATTAGCAAGGAAACATAAGCTATGAATAGGTCTGGAAAGATTGAGTACTTATTTAATATCCAACTCATCAGACACACACTACAATGCGATGTTCAAAATGAAGATGAGGGTTTGGAGGTTATAGAGATTTTGTGCACAAAATGATATACTGTGTTGAAATTGCACACACAGAGAAAAGCAATTATAGAACGAGTTAGTGACTGAAAAATTGGCTATGTTTCATAGCTAGGAAGATAAGTAAATTTTGATAGTTATGACAAGTTAGCGCATTGAGAACTTCAAAAGGTCTCATAGGGACTTGTTACTACTCAATTTAGCAGGGGTCCCAGGAGGGGTACATATGGGACTCCTACCAGACCAAATGACAATAATGGGACAGAGGCCCACTATCGCCACAACCTATGTCCCCTTTTTTTATTGGCTTTTCATCGACGGGAGGAGTCCGAGTAACCCTCGCTTGATATAGTTGTATCTCTAAGGAAGTTATGAAATGAGGCAAGGTTTCTCATTCAATGGAAATTTCAATGACAGTACAAGCTTTAGGAGAAGCTAGGAAGAAATTTCAAGAAAGGGGCAGGAGGAGCAGAAAATACATAAGAAGGACGTCTAAAATATCAAGTGCTTCTAGTGTGGTGAGATCGGACATTACACCACAACATTTCCTCTCAAGAAGAAGGACACAAATTAGAAGCATGATCCACAGGCTAAAGCTATGAAGATAGAGTAGGAGAAATTCACCATGATTTCCCATATATCGCCAGGGGAGCATTGGGCCGATCTGGATCTGTAGTTCGACAGAACTTTAGATTGGGTAGAATCCTTGAGGATTCCACCTCTCAGATCATCACCTTGCTACGGGAGACCAAATAAGAAGTAGCAAGATGGACAAGCTTCAGTTTGTGTAGAAGTGACAACGTAGTGGTTATAGAGCGCCAGAGTCTGAGCAGCGTAGATTAGAGTTGGAAGCAATGTAGGAAGGCATAGTGCAAAGTCAGCAACAACGCAACAACTTCATAGGCACAATAAAGATACCAGCAGAAATCATATCTTCAGTACAAGGTGCATCCTACTGAACACTTAGTTTAGATTTTGCATGTTTTTTCTATTGCAATGCAGTAGCAGTTGGCAATAGCATGCATGGTTAGCAAGAACATGGATGCAACAACACAGTGTTGGTGGGGAGTAGTGTCAAACATCAATAGTGCAAATGGAATGTTGCGGAATCAGAGCAGTACTTCAACTGGATGTATTTCTAGAGCACATTCCTCGCTAACATGGAGTGTTGATTTCTGGTAGCATCAGAGGTGCTCTAAGTCTCAAACTTTGCAGGGAGGCTTAGGCACATGTATTCCAAGGAACAAAGAAAGGATTTTGGAAAATTCCATTCAAATTATGTTTTATGGAAATAACTAATTATTTTTAATGGGACCCTAAGTCTAAACTTAGGAAATTAAAATAATTAATAAATATTAATTAAAATAGAGTGTGAATCTTCTATAAACGTCAGAGATCAAGTCAAGTTAATCTTATCCGTTGATTAACGATTTAATCTCGATAATTGAATACTCAATGAGAAGATTATAAGGACTTGATGGATCATTTGGAAAATAGATCGAGAGTATTTTTGCAGAAAGGGGCAGAGATAATTTTTGGTTGGAAGAGTTTCCTGATCCAGAGAGTGAAAAGCAGAGGAGGTAGTAAAAGCCACATAGAGCAGCATAGAGCTAGCCACGTAGAGGCTATACAAGGACTGCATAGAGCTTCAGAGGGGGTTTTATTTTTTGATGAGGAAACAGTTGGGGTTTAGTGCCAGTAACCAGAGGGAGTTTCTGGAGGCCAGAAGGGCCTCGTTTTCAGTCAGTAGAGAGATCTAGTGCAGAGAGAGAGGGCAACTTCAGTTGTGACGCAGAGACTACGCAGAGTGATGCAGTCACTACACAGAGGCAACGCAGAGCAGCTCATCTCTAGCTAAGGTCAGTGTCTGATTCCTGTGGTAGAGTGAGATCTTCTTACAAGATTTTATTTGTCAGTTTTCCTCTGTATGATTTGTTAGTTTCGACCATCATAGATTTGTACTCATAAAATTACTGCATCATAAATAAACCCTCAGTTGTTGCACCGATTTTCCCGCATTGGGTTTTTCTGGGGACATTTGTCCAAAAATAATGGTGTCATGTGTCTATGATTTACTCTTGCTCAGATCTTGTTTCCGCACATTTATTTTCCACGGTTTAATTTTGTGAAGGCTATAGTGTATGGGTTTCAGTATATACCGTAGAAAATAGTAAATAATTTTTTCAAGTAATTAAAAAATATAAGAATTCTCATCAGTGAGGTAGTAGGATTCGGGAAACCAGAATTTCACATGATATCATAGCTTGTTTAGCTAAGTCGTCGTTTGCTGAGAAATTCGAGCTAGAGATCTGAGTAGTGAGGAGCAGAGATAGCATCTGGACAGGAAGAGACTTTCTCAACTAGTGGAGCATCAGTTAGAGAGAGGAAAAAGAGATCTAGCTAAAGCAGGTGTTGAAGGAATATGGCTGACGTAGTGATTGCGTAGGCTCATGCAGAGGAAGAGGAAGGGTTTTCAAAATTTTGTTGGTGGATCAGTTTCGAAGGCTGGGATCCGGAAAGTGGTACTGGGAGGCTGTTCCTCAGGGTCCAAGGAGGAAAAATGACTTGGATGGGGTTGAACGCTAACCTTGTAAGGGGGTAATGCAGAGGCTGCAATTTTCAGTGCTAGGACTGCATAGAGCCTCCCTAGGGCAGGTTTTTCTTCATCCGGATCAACCGGAAACTCAGTGATTGAGTGAGGTAAATCCTCACAAATTTTTCTGCTAGTATTTCTTTCTGTAACTGAATCACCCTAGGGGTATTGAAATATGTATTCAGACATTTCTACTGCTTAATAATAAAACCGTGAAATCTGCTGCACCAGTTTTCCCGCATTGGGTTTTTCCGGGGACTTAGTCCAAAATAAAGGTGTCATATGTGTGAATGATTTCCTTGTTCAGTTTCCTTGTTTTAGAATCATAATTATTGTAGTGTAGACTGCTTCAGTGATTGCTTCAGTATTTCATGAATGTATTAAAAAATAATTGTGTAAAATAAATTACATAATAGATGAAGTAATTCAGATGGTTGCAGTAGGATTCATTAGATCTATGTAGATCTAGGAATTTTCACATGGTATCAGAGAAATTGCAGATCAAGGAGGACTGAATCCGTCAACGAAAGAATAGAAGGGATTTTTTGCAGGAAAACAGTTGTCCCAAGAGAGAGCCCTGTGGGTGGTCCTGTCCCAGATGTGCCCTTCTCCTTCCAGTGTGTCATCCGAGTCCGACATTCTGATCTCCTCTGGAGGTGGAACCAAATGAGTGATGCCCTCAAAATAACCCAATGTCGCCACAAAAGGGGGCTCCCCTAAATTGGTTGTGTGTGTTATTTCATCCTATACATGATTGATTCCTAAACTTTCGAAACCAAAAGACCCCTCCAAGTTGTCATTATTAGCCCCCAAATCATTCTTTATCAGACCCAAAACATCCAGTTTCACTTGTGCTTGTTGCTCCCATAGTCTAAGAACCAACGATGAGGGGATAAAATATTATGCTAGAGAGGCCAGTGCCACTGGGAAGGGTTCCAAGTAAACTGCTTCAATTTCTAGGAAGGATTCTGATAAGGCATATGGAGTATGCGATGAGTCACCAACCTCCATATCCACTTGTTCTTTTCCTGCAAGGTTGTCTCCATGAGTTGTCCCACCTGTCTGCTAAGGTGTTAACCCAACCCAAATCTGAGATGGTTCCAAGTTTTCGAATGAATATTCTAACTCATCCTCAATCATCTCTCTGTTTTGAGTGTTCACCTCCATTCTGAGAGCGCCTTCTCCTTGTCATGGAAAACCTTGTCTGTTCCAAGGAGCTAGCTCAATTGCTACGACCATCTGCCATATTCGCTAGGGTCTAGAATTAAAGAAAGGGTAATAATTATAACCCTCTTTTAGTTTGTCGAAACCATTAATGAAATGCCAATGCATCCCATGACCATTGGCGACATACCACCTTAGAAAATCAAGTATTGAGCTCCGAGCAATCTTGTTGGTATGGCGGGTAATAAAAAAACTCCCCAACGATGTGGCAGAATCGTCCCATTAAACTCTCATCGCCAAAATAAACCTATAACCTCTACCCTGATCCACTATCATTCCAGTCCTGTGTGTAGACAAGCTCCCATGAAGTCTACCGAAAAACTAGGGTTTGTTGCAGGTTAGGATTTTTTCCATCTCCATTAATATTTTTTATCTTAATTTAAATATTTTTTGAATTAAAATTTACAATAATAAATACACCGATTATAAATTATCCACACACAATTAGTATTTCAACATAGTATTAAAAAATTATCCAGTCTTGAATGAGTTCTTCCACCCATTCTCTGGTTGGTTCCCTTACAATGTTGCCCCCTCGCTTCTCCCCTTGGCTTAATGTAATGTTCATGTCTCCAGCGAGAATGACGTTATCCATCTGAATCTCATTGGCTAGGTCCCTAATGGATTTCCGGCATATTTTTTGTCTCCCGGGATTACCGGAGCATAAATATTGAAAATATTTACTATCTATTTGGTATGAAGATGCAAAAACTGAGAAAAAATCCAGTGTGAGTTGCGTTTAACCAGAATTTTCACAAAGCATGTCTCGTCCCATAGAATTCCTAGCCCTCCTTAGGCACCTCTATAGGAGACTGCAATACCTCCTCCTTTTCCCCAAAACTATTTTCTTTTGTGGAGAAAGTCCCTTTCCTCCATTTTGGTCTCCTACGTGAGAAGAATGTTTAGCCTTTCGAACCTTACTAGACTTTTCATTACTTCTTCTTTTAGGTTGCTCCCCATACCTCTAAATTTCTAGGATATGATCTTCATTACATCCTTTTTTGAGCTGAGAGGGCTCCCTTACAGCCCTGGATTTGATTTCTGTATGCTTTAGGGTTTTTTTCCAACATCTTTTCTAGGGTCGATTGGTTCCCCTGCAGCTTCTTCTTGTAAGTTTCTTACTCTCTCTTTTCGCTAGAGGATTTCCGTCCCCTGTTCGATCTTCTGGCCGAAATGTGGGAATCCCCGATTTCTCCTTCTTCCTCAGACTCCTCCAAATCCAGATATTCCCCCTGGGAGACAGGTTCTTTCTCTTTCGAGGTTTCTCCATGATAATCGCCAATATTCAGTGGTTCTAGGATTTCCTGCACTTCGATATCCTTTGACACTTCCTGTGGATCAATTTCTTGGACTTCATTTATCTCTAAGCTCAATGCCGCAAAACTCTTCTCTTGAATTTTCTGGGTGGGTTTGGCTTTAGGAATACTCCTCGTAGGTGCTGAACTTCCCATTCCTTTCTTTTTTCCTTGTCCGATTGGCCCTGGCCTAAGGCTCATTCTAGATTTCTTGGCTTGCTGCCATCCTTCTTCTTTCTCCTTTTCTGGGCCTGCATTTTTGGGACAGTTCTTGGCAAAGTGGCCATACTCATGACATCCATGGCATTTGAATGATATTTTTTCGTAGTCTAATTTATGCAGATGGGACCAGTTTCCCACCATTATCTTAATGGCTTCTGGCAGTCCAACTTTGAGATCAACCTCCACGCAGATTCTAGCTCAGTTATATTGGAATTTGTTGTTTTCTTTGTATATGAATTTTCCCAGGGCGTTGCTAATTTATTTCATTGATTCCCAGTTCCAGCAGTGCACTGACAAGTTTGGGATTCTAACATAGACTGGAATGGTAGATGGAACATTCTCTGAGGGGTTGAATTCTAGAGTCCACAGATTTAAGTATAGACCTTGAGGGCCCAATAAATAGGGTCCATTCTGAAAATTACGTTCTTATCCTCCTTTGTGTTTAAATCAAATAGGAAGAAGCCCCGCCCCATGAAATATGAGGTGATGCTTTTTGCAATGAGGGGCTACCAATTTCAAGTGATCCAGGCTTCTTTAGCTTTTGGTGAAGGCCATAATCCCATGAACTATGAAACCAACACTCGGTTCAAAAGGGAAAGTGCCACTTTCATTGGACAATTAGGCGGGAGAGCCACCGAGGGGATCTCCTCCAATCTCTTAACAAATTTGGAGGCGAGTTGTTTCTTCTTCTTCGGTTGGGAAGCGATCATAAGCTTGAAGGCCTCGACCTCAAGAGGAGGAGGAGGTGGAGGTGGAGAAGCGGTTTGAGAGTCCACCATTGGGCCAAGTCCAAGCCAAGGCGAGCACTCTGATTAGCACCACCCTACCGCAACACTAGAAACCCTATGCGCAGGGGAGAAGCAGAGCGAGGGCTTAGGCGAGAAAAATTTCTCGGTCTTCTAGTCTAGGTTTGTCACCCCATAAAATGTAAATCTTCTTGAAAATAACTTCCCAGGGAATTTTCAAAGAATGAAAAAACGTTTTTGGCAGGAATTTTGATTGTTTCTTCAATTTAAAATGTAAAAATGATTCATTTTTTTGAAATGGATCTAGTTGGAGATCATCAGCACAATGCGCCATACTATGTTGATCGTGAGTGTGCATATCTCTCTGCGAGTTTCTATTCAAATGAGTATCCTTTTGGGACTACAGTTCATTAACAACACCATCAAGAAGAGATTATCTATTTCCACCATCTTTGTTTATCAATTCATAAGCTTGTCCTTCAAAACTAGTGAAAGTAGACACTGGGCATTCTTCCTCCTCTATCACCAGTTTTTCTTCATCTAATCCCATAAATTTTCCAGTGTTCCCAAGCAGCTTCACATCCTATTTTCTAAGCATTATTTTATTTCTTTTCCCTTGTCACCTTACTTGTCTCTTAAGATATTGGCTACAAACAGGTGATTTTTCTCCCCTCCATTTTCTCATTATTCTTTCTGTAGTCTTCTAACATTCAAAAGCTGCAAAAAATTCTTCCACATTTTTCATGTAATTGAGACCACTCTGTGAATTCAAATTTGATCCACATGAATTTGGGATAATGATCAAAGGTCGTCAAGTAGATATACACCCACTACCTTCTCTTCTTATTTGTCGATTTGGACAATTTTCTTTGTGTGATAGATTAGCTTTCAATAATGAAGGTGGTTGTGCGACTTCTTCCATGTTTTTAGAAGTCTTAATTTCTATTGCAAAAATTTCCTTCTCCATTTTAACACATGCACCATCAAAATAATCATAAACCACCTTTGTAAATTATTGTTTTTGACCATGTTCTGTCCCTACTCCATACTCAGTGTTTGAAGCAAATATTTGCAAATCACCTGCATGCTTCCTTTCTTCTCTTGCTAGATCCTCGCAGGCACTTGTCTGCTTATTGTATAGCAACAACCAAATATTGGAACATAGATAGAAGCTCAGGAACTAAAAATCCTCAAAATATGAATCACTTCCATATATTATTCTATGATCATCACAGGTCTAAGTTCAAGTAGATAGAAGTCGCACTTGTTAAGGGTGATTTTGATGACAGTTTGGGACTTTTGTGAAGGTGCCATTCTTCTTTAAGCCATCCGCACTAGTTTGGGTCACCTACAGCTAGGCCATAGGGCTTAAGAACCATTTCCTAGAGTCCGAGAACCTACAGCAAGAGAGCCATAGTTAGGGCTGCTTTATCATGAGGCTGTGTAATGGGTTTTGAAACCTAGAAGAAGGCTTATGGGCCACTAGCATTTGAAGGGAATGTTTTAAGGTAATATGCAGTATAGTAAAGGTATTTAAGGTTGTGAATGGGGTAGTTGCTGACTGTGTTTATGCCCTAGTCAGTCCTACCAGAATTGTAGACAAGACACAAGTCCTTGGAGTCTACACCAAACATCAGATTTGCAGCCTTATTGGAACCATCCTCTTGTATAAGGGCAGTGGTATTAAAACTTCTCATTTGAAAATCATCTTGATTTTGAAGTATTGTATTCTCTCTCACTGCTTAACATTTGACATTAATGATAAAAATAACTGATAAGGTTTTTCCTCATCTTGGGGTTTTTCCCTTGCTTGACCCATATTCGTGTGTTCTTTTGTAATTTGGCTTGTCTTCAACTTTTATTACTTATGTTATTTCATTAGTTACACTTATGATTAATGATATTTATAATGGATTAATGGGAAAATGATGTAAATAACCTAATATAACAACATATTAACTCAAAATTAGCATGGTATCAGAGCCAGGTGAGGACAAGCCCAAGCTTAAGATATTGTGATCTCTAAGAAGCACCTAAGGAGTTTTAGCAGAAGTCACCTTCAGACCTCTTTGGTAGGACAAGTCCGAGTTCAAAAAGGAAAATCCGTGACATTGTCTTAAGGCCTTCTACAAGCCCTTTTCAGTGATCTTGGGTACAAATTCAAAGAGCATCTCAGTCATTACAAAAAAAAGCTGGAAGTCATCAGGGAATGTTTCAGAATTTATGAGGTATGCTTTTAAGTGGTTTTAAGATATTTTCAGAGGTATATTTAGCAATAAAACTTCAGAAGGATATGTTTCCCTTCAAGATCCTTGCCTGGAATATGAGGTATCACAGTAGCATAAAATAATTTATATGTTGAGAACTCCTAATCCCTTGGCCTGGTGGAGTTAAGACAACTTACAGTTTACTATGATCTGAATTCATCAGTACTGTGGAAGATTGAGTAACTTGATTCCTATTCTCTGAAAAATAAGTAAGAAGTATTGTTGGAATTATTGTAGTGTCACTGTAAGAATAAAATTATAATACCGATCTTTGTTCTACAAAAAAACTCAGAGCATTCTTTTCATGTGTGGAGCTCTAGAAATAGTGACATTATCCTACAATTAGGAAATCAAAGCACAAGCCTAGTATCTATTGACTCCGGCTCCATTTGGACGCCATAAGGTAGTTGATCTCTGCAAGACTGAGATCCAAGTTTCACCATCTTCAATGATATTCATCACAAAAAAACGAAATCTTTTGGTAAAATTTCCCTTGTTTCAAGACACTACATGTCAATGAAAGGTCTGGCTCAGATCTTGTTTTTAAGACCTTCCTTCTTGTGGCCCTCTTAGGGCACCACTCCAAACAAATCTCTGCAATATTATGTGATTAAAGTTCCACAAGAAAATCAAAAGGTTCAGGCACTAAGAGGACAACAAAGTTGAATAGAACCTCGGTTCCTCCTTTCCAACGAAGACCTACTCTTCCTATGCAGACTTGTGCAATTCCATTTGAAGGGCAGCCTGATATCAGTTCTAGACAAAGTGTAAAGTAGCTACAAAAGTCAACAAATTATTATTTTTTTCTTTAGGCCTTGTTCTTAATAAAAATTCTCCGTCTTGAAGCTTCCAGACCTAACACAATCAACCAGAAGTATGGAAGTCTAATACATATGTTATAGTGATATCTAACAGATCACTGTGTGCAAATTCAAGATGTAAAAGTGTTGTGTAATGTAGATATCCTTTCTCACATATATATATACATATATCTTCTTCGGCGATTTCCTACAAGCCAACCTACATAGCATACTGAGCTCGGTGACAAGCACTGCGTGAGCATCTCCATTCAATAGAAATATGGAATAACTTAAGAAGCCTATGGAGGATATCTATATTTTTTCGAGTGGAATTTTAGCCCTCTTAAAGATATTCTGAACAGTTTTTGTTGTTGTTTTTAAATTAGTAACAAATCTGCATACATCGATCTAATGACTAAGAATCTGACCTGGAATACACTCTTAGTATGGCTTTCATAAAAATTATGATAAGATCCATCATCCATGTGATGTGTTGATCAGATGTATGGGCCTTGATTTTTCCACAACAAAATGAATCATATCCTGATCAGTTGTGCATGAAAATGACAGAAAAATAATTGAAGTGCATTATGACCTTTCTAAAATTTATGGGAGCCTTTTTTTAACTTTCCAAGGTTCTGATCAACATTCCTTTTACCTATAGAATGCATCCATTTGCTAAGGATTATGTTTGTGGATATTTTCTCTCTAAGAAAGACTTAGGATTGTTCATTATATTGGTGTGTATGAACATCTTTACAACCAGTGAACAGAGTAATAACACTGCATGACTAACCAAGTTTATATATATCAATGCTGGATCATATTGGGGATGAGAATTTAAATTAGAGTCTTGGTATCTATTTCATGATAATGTAGTGCTTTTGTATTAATGCCTAGAAGGATAGAACCTTATCATCTTAAGGCGGGTCTATTGGCATCATCAAGAAAATATCTTAGTTAAGATATATGGACAGAGATAGTTGAATACTCCATGTTTTTATTTTTTAAAGTAAGTTTCATCTTCATGTAACAAGTTTTCATTTCTTTTTTATGCTTTCCAGGTTTTGGATGCAATAGTAACTAAACGTTCAGGTCTTCGTGGATCCCTTATACAAGAAGTTTCACTAGCTACAATAGAAATTGTAAGAAAATGCTTTGACTCTTTCAATGGTAACTTTAAGGGCTTCTTGATGAGAAAATTAGTTTCTTTTCGTAATCATTTAAGAAGTAAACATATTTATTTGTATGCTTACACTAATTAAGTCCAAATGGTTATGGGTATTCTCTAGAAAAAGATAGTTGATATTGGTAGAAACTTGAATCATGTTCTAGATCATTTCTTGTCACACAATTTGTCTAATCAAATCCACACCAAATACTAGAAGTTCATACATTTTAATGACATCCCTTTCTTCCATCGAGGAAAATTGGTAGCGTATTCCTTAATTTCTAGCTAGTGACTCTTGTTTCCACCACCATCTCCTATTGAGATAATGAATGTAACGGCAGGGAAGATTAATACTTTTATTGAGTTAATTTCATAATATTGCACTTCAACCATGGTGGTTTTTAATTTAAAATATACGAGGGTTATTAGGACACATTTTATGACTAGGATTTCCATTATTTACTATGGCATTAGCACCTCACCATCTACGAGTGGATGATCCTACTCACCAAGGACAAAAATTATGGTCGATGCCTATCCTATACAATATGTTGCAAAATAATAAAAATGTATTTATCAAGTGGTTATACAATGGCATGTTCTCGCCTCCACCTCCTTTCAAATCCCACGAGGGGACATCTTTGGTCTATTGTGATAAGACTTCCCCACCCTCATGGCATCTCAGCTCTTGTTAATTCATAAATTATTTGTATATATGGCTTGTTGGTTGTTGGATATACCCTTGGTGTTATAGTGGTAGCTACTAGGCTTCATGTTGTGAATTTCCCACTTTACTTCAACGAGTTACTGATTCACCATGCTTAAAACAAAATGTATGTCTAAGTGACCTTAACCAAAATAATGTAACCTAAATGTGCCTTCATGTAAAAAATTAAGAGTTTTATCATAGATTATAGTTCTGAAATGTAGAGCAGTTCCAAGTATATAAGAATCCTTGACTTGAAGGATTTAGTTCTAAAAGACCTTAGTATGTTCTTCAGTGATCTAATTGGAAAATTGAAAAACATCAGTATGAATATTTCATAGAATACATGATGGTTTCTACATATGTTTCAAAGCTAAATTTAGCACGAGATATTTACAAATGGTCTATTGAGAAAAAGTGGAGGAACTTGCTATTGATGCTGACAACCTTGTATTGCAGACCGATAGGGTCAACAAATCATTTTGATGATAATTTATGTATTGATTATTGTAAATTTTTTAATATGTTCTATTCTTGATGCAACTTTACTTTTATCCCCAATGTTAATGATCAATCACATAAACAAGAAAGTAAAGTGTTGATAGAACATACCAGTATATCGACGGAAGACAAGCCAGAAAAATATAAGCGTGTTGGTGTGTTACGATGGTCAATAGGATGCTTCAACTAGCAAAGTCTCAATACGGTCAGCCAACAAGAAGTGTCGCACACACAACCCCTAATGACATCTCATGAGAATCCAACATAATTCAACAAAAGAATCCCACAACCAGGTTTATGGCATCATCCAAATTTACTGCATCATCCATATTTATGGCATCATCTGTAATATCCCAAAATTGGAAAAACTACACTATTGGGATATCTCAAGATATTACCAATGTGGAGATCCAACAATACATAAACATGACTGGAAATAGTAGTGAATAACATAAACTTCATAAAATACAATAAGATCTCATAGCCATATTATTAATAATATGATAGCAGAAAGTGTACAAGATATTGAGGAAATGATCTCTCAAGATTAGGCAAATCCATCATCAAAGACACAAGTAGAATAATCATGAAATACACTGCTACATATGAGAAGCCAAGCTATGACTTCATAGTCTATGAAGGATAACTTCTACAAACTGATGTAAATATATGGATACAACAATGTATAGCTCAAATAAATATGGGGGAGCAAGATCTCAACCCCTACAAGCTACAATACACAATCCTTAGAAGGATTGGCTGAAATATACACAAAATGGCAATTTTGCATAAATGTCGGAGTTGCTGGGTAGCACCTGCAACTCAGAAACTAGAAATGGATGTAGATAGCTGATGATGCTAGAAATGATGGCTGAATCTCATCCAAAGGATCTCTCAGTTGAAAGGCTGATCCAATCCTTGAAGATGTCGCCCTCCAAAATAGTGGAGCAAGTCCCCACTGCAATTTCACTCAGAAATAATGCATTCTAGATAAGTGACTGTGTTTTTGGTGAAGGGAAGTGATTGGCCTAATGCTAATGATCTGAAATATGCTCTAGAATTTCCATTACTAACCTCCCAGAGGAATAGAAGCTCCCTCCTCTGAAAGATGAGCCAAGGAAATGGTGTTGTGGAGTCCCCACTGCAACACAAAGTTATCCTGCTTCAGGAATAACGCTGTGACTAAAGAAGGTGGCTTTCGCCTTGAGCCAAAAAATGTGGAGAATGAAGAAAAATCCCTCAAGAGGTCTCTCAAGAAGGAGAAGAAATCCTAAATAGGAATTCCCGCAGAAATTTTGCTAAACAACAAAAGAATGCATAATGTCTGCATAGAAAATGGAATCAATAATCCAATTCATGAATAACAATGGTTTCCTTGCCCTCCTTTTAAAAAAGTGAAAGATCTCTCTCCATGGGTCCCACTCATTAGGGTTTCCTCCTCCAAATATTCTTTTCCTCATTCACATTGTGCTGTCTTCCAAAGTGATCCACTCCTCCTATGGCAGTGTTGTTGACTTGGTCAAACCTGACCTTGTCTTCATGCATTTGCCCAATTTCACACTTGAGGGTCAAAAATAAAGCTACTCTAATGATCCATTTCACATTATGAGGGATTTTATTCATGTCTTCAATAAGAATGGGTTCCCTTATGCATTTATTAAGTTGCTAGGTGATAAAAAAAAAAAAAATTAATATTCCATTTAGCTGTGTGCTAAAATGGGAATATTACATCATCCATATTTACAGCATCCAGATTTACGACATCCATTTCTGGGATCATCCAGATTTATGGCATCATCCATAATTACGACATCCATATTTACAACATCCATTTCCAGCATCATCTAGATTGATGGCATCATCCATATTTATGGCATCCATTTCCAGCATTGTCAAGATTTACGACATCATCCATAATTACGACATCCAAATTTATTGTATCCATTTCCAGCATCATCCAGGTTTATGACATCATCCATATTTATGGCATCATCCATATTTATGGCAACAAGATTTATGACATCTATTTCCAGCATCATCCAGATTTACAACATCCATTTCTGACAACATCCAGATTTACGACATCATCCATATTTACAGCATCATCCATATTCACAGCATCCATTTACGACATCCATTTCTAGATCATGAGGATGTGTGTGACAAGATGATTGAAATTTCCTCCAATGTTGACTCTATTTATATCAGTCACTGAGGGTGTGTGAAACATTTGTTGGGGGTGTGAAACCTTAAGGATAACCTACACATATTTTGAAAGTATTAAAAATAAATTCGAAATAAATGTTCTGCTCATCGGATCAAGATGATCTTTAGATCGATCTTGCACCTCTTCGAAATAGGAACCCAATAAAAATATTGGTGTTTTCATATGAGCATCACGACCTGGAGTTTGGACCTAGTTTTCCAATTTTAACACTCCCTCTTAACTACGGAGAACTCCATCCACCTGTGCAATCAAACATCGTGTGTCATCCCGTCGTAACTTGATTTTCTGGCCTCTTTATTTCAGAACAGAAGTGGGTCAGTCACAAAGACATCATTCCCAGCTAAAAAATTTAGCCCAGAGGTTCGAAACCTATATAGGACTCATAAAGAGTCTCATACCAACTCGGAGTCGGTTTATCTGACCTGAAGTCAGTAGGAGGTCCGAAACCTCACTTGGACTCAAGAGAGTCATATATACTAACCCGAATTTAGTCCCATTGACCTGAAGTCATTTGGAGGTTTGAAACCTCACATGGAATCAAAGAATCACATACCAACCCAAAGTTGGTTTATCTGACCCGAAGTCAATAGGAGGTCTGAAACCTCACATGGAATCAAAGAGTCACATACCAACCCGAAGTTGGTTTACCTGACCGGAAGTCAGTAGGAGGTCTGAAACCTCATTAGACTTGATCCTATATCAAGTGGTTGGACACGTGTCATCCTAGATAGAGAGTATGGAAATCTCTGATATGTCCATTAGTCTTCGCTAATAATCTCTAACTTTTCCCACCTCTTTGGCCAAATGAGTGGTACTTCCCATGAGTCTGGAACTCAAATGGGTAGGATGCATACGGGGCGCAGATCATGAGAGGCAAACCAACTAAATCATCATAATGGTGGGGCCCAAGCACACCAACAAGGTTTGACAAGCCTAGCCCTGTGGTTGCTTATAGCTCCGAGAAGCTATCCGCAAAGCCCCCCATAGCTCCCAGAGCTCATCATCCAACAGGACCCTCATAATAGGGTCATTCCATGATACCAAGATTCTCATGGAAGGTTAGGAACATGAAATTCTGCAATGGCATTGTGAGAATATCCATGAATTGCTCATGAGTTCCTATATGATCGAGCCTTATGGCGCCTCGCTGTACCATATCCCGGATAGAGTGGTACCAACCATCAACATGCTTGGATCATTCATGGAACACGAGATTCTATGAAAAATGAATCCCCTTCTATTTATCACAAAGGATAACAGTGGCATCTAGCACATGCTCAAACAGCTCACTGAAGAGATTTTGCAACCAAGTGACTTCACAACAAGCCATACATGTTACAAGGTATTCGGCCTCAGCAGTGCTCAAGGCTACTGACTTGAATTTCCTGCCCGAAGAAAATCTACGTGTGAAGTAGCATCCAGATGTGCTCTTGTAATCCACCACACTTCCAACCCAATCAGCATCAGTATATCCATGGAGTGTCAGACTCCCGACAGTGTATCTTAGCCCATGGTATATTGTGCCTCAAAGATATCTCAAGAGTTTCTTGGCACCAACCTAGTGAATTTAATGATCAACCATGTGTTGACTCAAAGTTTTCATTGCACAACATGCATCCAGATGGGTGGTCACTAAGAACATCAGGGCCCCTACGAGTTGAAGATACTTGGTAGGATTTTCTACCACGGGCACAACAGTGCTGCCACTCAACTTCTTAAAGTTGAGCTCCATTGGTGTCAACACGGACTTACAGTCCATCATAATAAATATTTCTAGAAGCTTCAAAATGTATTTTCCTTGAGAAAGGAAAATATCGCCGAATCATCATCACCAGAATGAGAGGCTTCTCTCTATCAGCCTTGAAGTAAAGGTTCCGATCAACATTACTACGACTGAAGCCTAGCTTCATCAGGTACCTATCTATCCTCTCGTACCAAGCTCTGGGTGCTTGCTTCAACCCATAGAGGGATTTCTTCAACCTACAAACATGGGTGTCCCGATCCTGGACTTCGAACCCTAGTGGTTGCTCCACATACACCTCTTTCTTTATCGCACCATGCAAAAATGTGGTCTTCACATCCATCTGATGAAGAATGCATCCTTGCATAGCAGAAAGGGATATGATAGATCGAATGGAGATATATCAGGCCACAGGTTCAAATATATGATCATAGTCTATGCCTTTTGAGAGAAGCCATGGGCAACAAATCTTGCCTTGAACTTTTCAGCACTTCCATCAGATCCATGCTTGATCTTGTAGAGCCATTTTGAGGTGACAATTGCTTTATCCTCCGGTATTGGAACCACATCCTAGACATCATTCTTCATTATGGACTCATACTCTTCGTGCATAGCATCCTTCCAGAATTGATGGTTTATGGCTTCATCAAAAGATCTAGGCTTAGATTGTACAATAGTACTCATGGTTGCTAGATACCCTTGGTATCTACTTATCTTCTTGGTTTCACGAATGTGCCCCTTTGGGGCCATATGTCCATCGGCATCCTCGAAAGTGTCCCTGAGTCATGATGGTCTCTTCCCTATTGAAGGAGGTGGATCAATCGGGCCCATTGGTCCTTCAGCATCGAGCATCGTCTCATCCTTCAGTTCTTCTTGATTTCTAGGCCTTACTTCATGATCTTCCTCAGATCTAGGAAGATTGACTACTTTCCTAAGGGAAGCATCTTTGTCAAAGGTAAAATCATGGCATATCTCCACTTCCTTTGACTAGTTACATATACTTTATAGGCATTCGAAGTTTCGCTACAGCCTACAGAAATTGTGTTCTCCCTCTTGATGCTAGCTCCTCTGTAAAATTTCTTGAACTCGTTCGTCTCATATAATAAGAACATCCTCCCAAGGATGTCATGGGCATCATACTAGATAGATCAGAATGTACTAATTTGAAGACATCAGATGTCTTTGTGACACTTGAGGGGAAAGGTCCCTTTGTATGCCTTCCTTCGAAAAAACCCTGACATACACCTTCATGATTATTTGAGAACTCGAGCATCCCCGTCACCGCCTTCCTTGCTTCGAGAAGGGCCTTGTAGTGAAGTTTTTCAAACCTCCAGTGCCATAGTTTAGTCTATCAGATAATATCACATCATCACTCCTAGTGGACTTCCTCCAACCTGGTAGAGTGTACCAACTCTAAACCCAATCGTGATAGCTTCCTTGAAACTCTTCTTTCACATGCACACCTTCCATCAATGAATGCCACATTGAGACCTTTGTCTTCCATGGTCGAAATAGACACAAGGTTCTTCTTCAATTTAGGTACATATAGTACATATTGTAGGTGGAGGAATTGACCTTGAGACAATTGGAGGGTCACAGTCCCTGTCCCTTTCACGAGATATGTGGCATTATCTCCAACGATAATTTGTAGATTAGTATCCTTATCAACCATATTAGTAAGTGCTTCCTTAAACCCAATGATGTGCCTTGAGGCACCACTATCTATCAACTATACATCCATAGTGTCGGGTGGAGATGCAGTAGAGAGGGAAGATACAAGAATGAATTCATTTATTTTATCATCAAAAACATTTTATTCCTCATACCTGGAATTTGTTGACCTTTTTAAGGGTTGCCCATTTCCACCGGAGGGAGCCTTATTTTTCTTGACCTTATTCAAAGGGAATTCTCTAGCATAGTGACCTAGCTCAGAGATGTAGGCTACTAGAATCTTATGAATTGAGTCCCTGATCATCAACTTTGCTTTGATTTCCCCCTTCTTGTACTTTGATTTGGCAGCAGCAGTTTCAGTGGATGGAGGCTCTTGGATTTTACCCTGCACATAGTCCATGACATATTGATCTTCCAAATTAAGATCCAACGTCATCTTCCAAGCATGGAAGTCATCCTTCCCATTCAATTTTTCATCAACCTTGAAGCCATTGTAGTTTGAGGAACCCATCCTCTTCTTCGGTGATTTCTACAAACTAGGGCTTTGTCTTCACCTCACCTCTAATACCATGTAAATTTTTGAAGATGTTCTATGCTTGATGAAACTTTACCCCAATATTAGTAAGCAATCACATAGCGAAGAAAGTAAAGTGCTGATAGAACATACCAGTAGATCGATAGTAAACAAGCTAGAAAAATATAAGTGTGTTGGTGTGTTATGGTGGTCAACAGGATGCTTCAACAAACAAAGTCTTAATATGGTCAGCCAACCAGAAGTGTCACACACACAACCCTTAAAGATAGCTCATCAAAAATCTACAGAATTCAAAAAAATAATCCCACATCCAGATTTACAGCATCATCCAGATTCACGACATCATCCATATTTATGACATCATCCATATTTACGGCATCCAGATTTATGGCATCCATTTATGGCATCATCCAGATCTACGAAATCATCCATATTTACAGCATCATCCATAATTACGGAATCCAGATTTATGGAATCCATTTCTGGCATCATCCATATTTATGGCATCCATTTCCGGCATCATCCATATTTACGACATCATCCATAATTACGACATCCAAATTTACAGCCTCCATTTTCGGCATCATCCAGATTTCCGGCATCATCCATATTTATGGCATCCAGATTTACGGCATGCATTTCCGGAATCATATAGATTTATGACATCATCCATATTTACGGCATCATCCATATTTATAGCATCCAGATTTACGACATCCATTTCCAACATCATCCATATTTATGGCATCATCAATATTTACGACATCCATTTATGACATCCATTTCTAGATCATGAGGATGTGTGTGATGAGATGATGGAAATATCCTCCAACGTTGACTCTATTTATATCAATCACTGAGGGTGTGTGACACATTTCCTGCGGGTGTAAAACCTTAAGGCCGACCTGCACATATTTTGAAATTATTAAAAATAAATTCAAAATAAATGTTCTTCTCATTGGATCAAGATGATATTTAGATCAATATTGCACCTCTTTGAAAGAGGAACCCAATAAAAATATTGGTGTCTTCATCTGAGCATCACAACATGGAGTTTGGACCTAGTTGTCCAATTTTAACAATTATGAGCATGAAAGGATCCATAATAGAATATAGGACAGGTTCCTAGTAGCTCGATCATTATGTTTTGGGAATTTCAATATCCCTACATTCAGACGGTCCTATGGAAAATCCATCATAACTAGATTACTTAGATGCAACTAATGATGAAGTCTGCATATCTATCTAAAGAAAGGCTTCAGAGGGAGCCTTAGAGATGACAATGAACCAAACAGTATGACAGGAAAAGTAGCTAAGAATTGGGGAGAAATGATTGAAAATGCAGTTTTAATAATGTTTTTTATAAATCTTTCAAGCCTTATGAAATGGAAAAACCATTGATCCTTGGTTTTCCTGTGCCTCATTTGTTGATAGTTGCTCGGATATTCTGATATTGTATCGGTTAGCAAAATGATGATACATTACTTGATTATATTTCTTTGAGAGCTTCATTAAAGATGAATGCATGACTTAATATGGAGCCACTCTATTGAAAAATATCTTTAGTGAGCCATTTATGCACTTTATCATTGCAGAAGAATATTCTGAGAATCAAGTATTTCACACACCTCTCCATATGGTACAACAAAGGACATTCCTACTGTAAGACATTTTTTGAGCAAACATATCTCATGATGAGCAGGTTGTCTGATGGACACTGTGCACCCTAAAAAGGCCAATTTAGGCTTTGGTATTCCCAAGTACGAAGGAGTAAGTACTATTGCAGAGGATTACTAAGTACTATCAAAGTCTTTGCTATAAATAAATATGTTTGTTATACATTTCTATGCTGCTGAATGGAGCGATGAGGTTCCCATTGATCCAGTTTTGATTTTCGAGAAGCAACTTGGCACTATTCCCTATATGAAGGGATTCTTGGTTGAACAATTGAGCTTTGGGAACTCCTGGGGCTTGGGGTACTTATTGAGCTATAAGCGACCATAGGGTGAGTGTTTCACCTTCCTCTAGTGGTGCGCTAGGTCCAGGGTGAGTGGTTCACCTTCCCTGTGATACCCTATGATGGTTGACACGTGTGTAGGGTGAGTGGTTCACCTTCCCCTACGTCTGCGGAGATATGTGTGTAGGGTGAGTGGTTCACCTTCCCCTACATTTAATGACATGAATAGGATGAGTGGTTCACCTTCTCCTATGGCATATGAACAAGATGAGTGGTTCACCTTCTCTTGTGGGTACCCCAGTGAGAGATGCATATAGGCATCTGTTGACATGTCGGTGGGACATGGTTCATCATTTTCCCACACGTAGGATGCTCATTCCTATGATTTATGGGTGACATGTTTGTGGGATGTGGTTTGCCCTTTCCTCATGTGTAGGATTCTTCCTACTATCGATGCTTTGCATGCATGTAGGAATGTGGTTCTTCCTTTCCCTACTCTCGGTGTTTTGCATGCTTGTAGGAGGTGGTTCATCCTTTCCCTACGATGATTTTGATGTGTGACTGTAGGGAGTGGTTCATCCTTTCCCTACGTGTGATTACTATGTGTGTTTATAGGATGTGGTTTCACCGTTCCCTACGAGTGGTTGTGAGAAAGATGTGATATGTTCTTTCCCTGCTGATGTTCTTGCATCATCCTACCCATGAAGTCTAGGACACATGGGAGGTACCTCTCATATGGACAATGAGTTGGGAAATGAGGATAGGGACCGTAGCACTATCGATGGATGCATCATGTACTGTCATAATCCCTATGCTAGGATGTATGGTGTTCAACAAATTGATCTAGTACCAGTTGAGGTTCTACCTCCGAACTAACTTTTGTCAGTAGAGAGTGGTAAGGTCTTGTGACTCACTTTCAATCAATTCTTCTTTATTATTCATATCAAGGTTCAACAAAGCATAGCAGAGCAGAGATCATATTCAGATATGGTTCATGATGTATGGATTGGCGGGTGTAATTCTCCCTAGTTGAGAGGGAGTGTTAAAATTGGCAACTAGAGCCAAATTCCCTTTGGACCGCTCCTATGAGGAATATGATTGTAGCATTCAATTCCTTTTTTTGAGAGGATCAAAATCGACCTAAAGATCACTAAATTTGGATAAGTTAAAGTATTCATTCACTCAAATTAAATTTCATAAGGCATGACCTTATTTAGGGGATAAAAATTGAAAATTGAAAATTTGAATTCACCTCCTCAAGTAATCAAGTCGGCCTACCCAAGAAGGATATGAATAACCTATCCTAGGCACTTTGAAATTCATTCTTCTCTCTGAAGTAGCCATAGAAGAAGGTGATTTACAACGAAGGAGATGAAGGCAAGGTTGGGTTAAATTTAGTCATATTCAAGGGCAGAGTTCCACAGGATGGAGGACAAGATTGGTTTGGGCACATTTACCATTTTTCTTGGGCATTTTATCTTCATCACAGGTCTGAGTTCAAGTATATAGAAGTCACACCTGTTAAGGGTGATTTTGATGACAATTTGGGATTGTTCTGAAGGTGTCATTCTCCTTGAATCCATCTGCACTAGTTTGGGTCACATACAACTAGGCCACAAGGCTTAAGAAACCTGTCCTAGAGGCCGAGAACCTACATCAAGAAAGCTAAAGTCAGAGCTGCTTTATCATGAGGCTGTGTAGTGTGTTTTGAAGCCTATAAGAAGGCTTATGGGCTACTAGCATTTGAAGGGTCTGGTTGAGGGTAATCTGCAGTCTAGTAAAGGTATTTAAGGTTGTGAATGGTGTAGTTGCTGACTATGTTTATGCCCTATTCAATCCTACCAGAATTGCAAAGAAGACACAAGTCCTTGGAGCCTACACCAAACATCATATTTTAAACCTTGTTGGAACCATCCTCTTGTCTAAGGGAAGTGGTATTAAACCTTCTCCTTTGACAATCATTCTGACTTTGAAGTATTGTATACTCTCTCTGATGAATAATGATAAGAAGAATTGATAAGGGTTTTCCCCATCTTGGGGTTTTTCCTTGGCTTGAGCCATATTCGTATGTTCTTTTGTCTTGGCTTATATTGACCTTTTATTATTTATGTTCTTTCATTACTTACACTTATGATTAATGAGATTCCTAATGGATTAATGGGAAAATGATGTAACTAACCTAAGCTAACAACATGTTAACTCAAAATTAACATGATGCCACGTGGGAAAACAATTAGAGTTTGCAGCACCCAATTTTACAGTTGCTTGGGGATAAGCAACATTTGGGAGGGGAG
Organism: Pinus albicaulis; assembly: GCA_034641835.2. NCBI lineage: Eukaryota > Viridiplantae > Streptophyta > Pinopsida > Pinales > Pinaceae > Pinus > Pinus albicaulis. The sequence continues at coordinate 635,916,196 of CM076575.1, forward strand.
AACTTTAATATCCCTTCCTAAATAATTTTTTCAATAGTACCACAAATTTTCCATTTTACTAATTTTGGAGGCCTAAGATAATTTTGGAGAGGAAACATACGAAAAGGGGATCGAAATTTTTTCCTTGGTGTAATGTGGGGGCCACCTCCCCAACTAATATGCACTCCTTGAGGAGGGAGAAATTGTGTGGCCAAGGGAAGAGGTTTGAATTGCTTAGTGAGGGGCCTGCATGGAGGAAATCAACATAAATTATAAATAGGAAAGAAGAAGCAACATTTTAGGGCTTTTGATAATTTGACAATTGAAGTGTTGCTCTAGCTTTTTAGCAGAGTTACATAGTGTTGTTCAACACAAGAGTTTCCCAAGGAGGAAGCTCATCCTTTCTTTGATGGACTTTGAGTACCACCCTAGGAAGGATTCTTCATATGTTTCAGGAGTTGGATAGAGGCTACGCATGTGGTGAAGTTTTTGGGAAACTGAGATGCATTCAGGAGGCCACACAGAGAGTTGAGGAGGAAGAGCTATAGTTAGGTGTTGTAGCATTGTCAATTCTAGGGAAAAGGAGGAAGATTTGCAAGGGTAGAATTCAACACACAACATCAAACTGATTATCCAGAGGAGAAACTACGTCATCCTACCCAGAAACTATGCAATCATTGTGCAGGCACAATTGTGGGGTGTCTTGTGAAGGGATTTAGAGAGCTAGGTTTCTTGGGCTTGGTTTGGGGTGCAATTGAGAAGAATTTTCCAGCCATTTTGGGACATTCATTCCAACATTGGTCACAGTTCTAGTCTTTCTGCATTTAGAGGAGGGTCAAGTAATTTGGGGCCATTTTTTGAGCATCAAAACCAGGGCAAACCCTTTCTGGGTTTTTCTGCGTTTTTTACAAGGATTCCATGTCTAATTTATCAAAATTTTCTAAGAAGTTAGTGTTGATTATTTTGAGTGTTGGGGTAGCAAAGGATGTGCTCTAACTCCCAAAATTTGTGGAGGGACTAGAGTACATGAGATCTCCAAGACCCAAAAAGGGATTTGAGAAATTCCATCCAGTTTAAGAGATAATTAATTAATTAATATTTTTGATTAAGGACCCTAAGTCTGACTTAGAAAAATTAAAATATTAAAGTTAATTAATTTAAACATGTGATGGAAATGACTTAAGTCACATGAATCAAGATTTCTTTTAATCTTAGCCGTTGATTCAGGATTATATCACAGTTGTTAGTTTCCCAACGAGAAAAGTATAAAGGAAAGGCTTGGGGCCAGTTGGAGAACACACAGAGAGGCAAAGCACTGGGACTAAGCTAGAATTCTAAGGCATGGTTTGCTAAGAATTTCCATAATTGTTTCAGCTGCAATGAGGGGTAGTATTGGTGAGAGGGGTGATTTGATCCCAAGCCAAGAGTCATCAAGAGGGAGAGAAGCAGCAGTCAGATCAGTGCAGAGGGAGTAACAACTGCACAACACAGAGGGCTCAATGCTACGTAGGTGTTATGCAGACCCAAAAAGTGGAATGCAAAGGAAGCGGGAGGCCATCAAGGCTTATGGAGGCCCAACTACGGCAGTGCAGGGACAACGTAACCTAGTCTGGGGTTACGCAAGCCTCTCCTAAGCAACGCAGATGCACATGCAGGCTAGCAGAGCTGACACAAAGGGATTTAGAGCTGCGCTGGGGTTTCTGAAGAAAAAAAAGGGTTGAGTTCTGTAAATCTCGTTTGAGGGTGTGAATCAATCCAGTTTTCCGTCTCTCAAACATAGGTATTACTACATATTTTTTCTCTATTGGGTTAACCAATAAGGTGCCCAGATTTGATGTATTTAGAATCTTCTTAATAATAAAAACCCTCTAGGAGCTAGAAGATCGGCTTTCCCGCATTGGGTTTTTTCGAGGACAGTTGTACAGAAAATCTTGTGTGTCACCTTGTCTATGTGCATGTATTCAGTTTGGATCTGGATCTGTGTAGGCCGTTAAAGTGTTTACTTCGATGTTAATACTGAAAATTTCATATTAATAACTTGTATAAGTGGGATAATTAAATCGTGATTTAACAGTAGGGTTTCTGCATAAGTAATATTCATAAATTTTCATATTTATGAGGGGGCTAATCAGGGTATCAACTCAACCAACAGTGCAAAAATCACAAGGTCAGTGCAGATTTTTAGTGGGAAAATTCCAGCAATAGTTTGGCATTGATAAAACATCCACTTGAGGCTTGTAGCTTGCCTTGTGGAAGCCAGGGTGCACATTTTTTTTATATTGTACTCCAACAATATCTTATAATAAAATTTTCCCATTTTGGTGTGTTTGGAGCATTTATGTTTTATGGGCGTTTGTTAAAAAATATTTGTGTTGGGTTTATTACATGTTTTTGTTATCACTGTTAATTTTTCGATTTGGAATATGACACCTTGAGAGGCTTGAACAACATATCAAGTCTGATTTGAAACAATATTAAAGTGATCCTTATAGATCAAAGGGAATTCTTTCAAACATACATGAAGAGCCTAGGAGACACCTTCATTGAATGATAAAATGATAACATACTTTGAGCATCTTTTGAGTTGACAGTAGAGTGCATTGATGATGACATTAATTGAGAATTATTCAAGCCTTTTTTGAAACAATTGTCACTCTTGAAGCATAGTTGAAGACCAACACTTGAAGAGTTGTTTTGTTGAAGCAATCACCCTTGGAGTATTGTTGAAGAACAAAAATTAAAGACTTCTTTTTTTGGAGTAGTCATCCTTGGAGCATAGTTGAAGATCAACACTCGAAGAAATGATTTGTTGGTGCAACTATAAAAATTTTTCTGAAGCAAACATGAAGTTTCTATAGAGGTAGATTTGAGAGAACTTTCCAGACCTAGCTTGGATACTTTTTTTAGAAGTATTTGATGTTTTTGATGGAGGCTTGAAGTAGTATTGAAGTCACCTTAAGGGATTAAAGCAAACTGAGAGGGTTGGATCCGTAGAGGATTGGAGTTTTCGTACAAGGTTGGGGCTTGGATTTGTAGTTGAATATTAGAGTCCTCATTTAGGGTTCAAACCTTGAAGGAGTTAAGGACTTTGTTGTAAAAGTTGGAGCTTGGTTTTTAGATTCCTAAAATTCATTAATAAAATTATTTTCTTGTTGCACATCTTGTGTTTTGGTTTAATTAGTGATTTTAAATGGCATAATATAACAATTGTAAAGAAATATTGATTCAAACCCCCTCTCAATATTTCAAACACTAGCACAACTTTTATTTTTTCCACCTTGCAATATTTTTATTGACATGCTAGAAGGAGTTCTCACAATGCAATGTTATTGTTCATATACTGGTTGTTTATGATAGAGGGAAATCTAATATGTGTTAGAGTTCCTTCACCTTGGAATGTTCTTACTAGCAATGTGATTGTGCTTGTGTTAAAACGAAATATAGCATGCACTAGATTTCTTTTGGCATGCAATGTTGTTTTTGTTAGTATTTTTGTATTTGTGCTACATGTAAAGCTAACACTCATTAAATTTCTTTCACCTTGCAATGTTGTTATTGGAAAAATGCTTGTGTTTGCGCTAGAAACTATGCTAGATTTCTTTTTCTTTGCAATATTGTTGTTGTCTATTTGGTTTTTTATGATAGAAGGAAATATAGCACGTGTTAGATTTCCTTCACCTTGGCAATGTTATTGGAAATGTGCTTGTTTTTGGGCTAGAAGTTGTGCTAGATTTATTTTTCTCTACAATATTTTTGTTGTCAATTTTCTTGTTTATTATAAAAGGAAATATAGCACATGTTATATTTCCTTCACCCTGGCAATGTGCTTGTGTTTGTGTTAGAAGGAAATATAACATGCGTTAGGTTTCTTTTGGCATGAAATGTTGTTGTTGGTAGTATGCTTGTATTTGTGCTACATGTAAAGCTAACATGCATTAAATTTCTTTTACCTTGCACTGTTGTTATTGGAAATGTGCTTGTGTTTGTTATAGAAGTTGTTCTAGATATCTTTTTCCATGCAATGTTGTTGGCAATATGCTTTTGTTTACGTTGGAAGCAAATCTAACATGCTAGATTTCTTTCACCCTACAATGTTGTTGTGTGCTTGTGTTTGTGCTATGCGTAAATCTAACACGTGTTAGATTTTCTTCACCTTGCAATGTTTTTATTGCCAACATGCTTCAATTTTGGCTCGAAAGAAATCTAGCATGCGCTAGATCTTTTTTTCACTGCAATGTGGTTGTTGACAATACGCTTTTGTTTGCACTAGAAGTAAATCTACCATGTGCTAGATTTCTTTTATCTAGAAATGTTGTAATGTGTTTTTGTTTGTGCTAGAAAGAAATCTAGCATACATTAGATTTCTGTCACCCTTCTATGAGTTTATTGACAATGTGTTTGTATATGCATTAGAAGGAAATTTAGTGTGCACTAGATTTCTTTCGCATTGCAATGTTGTTGTTGGCAATTCAATTGTTTGTGCTAGAAGGAAATCTAGTATGTGCCATATTTCCTTCACCACAATGATGTTATTGGCAATGTGTTTGTGATTGTGCTAAAAGGAAATCTAGCATGTGCTAGATTTATTTTGCCCTAGAATGTTGTTGGTAATATGTTTGTGTTCATGCTATAACAAAATCTGGCATGCGCTAGATTCTTAAGCCCTACAATGTTATGTGTTTGTGTTTGTGCTAGAAGGAAATCTATCACACCAGATTTCTTTTGTCTTGCATAAGGTATTTTTGACAATATGCTTGTTTGTTCTAGAAGCAAATCTAATATGCGATATGTTTCTTTCACCCTACAATATTGTTATGTGCTTTTGTTTGGGAGAGAAGGAAATCTAGCATGTGTTAGATTTCATTCACCTTGCAATGTTGTTATTGGTGACATGTTTGTGTTTGAGATAAAAGTACAAATAGCATGTTAGATCTAATTCACCTTGCAATATTGTGATTGGAAATATGCTTATGTTTGTGATAGAAGAAAATCTAGCATGATTTAGATTTCATTTACCCTACAATATTGATGTTGACATTATGTTTGTGTATTGTGGGAGGAATTCTAGCATGCACCTAATTTTTTTTGCAATGCAATATTGGTGTTAGAAACGTGCTTATGTTTGTACTAGAATAAAATCTAGTATGAAATAGATTTTTTTCGCAATGCAATATTGTTGTTGGCAACCTGCTTGCTTGTATTTGTGCTAGGATGAAATATAACCTGCATTGTATTTCTTTTGCAATGCAATATTGTTGGAAATGTACTTGTTCTTGTGCTAGAAGGAATTCTATCATGCATTGGATTTCGTTTTCACTACAATGTTATTGTTGGCAATGTGCTAGAAGTAAATGAAGCATAGGTTATATATCTTCCACCCTGCAATGTTGTTTTTGGCAATGTGATTTTGTTTGTGCTAGAAGAAACTCTAGAATGTGTAAGATTTCTTTTACTTTGCAATGTTTTTGTGAGTAACATGCTTCTATTTACGCTAGAAGCAGATTTAGCATGTGGTGGATTTCAAACGCCTTACAAATTTTTTGTTGGCAATGTGCTTGTGTTTGTGCTAGAAGTAAATCTAGCATGTGCTAGATTTATTTGACCATGTAACATTGCTTCTAGCAATATGCTTATGTTTGTAGTAGAATGAATGATATTGATTTTTAGCTTTCATTTGATGTGCAATGTTGTTGTTCGAAATGGGATTCTACTTGTGATAGAAGGAAAGCTAGCACACATTATATTTCCTTCATAATGTAATGTTGTTATTAGAAATATGTATGTTGTTATGCTAGAAGGAAGGTTATAATGTGTTAAATTTCCTTCATCCTGCAATGTTATTGTTGAAAATGTGTTTGTGTTTGTGCTAGAAGTAAATCTTGCATCCCTTGATTTTTTTTTTCGCAATGCAACATTATTGTTGGAAATGTGCTTTTATTTGTGTTAGAAGGAGTTATAAAATGCACTATATTTCTTTGTTCTTGTTCCAAAAGGAAAACTATCAAGATTTCACCCTCACCAAGGTTAGTGCTTTGAAATTATTCTTGGCAATGCATTTGTGATTATGCAAGAAGGATACCTAGTGATTACTAGCTTTCTTCTAGACACCATTACACTTATGCAACCAATGCTCTAGGGGTGACATTGTCTCAATAATCACAATGGTTAGAGTTATAGCTTTTGATGTGCCCTTTTATTGAATTTGGAACAATTTATGGAGGTCAATGATAGTGCAAAATAATTGTATATAGATATATGTTGTTGTTGGCACTACATTTGTGCTTGAGTTGGAAGGAAAGATAATGGTATAGCTTTCCTTTTGGCACAAACACAAAAATCCAATCATAATTATTTGATCCATGGAGAATAATGTGATCTTTGTATAATTTTGAAGTTTATGAATAAATGTATTATTGAGGTATACTAAATTTTTCTTCCAATGCAAATGTATGCAACTTTAAAGTATCAAGCATAATTTTTTAACATGTATTGTTTTTCTCTCTATTTTGTTGTATAGTTATGAACTTCCAAAAAAAATTTCACTAATGTTTGGATGCATAAGATAAGACTCTTCCTCATCAACATAAAAATCTAGGAAAACTCAAATCTACACTTTTCGAGGACCTAAATATAACATCCCTTTGTATCAATCCTCAATAGTATGTCCTTAATGTGTATAGGTAGGTAGTGCTAAAATTGGAACTAAAGATTTGTAAAATTCAATTTCTTTTCTTTTAGAATAAAAATGAGAATTATCTAGTATTTACAGTACCAAAACTTTTATTTGGAAGAAAACCTCTAGTTTGCCTTTTGATTATCAAGTTCAAACATCAAACATCCTCTCTAAGTGAATATAATTTCTCCTTTTCATGTGGCTTTTAGACATCTTATGTAGCATCAATCTCGAAACTTCTTAGATTTTACAATGGACCATGTTTTGGTTCTTCAACTTCTACAAATTTCTTATGATCATTATTCATACATAGGCTTTAAGACTACAAGTGTCATTTCTGAATTTAAATAGGAACTTGGTGGTTTGATATGAGCTTATATTTTTCATTCAAAACTTTTATTTGGAAGAAAACCTCTATTTTGGCTTTTGATTATCAAGTTCAAACATCAAACATCCTCACTAAGTGAAAAAATAATTTCTCCTTTTCATGGGGCTTTAAGACATCTTATGTAGCATCAATCTTGGAATTTCTTAGATTTTACAATGGACCATGTTTTGGTTCTTCAACTTCTACAAATTTCTTATGATCATTATTCATACACATGCATTAAGACTACAAGTGTCATTTTTGAAGTTAAATAGGAACTTGGTGGTTTGATATGAGCTTATATTTGTCATTCTATGATGCTATCTACATCTCTAATTGCATGGTCTTCATATATGTTTTTTTGTGTAATTTGCATGTAAAGTACTTTTTGGTAGTAGGCACTAGATGGTGGGGAACAATGTTTCATTACATAAAATATGACTACCATACTTCTTAAATTATTGCATCTATATTACTTTTTGAAAGTTGTGTAATTTTGTGAAAATATAAAATCACACTTTACATGGTTCAGCCTTTTAATTACAATTTATGGTTTAATTGTTGTTACATAATTGGTACAAGCTACAATGGAAAACATAGAAAAAGGGGACTATGTTGATCTCCTTATTAATGATCAAGTCGTTGGGCTAGGAAGGGTCTAATCTACAGAGTCTAGAACTTATTAAGTCAGAGAAAGGGTTAATGCATGTTATGTTGCAATTTTGATAATTGATGTCACTCAACCACATTTGATTGAGGATGTTGATGAAGGGGACATACATCCATGGAAGATCAGGGATTTGAGGTACAACATAGGTAAATCAAAATATTGAAGCACATGTTCAAATATTATTGATAGTATTATACTTTTTTTTTTGAGTAAATACTAACCTTATTTACATTCGTTTATAGGTGCAAATGTTTCTTCTACATTTTCTATTGGAGAATAGTTAGATATTCTGCAACATGGAGTGAAGGTTGGTGAGGGCTCCATATCCAATACAGAGCTTGGGCATAAATTGCATGGAAATATGGTAAAGAAAGGATGCATAGTGGTTAAAATTGAGAAGGTTTTAAACCATGATGTTGCTCTATCACATCCAACAGGATTTGAGAATACACTAGGGGGTGCATTGGAATCTTATGAGATTTGGCTAGAATCAGATTTGGAACCTCATTGCCATGATCATGCCATAAATATTCCCCAATATAGGGTTAAATTCATATGTAAAATTTTTTCTCTTACACATGAATGCATGGGAACAAGCATGCGCATTGAAGGTGAAACACTAGGAGAAATGTACATTGGTGTTTTTTTGGAAGAGATAGATGGAAATTGTAAAATATGAAGAATTGGGGATAAGTCTATATGTTGTTTGGCTAGATGGCCAATAAATAAGTTGGTGGACGAAAAAGGTGTGATATTAAGGGTGAAGGAAAATTTCAAGGAGCCAACCAAGGAAATGGTGATATAACATGCGAATCTTATGGGATGTTATAGAAGACACAAATCCCTTAAACAAATGGGATGGGAATATTTGTAATGAAAAAGATATAAAATCAATTGATATGCATGTAACAAGGCCATATATAATGAATAAACGAGTTATGGCTACAATAAAAATTGCAAAATGTCAAACAAATATAGATGAAGAGAAAAAAATTCAACTTTTGGCAACAGATGTATGTTGTACAGAAGATTGTCTTCAACACGTGGATATGAAGACCATTGCAGGATGCTAGAAGGGGTATGAGACAAATAAATAAAAATGTTATTAGGTAATTTTTCTTGAATTCATTCATGTCAAACACAGTCATGTCAAGGAGCCATGGCCTACCACCTATTTCTAGAAATGTAAAGGACATGAGATTTAATGGGAATATTATTTGTAAGAAAGAATGGTATAAAATACATAAGATTCCTCAAAGCACATTCTATAACTACCAAAAATATTTCCAAACTGGACAGATCAAAGCTATTCATGGTAACACCAACACATGCAAAGTACGATGACACACCGTGGCAGCCATAGAAATATTGCACAAAATTGTAATGGATAATTCATATTTTTCACCAAACCAAACACGTCAAGCTGAAGAAGATGGAACATCTCATCCTTTAATATTGCTTCCTTCAACTTACACCAAAAATTATCTGTTAAAAGATATCAATGAGTCTCTTCAAAAGCTCAATTACCCATCAATATCACAGTCAACAATGAGCAAGATATGGAATGGTAAGTTTCGAGATGTGGCATTTTCAAAGAACACCAACTTCAGTAAATGCAGTGAATGTATTGTGTTGAAAGCACAAATGAAGTCAGTGACTATAAAAGAGATGGAAGAAAAGGCACAAGGTAGGCTGAACAAACATAACAATATTGTTTTATGTGGAAGATATTGCTACTATGCCCATAGAATTATGTCAGAGTAGTTTCGAAAGGAGTATTTGAGCATTATCCATGATAAAATGGATAAAACAAGGAATTAAATCCCAAGGCTATGTGTCAAATCAAAATATAATGTAGGAATAGATTTAGGTGTGTCATTGACAGGTATGCTAACACATGGGCATAAATCAAGAGGTTTTGGTCAATTCTCCCTACCATTTGTACACATGGGATCACAATTTACTATTACATCCCTTGAAAAGTGCTTAAGGGACCTTGAAGACCCACAAATTGATATGTATGGTGATCTACTTTATGAGAGTGGAAGTTCAAGAAACCCACTTACAAATGCATCACTTGACACCTCTATTTACTCAAAATGTCAAGTTTACAAGGATTATTTTATATCTCATGGAAGATCAAAGAGCCAAAATGTTAATTTTAAAGCTCTTCCTCCACATTCGTTGTTATGTTGGACAATGCAGCAAGTGATAATAAGAATCGCTATATTTTCATGTTTTTATCACTTTTAACTGCACTTGGTGTCTTCATCACTATTCATGTTGGATTCTTGCCTATGGGGCACACCCATGAAGACATAGATGGAACCTACGGCAGAATGTCTTCGAACCTAAAAAGTAAAGATATATATTCTTTACCTGAAATGATGGATACATATTGCAAAATTGAAAAAAAACGAGTGCTTCCACCTACACTTATTGACAAGGTCTATGACTTCAAAATTTTCCTTAATGGATTCATCAAGGAGGGAAAAAATGCACTAGTTGGACATCTTAATGTTCAATACTTCCAATTTCTTGTACTCAATGATATTCCAATACTAAGGTACAAATAATCCATTCGAGATATTGAGTGGTCAAAACCAGTTGAGTTATGGAATATAAATGATGAAGTTCGACCTATAATTCTGATAGGGAACCCATCTTTCTTGGATTCTAAAAAGAATGATGCTTATTTCAAAGAACTAAAGGAAGGGATAAAATCATACATAAAAATGTGGAAAGACACTATCAGGAATGAAGATTCACCAATTGTTACAAAGGAATGGAAAAATAAAGTAGTGTATTGGGAAAGATTTCTTGATACATTAGATGGAATCTATAATGATCATAGAATAATAGATGGAAGTGATTCATCTTTTGAGGATTTCTGGCCCAAGACAAGGCACATTGTTGATGTTGATTGTAATGCACTACATGTGATATCAAGTATTATGGATGAAGATTTTTATAATACTATATATGAACCCGTATGTGTTGAAACCAAATGTAACAAGCCAAATCCAACATTCAATCCAAAGATGGATGTTCAGAAAAGAAAATTTTTGCTAGTTAGATAAGGAAATGAGGATGCAGGAGAGATGATTTGGATGGAAAAATCCATCTCAAATATATTTAGGGATAATGAAAGTGAGAATCTTCATGTAAAGGTTGATTGGTGGAAGCCTATTTCAGGGAAATACAATGGAAAATTTTTAGAGAAATTTTGGATACCAAATCCTGATGACATAGAACTTGGCTCTATTCCAATTAATATCATAGTTTGGGCATGGCTCCCAAAGAAAGAACATTACAAGAAGACCAAGATAGATAAATATGGTCTAGAAGCTGTTCTTGACCTACTTGGGCGAATATCTCAAGATTAGGTTTATATGATTGATGAATGTGATTTTTTTTTAAGGATCTTTTAATATGCATTCAGACACACTTTTCAATATTTTTTGTATATCAAATATTCTCTTCATATTATTTTTGGAGTAGTTTTATATTATTTAGTATTTCAATGTAATCAGGTGGTGATACAAATGACATGACTGTGCCATAAAATATTTAAGTTTTCAAAAATTTGTTTGACCAACATGACCTGTCACCATATCAAATATGCATAATCAAATTCAATAATGCACTTAAAAACAACATCTTCTAAACTTGGTCTATTAAAACAACAATGGAGTAGTTAATTAGTATTCTATTTAATATAAAACATTTAAACACTTAATGAAAACATGTTATACATTTGTAATAATGTTTGAAGTGATTTTTCCTCAACATTCCTTATTATAATTGATCTAAATCAAATTTTTTGTTTTGTGTCACCCTAATTTATAAAAAAAATTATTTTGATCATTGAACAACACAACTAGACTTATAAACTATTTCCTCTTATAGACTTTGAAGTGGTTCCAACATTGTACTAGCATAATAAATTTGTACTCAATATAGGATAAGTAGTTAGTGTCAATTTAAGAGGGTTAATAATAGTAAGAAACACAATATTCATATATTGTTAAATAAATTTATAGGTAAGAATATTTTTACAGAATCTATTATTCACGAGTCAAATTTAATACATAAATATAAATATTAATGAAAATAGAAATAATGTAAGGAATCTAAGTTTTAGATGAATGTCAATATGTTATTTTCAATATAGTATCCTTAAGCACTCTAGGAATAAAAACTAAAAATTTGTAATAAATATTTTAGTCAATTTTCTCTCTTTCCTCTTGGATTTGAGAATAATCAAATTGTATTAATTTGTTACTATTCTAATTCATGATTTATTTTGATAATTAAAATGATTAGAAATTGAGTCAAGAGGCGAGGCTCATTCTACAACCTATTATGAGGGGATGTGTAAGTTCGACTATATTTTTTTTTGAAGGATCTATTAATATACATTTAGACACACTTTTCAATATTTGTTGTATATCAACTATTCTCATCATATTATTTTTGGAGTTTTAGATTATTTAGTATTTTCAATGTAATTATATTATTTAGTATTTCAATGTAATCACGTGGTGATAGAAACGACATGAAAGTGCCATAAAATATTTAAGTTTCAAAGATTTGTTAGACCAACATGACTTCTCACCATATTAAATATGCATAATCAAATTCAATAATGCACTTAAAAACAACATCTTCTAAACTTGGTCTATAAAAACAATAGTTTTTAACTTAGTTTTTAACACAAAAGTACAAATAATAAATAATAAATAAATTATACTAATACTTTGATTCATCATTTAAATAAACATTTAATCCCTCTAGGCTCATGTTAAATGTGTATTTAAGGTGGATCTATGGTGGTATATATTGGACACATTACTATGATAATTTGTAATTAAATAACTTTATACTTAATATATATCTTACATATTAATCTATTATTCATCAATTCAGTCTCAATTAAGTTATTTTTTAACACAAAAGAACAAATACTAAATAAATTATACTACTACTCTCATTCAACATTTAAATTGATCGTAAAAAAATATTTTCTCATGTCAACTTTAAAATGGTTCAAACTTCCTACAATACTATGTAATGATGATGGTGATAATGATGATTATCATCCACTAAGACCAAATAATATGGTATATAAGAAGTCATAAATATATTACTCTAAATTGTTAATAATTTTATTGTTATGCTAAAAAAACATTAAAATAAGTGTTTGAAGATCATCATAATTTTGTTTAGTTAAAAGATCAAGAAGGTTAGTAGTGCCACAAATATTTTGAAATTTAAATCCAAATTTGAGTATAATGTGGATGATCTAAGAGGGTTTTTCATCTTCAACCATATTACTAGTGTTGCAAAGGCGATAGAATTTTAAATTGTGCCAACCTTGTCTTAGTGATAATCGTAATTTAACACATACATGATATTTACTATATCAAATTATAATTAAATGGGTTAATAATAGTAACATACAAAACATTATTTTCATAAAGTTAATCATAGTAACATACAAAACATTATTTTCATAAAGTTAATAATAGTAACATACACAACATTATTTTCATAAGATAACTTTAGCAAACTTAGCTTTTAGTACAAACCATAGAAAATCTTAAAAGAGATAATGTAAGGAAACAAAGATTAAGATGTGAAATATTTTTTTTTGCAAGTTTATATAAATTTGTTTTATATACATTAACATCACAAACTTTTCACCAAAAATGGTGAATATCTACATTAAAATTAGTAAACTAAGTGATTTTATAATTCCACATTTTGAAAAGACTTAATCTAGTTAAAATTTCTAAATTCTACATTAACGGGATACTTCCAAGTTTAATGAAATATATGTTAAAACCAATTAATCCAAACTTTGAATTTACATATTTAGGGAAATAAAACCATCAAGAAGAATACCATCGTTGTGATGCAATCAACAATGCAATTTAGATGCCTATTTTGGTCTTCCATTGCATATGTTCTTCTAGAAATGAAATTTACAAAAGTGCTGAGTATCCATATATATTCCTTCCGTACCTTGGTTTCAACTTCTTTTCTTTCTTAATTCCCATTGATTACAAAGAATGAATCCTTTAACTAATCAGAGCCATCTATTGACTTGAAAAATTAGTTTCAGTTTTTCTAGCTAATATTGAATTAATATAGTTGAATGTAATGCCATGTATAAGGTAGAGAAAAATTAATATTATATGGTAAGATATATTTTTAAGTTTCTATTTTTAGATCAGAGACAAATAGGGAATGGTATCTCTCCTTGCTTATTTAGGGAGGATAAAATCTATATATTGATAATGTATATTTCATATTCCAAGACATGTGAAAAATAATAATTCCAAAATAGCTAAGCTTTGTGAATGGGTTATATAGATCATTGATAAGAATGGAGGAAAATTGAAAAATGTAGAACTGGCCTAAAATTTGATTACATAGTTCATGCGAAACTTGGCAAATGATAGAACCAACAAATGAGAACCTACAGATTGTGTAGTGGAAGAAGAATCTAGTACAAGTTTCTCCATCGTTTCCTGAAGGTACTCGACATTTTATTTACTATAAGACAAATCCTCAGAAATTTTTCACAACTCTTTCATATTTTCAAGGTGTGACATCATAAATTTCTAATAGGAAAATGTTATTGAGAATCTACTTTCGCTATATACCAATTGATCTAAGTGTTCATTTTATGCATGTTTCTCGGGCTACTACAATATACAAAGAAGTATGCAACTACCAAAGCTTAAATATGCAATAACTCAATGACACCTTGAAGGAGAGCTTAGATATATATTTTTCCATATAACAAATGATGATTTCAGCGAATTTTCATAAAATTGTAAGCCATAAGTTAGGATCAATCCAATTCCACAGAAAAATTGTGAGAATTCAATAGTATTTATAGAGACACCTTAATAAATATTTGTGATATAATAACCACTATTTCAATGTACTATTAAGATTTATAAATATGTCGTAAGAATGAATATATTTCCTTTAATAATAAGAAGCTCCCATTTATGAATAATTTAATATTTATCCCCAAAAAAAAAACAATGTTAAGTTTAAATATTTTTTTACATAATTTTAAAATCAATAATGATATATTAATTAGACATTTTAAAAAATAATAATATATAGAAAAGAGAAAGAAATAAATTATATATCTTTTAAAAATATTATTCTTTACAATAAAATATTATAAAAATAAAATCATACAATATAAGCATTTTCGCTACGATTGGACTTGGAAAATCTAACCTGGCTCTCGAATTCGCCTTTCCGGTGGTTGGAAATGGGGCTATAAACATATAGAAACAATGTATCATCATGTTGTGCATCCATAAAATATCTTGACTCCATTTTGACGACTACTTTGACAGAAGTAACAGTTGCTGTGTACCACTACTTGTGAGTGAGAAAGACCATTGGTTTAGAATTACTGTCAACTCGAACAAGGAACGTCTTCTGTCCATCACTCACACATCTAACCATTAGAGGAAAATTGCGCCTAAAATTTTCCTCCTAAGGGAAAATCATAAAATAATAATTAAAATAATGAAATAATAGTTATTAATTTTGGATGGAAAATAATGAAAGTATTTTTTTAATTGTACTTTTGGCTTATCTCCTTATAGGTTTACTCAAATTTCAAGCGTAGACATTTTTTGGATGCAGAATTGAATTCCGCATACAATGAGTACCAATTAAGCATAATATTTATAATACCCACATTGATAAAAATTGCAGATACATTAAAAAAATGTGTTTCCCATTATGCATACTTTTGAGAATACCCACATTGATAAAAATTGCACATACATTAAAAAAGTGTGTTCAACATGTTTTTTTAGTATCTTCATTTTTTATCAATGTGAGTATTCTCAAAACTATGCATAATGGGTACTCGTTCAATGAAAAAATTAATTATGCATCCAACGAGTGTCTACACTTGAAATTTGAGTATAGCTATAAATAAATAAGCCAAAAATACACTTAAAAAAGTACTTTTTTTCTTTTCCCTCCAAAATACTTACATGTACCTATTTTTAAATTTAAAGGGTTTTAATTGGTATACATATTATGACATGGAAATTACATGAAAAATTCATAGGCACTTTGAGGCTAAAATTTTGTGTGATGCAACAACAATTGGCACAAACAGAACATTGATAATAAAAATGATAATGACACTCTTGATTTTCTAGGGATATCCAGAGAAACAATTGTGAGTTTTTGTTTCACTCCTAATTCCACTCAATTTAAAGAGCAAGAACCTTGAAACAAAATAAAAAATAGATATAGAGTAATAATTTGGAGCATTTTACTTTCAAAATGAATTTCGATGGAGTTGCCAAAGGAAATCCGGGAAATGCAGGATATGGAGGTATATTTCAAAATGCTGAGGGAAAAATTATTCACATCTATTATGGCTCACTAGGGTGAGATTCCAACAACTCAGTAGAACTTGAAGGATTATGGCAAGGCCTCCTATTAGCAGATAAGGAAAATTTCTTCCCCTTGGAAGTTGAAGGGGACTCTCAGATTTTGATAGAAACAGCCACTCGCATCAAACACGACACTACAGTAGCCTAAGTGGCATCTATTTGGAGCCTTTTGAAGAGACTGGAGCAACTGGAACACTATATTAAAGCTCCTCGTGCAATTTCCTTCAAGCATATCAGATGCACAACCAATAAGGTTAAGGATAGATTAGCTAATAAATGAGTAGATCATAACCTTCCTTTCTTCGCTAGTCCTCTGAACAATTCTGATGATGCTACACTCATACAAGATTGCACTCTTCTGTTGCACCAAGATCTCCATATCCCGAATGTGGGTGTTGCATAACATCTGGTCGATGGCTGGTGAGGACTACAACAGCTGTCCGAGCCACTTGCTGACGTTTGCTTATGGTACCTTGGCCATTAAATACCTATAGGTAGCCTGATATTTACCATTATTCCACTCGCTCACCATTAATCTCGCTTGCGTGAGGTCTTCCATGAGAATTGCACTTGATCCCTCCCTTACTCTTGCCTTCAATATGCCCACTCTGTTTAGCTCGAGCACTCCTGTTTTCTTCCACCTCTGCTTGGATTCTCTCTGCAATTCTCATAAGCAGTCGGCTCTGAGAAGCTCTAACTATCAGTCTATGCACTCGATCCTTGAGTTCAATTCTCCTTCGCTTTCTTGTCCTCCACCTTTGACCACACTTTCACCTTCATTTGGGTCTGCACAAGTTCCTTCCTCCCCCTCTCAAGGCTCCACCTTCTCCCATTCCATTTTAGCCGTTCGAAAGATAAGAATGCATCGCCGTCATCGCATGCAAAGTCGGCGGGGTAGAAGCGG
Source organism: Pinus albicaulis (assembly GCA_034641835.2). Lineage (NCBI taxonomy): Eukaryota > Viridiplantae > Streptophyta > Pinopsida > Pinales > Pinaceae > Pinus > Pinus albicaulis. The sequence goes on from CM076575.1 coordinate 635,933,242, forward strand.
CAGAGGCGACGGAGGACGCAGTAGCAATGGTTCAAGGCCGCCCCTCTCAGCCAGAAATGAAGTAGATATCTAGCCTTCTAACAACAATGTTGCAAATTTCATCTTCCGTAGCGATTTTAATAGACCTCGGGTTACTGCAGCAATCACAGTTGCATTCTAGGAGGAGGCATCTTATGAGGCCGGGAAAAGCTCCGGGGCGCGAAAGAGGCAAAGGAAGTCCACCATCATGGACAAGCCTCTCCAGGTTGCTCGGAAGGAAATCGCCCTCCCAGTCAAAAATGGCTCCGAAACTTCTGGCAGTGACAACTCCAGCTCTCCATCCTCAAATAGCGATGGCTTTGCGCGTGAGAAGTCAACCTTGAAAATTTCACACTGCCCCTCCTCATTTGATTTCTCAGCCCAAAATCCCAAAGAAATGGCTAGCGACCCGAATGAAGGCTATAGCTTCCCAATTGTGGAAGAAAATCTACCCCACAACTACAGCTAGTCTCATGAAAGGTTCTCTTCTATTTTTTTGTGTTTTTCGTCTTAGAATCGGTGTATTTTTGGAAATTTAGAATGAATGCTCTATAGCACAGCTAGTTCTAGTTTATTGATTCACATGCAGTTCTGGAACATTAACAGTATGCTGGTTTCCCATGCTTGGGCAAAAAAAAATTGGGTCGATTTCCCGGTCACGAGCAGCCTACATTACGAAGTTATGATACAGTTTTCTTTTCTTGATTTGCATCACTCTAGCGTTGGCCAGTTTAGCCAGCCTGGAGGTGAATGCTCGCTATGTAGACTATGTTTTTATTAATAGATTAAACCAACTTAGAAAAAAAAAATAAGTTGGAGCATTTCCTTCTTAAGAAATATAGACATTGTAATAAGCTAGAACATTTCCTTCGAAAAAAAAATAGACAGTATAAATAAATCCACTCACCTTTCAAATGTTGTCAATTAAATATTGTTAAATGGATAAAATTTAAGCCTAATACGTGAGTAGTTCATCCAATTGAGCCTGTAACATTTTCTGCATCTCTTTAGAACTATATGAGTGCATATCTATTGTTATTGCAATGCATAAATCAACAATTGGTCAACTACAACAAATGAGAATTTAGTAATTAATGACAAAAATGAGAATATTGTTTCTTGCAATTGGAATAATATTGTGTGGTATATTTTATCTCACCAACAACCTTGATGATCATGTAAAATAACATAAAATCCATAGTAATAGTTCGTCACACGCATATTTCACAAACAAAATAGGAATTATAATAATTTATATATCACTCACGAGTCATAAACACGATTTCTCAAAACAAAAATGTTATGGAAATTTTTAGCTATTGTAAGTGTCTTTCCGCAATCTGATGGTAGAGTTGGAACTAGATTTTCTAATTCTTGAAATATAATTTCAATGACGTTAATATGCATCTCTTAAGTCATTTCCATTATGGGCACATTAGTGTCAAAGAAACATTGTTGTCTTATTTCACACTATGAAAAAATAAACAAGATGAAATGTTAGCATGTAAAAAAGTGAAAAGATTAATTATTATTTTGAAATTTTATATTTCAATTTAAAGGCTGTAGGATTTAGAGTTTTTTTTTAATTACAAATTTTGTGTCAATGCATAGTTCTAGGGAAAACTAATATTTGTTTGTCAATGTTATGTTAAATGTAATTAAATTTATTTATTAATTTGTACTTTATAGACAATTTTATGATTATTTATTTTATTAAATTTCTTTTGGAAATTGTGTATCTTATTTTGAATTCTAAAATATAATTATGATATTTGGGAGATGATCTTCCCAAATATTCTATTCCTTCAATGTATCTTTGAACCTTTTTGGGAAATTTCTAATTTAACTTCCACTTTATATTCTAAAATATTCTTAGTAGTATTCAAACATAAGAAAACAATTGTGCCTTTCATTACATTTAATTAACTTTATTACTTAAAAAAAATGTCATGCATGAAAATCAATTAGGTTTTTTTCGGTATGTAGTATCAATAATTCAAGATTTTTCTCATGATATTGTAACAAATCCTATTAATATATTAAGAATCTAAATAGCAAAGTGGGAGTGAATCCCACTATTAACAATATCGTTACATGTGTTTTTTTCAATGTATATAAGTTAACTCAATTTATTTTCCTCAATGTGAGATGTATTATGAGCTGAAAATTTTGATACCTGTAAACATTTACCAAAAATTTAATTTATACCTTACACTAATGTAATCCTAAATTCATCCAATCTTAAAAATTCGACTCCAAATATACATCTCTATCGAAAAAACTAAATAACTAAAAAAAATTTCTTATTTGACATCATATTTGTATTAGGATGTAAAATTGAGAATAAAAAACAAAAAAGTTACCATTTTTCGAACAATAAGTTTCAAAAGAGTTAAAATGTGAAAATGAGGGTCAAGAAAGGCTTAATAAGCTTGGTTACTCTCTAAAGTAGAATATGTTGTAGAGGCACCAAAGGGGAAACCAATGAAAACTTCCTCATAAATTGTTCAGAGAAAATAAGTGTTAGTAAAGAAAAAGGACAAAGCCTTGAAGAAGAAGCAAATCCATCAACCAGTTAAAGAGAATTGAGGCATGTAATTATCACAAACTCAACTCAAAAAAGTTACAACAACACTCATGAAGATGTCTGAATATTATCACCATCACACTCATCAAAGAAAATTAACAAAAAAGAAATGAAAATACGAGTGTATTTATGAGTTTGTGAAACAAAATTAATAAGGGGTTACTCTTACATCAAGTTGGCTTGAAATCCACCTGTAACAAAACACACCTTACCATATTGAACATGGTCAAATGTGTTGAAAATTCACCAAGAGAAAAACCATAAACATAATGCTTATTCCATGGTCAAATGTGTTAAATATTTACTAAGAGAAAAACCATAAACATAATTCTTATTCTGGAAAAAAATCCCAATGAAAAGTAATCTAATATAATATTTATTAGTCCCTTGGGAAAATGAGCATTCATGTCTCACGTATTTTCAACCCTCACAATGGCGTGTTTCCAAGCGTCTTAAAGGCCTCCATGACACATAACATTTCAAAAACTAAAGCCATGTGTCCAAAACCACCATTGTTGACCAAGTCATTATTTTCCTCACTGAGTCAAGTTTACCTAACAAGCCCCCCTTAAAACTTGACTTGGGTTTCCCTCAACCAAATCTCCTTGCATGCACTTTAGGGACATAGAACCATAAAAAAGAAAAACCATGTGATCAAAACCACCATTGTTGACCAAGTAAATTTCCTTTTAACTAAGTCAATATTACTTATCAATCCCCCCTTAAAACATGACTTGGGTTTCCTTTAACAAAATCTAGCCAATCTAACCAAGTAGGCAAGCCAACACTATGCATATTCAAGCCCTACCCTCCTCAATGTTTATATCCAAGGTATCCAATAATTTAACATGTCTTTCCCATCACCTAGATATAACACCATACCAACTAGATTTCACACCGTACTTTATCGATCATTTCAGAGGGGTAGGCATGCCTAACCAGGTCTTACATTCATATGCATATTTACATGTAAATAATTTTCAACTCCATTATCATTCTTTTTAATTTTTTTAAATTATATTGTTGTTGTTTACAATAGAAAACGAGCATATATCTCCTACACAACCACCCATTTCACTGTTAAGAGTCTAGAAACAGAGAAACCATGATAAATAAAATATTTTTCTTGCATTTTTGAAATAAATATAATCTCAAGAGGAGGATTGGAATGGGTTTATTATATGCATTTTTAGACATATCCATAACTCTTGTTATCCTTAGACATGCTGATAAAAACTCATCAAGCTTATCTATTGACATTGACCTCACCCGATGGTTTTGATATCACATTAAAAAATTATTGAGAGAAATTCAGTGAGAAAGACAAATTTACCAACAAAAAAAAAAAAATGTTTATATAAAAAAATACCAAGAAAGAACCAAGTAATAAAATATTATATTTGTACCTTATCCAAGTGATCCTTCACCACTCACCTCCTTGGCACCTTGGTACCGTTACAATGGGGTCTTTCAATGGATTTTAAAGGCTTCATTACTCATTGACCAAGGGAACAAAACCATGTTGAACCAAAACCATGTGTCCAAAACCACTTTTTTTTACCATGTAACATTGAATCTTTCAGCGAGTGAAGTTTATAGTGAACCAATAACACCTTAACATATTGAATACTTGCTCTAGATGTATGAAATTCAATAGAAGTTGGAACATCAATGTCCTTTCCATTTTCCCCAAGTCGTCCTCTAGTATCACCGATTTTTGTTAGGATTTGGGAGAAGAATTTCTAGTGTCTTTTTGAAAGGAAAGTAATACAAAACTATGTGATGAGATAGGTTCATCATCATCAACATTTTGAAAATCAAGATCATGAAAGGTGGAAAAAGGTGATCTTAAGATATCAAAAACAACAATCTTCCACTCATCATGTCTTTATCTGCACTCCAACAGATCGTGAATAATTTCATTTTTTTCGATCAAATACAAAAACAACACATCCTCATCCTCTTTTGAAGTTTGATATTGATCAAAGAATATCTTTTTATGTTATTGAAGAGGGGAAAATTCTTCATGACGCATTTCATTCAAGACTTTGAAATAAGAAACCTAGCTACTTTTGAGCATTTTTCTCCTCCAACTTGGAAATTTTCTTCTTCAAGAAATATTTTTTTAAGTAAAAAAAGGACTCAAATTCCTCCTCGAAACCATGAATATGGTAAATATTTTTTTTTTAATTTATCTTAAATATCTTGGAAATAATTTCCCACGATTAAATCTAAATTATCAACCTTCTTAATTTTCTTAACAGTAAAATAATGTAACCAATACTTAAATGTTGAATTATATTCTTACAATATAGAAATGACAGACCCAAAGTGAATAAATTCATTAATGTGTTAATCCAATGACTTATTCTCTTCGAGTTCTGGTATTTTACTCATTTTTATAGATTTTCCATAGAACATTATGGGAAATTACCTCAAGGAAAAGTAATGACTATTGAATGCACAAGAAATTCAATTATATATGATACCATGATGCTTAGGATAGAAATTTATCTATAATATACATGTTGAATTTGACTTATAAATACTTCATCTAAATCATATTACTTTATGGAAACTCCTTGGAATTTCAGTTATAGAAATCAAAATATCGATTCCCTCCAACAACAAAAAGCCAATATTTTTTTGTTTCACAATTTATTAAACGTATATTCTAAACTTTTATTTTTGTTTACTGTTATATCACATTTATATCTCAATATAAATCCTTTCTAAAAATAATCTTAATTAAAAAAATTTAAGAATTAATATCCTTAAAGAAAATCGTTTCCCTAAAATCGATTTTAAGGATTTTCCTTCCAAATGAACTTTATAAAAAATGATCCCTCATCACATAAATTTGAATCATAACCTTATATATAAAATTTAACACGATGGTGGATATAAGCACCCAAGTTGTGCTCTTAGTTAGTTTTTAGAATAACCATAGACTCTATGAATTCGAGTCTCTTGAAGTAAATATGAGAAACTGATTTAAAAATCCTTGTGTCTTATTAATGTCGATCCATAAATCCCATTCAAATTCACTGAGACTGATAATTCTAACTCATATTCTAAATAGACCACAATTTTGCTTAGAAAATAATAGAAATATCTACATGATTTTGGGAAAATATAGCATAAACTTTTCAAAATATGGGTTACATATGTTAAAATTAAGAATTTTGGGTGCCTTGGGATTCATGATGGAACTAAACGCATTTTTTCCATAAAAAATGATTTAAACACTCACAGAGTAAAATTTCTTCAAAGTAGTTTTTTTTATTCCTGCAAGCCTACCGAAATTATGGCATTGGTTGATAATGCCTAGTTTTAATGTCTACTACAAAATAATGATAACGACTTCCCCTATTTAGGAAAATTTCCCCAGAGGATCCTAATTTTTGGTCTAAATGGCCTTACTTAGTTCTAATTAGCTCTGGTTAAACTCTAGTGCTTGTATGTGTTGTTCACTTACTTAGCATTAGTTAAGTCTAGTGCTTACATGTGGTGTGCACTTGGCTTTAGTTATTTAAATCAAGTGGTTAGATGGAGTGTGCACTTAGATTTATTTAGTTAAATATTTTTCTTTCATGTGGCTCACATGCACATTAACATAACATAAAACACACTTATCCTTAGTTAGCTTTAATTAACCTTAATTATTGCATGTGCAACTACGTTTAACTTAGCTTCTTTTTTTATTGATTCTCAAATAAATATTGAGTAATCGAATTCATTCTCAATTCCAATTTTCCTTTTCAATTATTGCAAGTTTCTGTAATTATTCTTTAGCTATATCCTTATATGTGCTCTAATAATGTTACATGGTATTAGATATGCAAGGATCTGGAGAATGTTCATGAACAATAGTTTACAAGTTTGAAGCTCAAAGAATTGGAAATTATTTAGATATTTGATTTGTGGATCAAAATATTAGAGAAGTAATGCAATTGCTACTACAACCAAATTCTGAAAGAATGGGGTTCCCATATTCAAATATTATCTCTCTGTTTAACTATTTCCAATGGAATCCAAATATTTTCCTTCACCTAAGAGGCGAAGGATTGTATCAAGTAGTTATGACTACAACATGTGAGCCTAATTCTGCCATTGAGAAATCTAAATACTTCAATATGAGGGATGATTATTTTGGTATTATATCATTTTCCATATCTTTGGCATTGTTTTTCCATGTGGACACATGCAACACTCCAAATGAGGTATGGAAAATGTTGGAGAATTTATTTCAAAAATAGCACGAGATGGAGGCTCATATTCTCGAAAATGAGCTGAATTCCTTAAATCCAAACAAATTTGAGAACATTAAGGATTTATTTACAAAATTAAAATCATTGCTTCTTTAGTTACAGTATTGTGGGATAGATAAATAAAAATAGGAAGTTCAATTGATCCTTTCTATTTTGTATAAATTATGTCCTGAATATGTTGTTTTTTTTTCTACATTTCAAATTGTTAGATTTTTAACTCAAGATAAATGGAAAATTCCCAAAATTGATGCATTTTTTGACTCTCTCATTCATGAGCATGATAATCTCATCAATATGGGTGCATTGAATTCTTAAAATGAACATGCACTTTCCATGCATGAAAAATGAAATTTTGATGCGAAACCAAATTAGCAATCTAAAGGCAAAGGAAAGGTAAGAGATCCAGATTCAAGAAGGGGAGGAAATCCAAAATGTCCATATGTCTCTTCTAGCTAAAAGGGTAAGAAGGGAATGGAAGGAAACTCCAAGTTTCCTTATTGTGATAGATGTTATTATCATGAATCATCTTGCATGAAAAATACTAGATGTGATGGAAAATAATCTTCAACAAAATAATCTTGGTCATCACATTCTAGAAAGTGCCAACAAGAACATGGAGGAAAAACCATCACAAACAAGGTGTAATGGTCATGCTTTGATTTCCCTTAGTTTTAAACCACAAGAATGGGATCATCAATTCAGAAGATGCACATCACATGGCTTCTTCAAAGGAATTGGTTTCTTCTCTACATGGACACTTGGGTCCTTCTATTCTCATGGGGGACAATTCTGTAGTTGACACAACTAGACAAGGAAGAGTGCAACTCAAATACAAAATTTTTAAGAATGTGTTGCATATTATTAGGATTTATATGAATATTCTCTCTGTGGATCATACGATGCACACCAACACCAAAAGGAAAGTGGAGTTTAGTCTATATTGTATGATCATTTACGATATGAAAATGTTTTGTGAAATTAATTATTTCTCTAATTATTAGTTTAATAAGGAGAAGGACATGATAAAAGATCATTCCCATTCACCAAGAGGCACGTTAAGCATTATTTAAGCCTGGCTCCTTCAATAATTGTAGCATCCTTCATTCATTAATAATATATATATATATATATATATATATATATATATATATATATATATATATATTTATGTTAATTACAGAGTATTTTTACTCCATTCGGTATCAGAGCATTCCTCTTCTCACATGTGCATTAAACTGTCACTTGTCACCCCTCTATTGTGACATTCATGGTTCCCTGCTTCATCGTTTCTCAGTATTGAACATAGCCCCCGTGTGCCATGTTCATTATTCCACTACCAAAATATGGTTCACAGTGGCAACCCAATTTCCCACGCGTTCTATCTCATGCATCTGCAGCCACTGCAACATCGACTATCACTATCTCCTCACCTACTTGGCTACACCATCAAGAAATTATGCCATAGTATAGCCCCCTCTCATCCAACGTTGCTCGAATTTCAGTCTGCTCTGCTCCACATTGTTCCCGACATATCTCTCCATCCCAAACCACGCTCTGCATTACTTTTGGTTTATTATTGTAACATTGCACACATCCCTATCTACTGACCTTGTCCTTGCCGCATTGAACAGTCACCGCTTCTTTCTACTACACAACTACTAGTACCTCTTTTGCTTCCTACGCGATGCAACCACCTATCCTAACAAGTCATCGTCCACCTCATTCAACTCTACGTTCTGTTTTTTATGCCTTAAGTAAAACAATATGGCTCTCCAATCCACCCGATTCGATTATTCATAGTGAATATATATTATATATAGTTACAAATTATATAAATTAATTAATTTAATTATATAATTAATTTAGCTACATAGTTTAATTTAATTTATTAAAAAAAGTGTTCAGTTAAAAAAAGTGTTAACCGGGATAAGTATATGCCACCTCAGACCCGCTTGATGTCTTCATTAATGTTGATGGTTGATTTCAATAAAATATAGATAGATATTGAGATGAACGTGACGAGACATGGCAACCAAATCGAGGCGTTGTAGGATACATTAAAGAGAATAGAGAGTCATCTTGAGTAGAACCATAATGAGTTTAAAAGGGATCATGCAATCCTTTCAAATATCGTGAATCTAAATCATAATCAAGAAATGATGATGTTGACTTGTATTTCAAGACAAGTTGAAAGTTACACCCTATCAAATATTACAAAATAATGAAGCTACTCAGCACCCTGACTTTGTAGATACATCAAACTCAACAGCCTCACATCCAAACCCTAAATCTCCAAATGCATCTTCCTTGCTGAATAAATAAAATAGTAACTCGAATTTTCAAAATAGGCAGTTATGGAATCCATAAAAAAATATTTCGTTATAAAATAAATACCATTTCTTCACTCTGTCAATAGCTGCATATCAACAAAGGGAAAAACTTGATCTCTCCACATTTTATGGTAACATAAACTGCAATATTTCTTTCTTCAACAAATCCAAAGAGTATTTCAAGATTTAGGGTATTGATAATGAGGATGAAAATATCAGGACTGCATCCATGAAAATGGAAGGCAAATCATATAACTAGTATATGTGGTGGAAGAAGACGACACCTACCGCCAGTTGGAAAAAAATAAAAATTGTATTTTTTAAGAGGTTCCAAGGTGCCAAGGAGGAATAATTCATTTTTGCACTCACTAGATTGCAAGAAAAAAGTGATGTGGAAAAATACAGTCGGGAATGAGAAACTTAAGCCACATGAGTACCTAGAATATATGAAAATCATCTCATTTGATCATACATAACATGACTTAAACCCCATCTATAGGCATAAATTGAGCTTCCTGAAATTACTTCGATAGAGGAAGAAAGAAAAAAAGAAAAATTTCTTGAAAAGAAACATGAAACAATGCAGTGGCCAAAGGTTGAAAGAGTATATTCAAGATGGATATTTTCTTAGGCTGCAAACATGGATAAGACAAAATATGTTCCACTACATATTTGAGAAGAAGACAAAAATAATTTGTAAATGAAAAGTATGAAAGAAGCTAAGTGAAAAATTTGTGGCAAAAAATGGGACCCGAGACACAAATGTTCTAAAGGGAAAGAAACCAAGAACCTATATACATTTGAAGAAACTAATGATTCAAACAATGAAGAATCAAATGAAGAAGAAATTGAATACCCTCCACAATTTTATCTAGAACTAGAAGATGAAAGTATTCTGCAAGTATCATCTTTGGCCATGACAGGTATATCACAACCCCAGACATTAAAATTAAAAGGACATATCAAGAAGATCAATGTAATTCTCTTAATCGATACTGGTAGCGCCCACAATTTTTTGTACTCAACCATGGTGAAGAGAATCAACATTTTCACATTTCTCATGCCCAACATGAAGGTTATGGTTGTTGAAGGAAAGAAAATTGAAATGGTATGGAAATGTCATAAATTCAAATTATAGATTAAAGGCTATAATATAAATCTGTGTACATTGTGCCATTAGGAGGAGTGGACGTGGTATTAGGTACCTAATGGTTACAAATGCTAGGCACTTATTCCTCCAACCATTAAAAAAAATCTATAAGATCTAAATTGGAGGCGAAAAAGTACAAGTTATTTCTATTCCAACCACCTTAAAATCAAGTTGTATCGTCAGCCCAAATGATGAAAATGATTCAAATGGGAGCACTATATTTTGTAGCACACTGTCATCGATTAGAAATTTTAACTTCAAGTATGGTCAATGAAGAAGAACCATAAATCGAGGAGATAATTCCAAAGCACGAAAAGTATTCGAAGATCTTCCAATGAAGATGCCTCCTAGAAGAGAAATAGAGCATAAAATAGAATTCAAAGAAGGATTTAATCCCATCAATATAAAACCATATCGATGTCCACATCATCAAAAAACTGAAATCGAGAGATTAGTCCAAGGAAATTTAATGTCTAGAATCATCAAAAAAATTAAAAGTTCGTATGTCGGTCTAGTTGTATTTGCTCGAAAGAAATATGGATTGTTCATATTATGCATCAATTATCTAGGACTAAATAAAATAAAAATTAAAAACAAATTTCCAATCCCTTTTATCGATGAAATTTTGGATGAACTACATCGGGCTAAATACTTTTGAAAATTGGACTTAGGGTCGGGATCTTACCAATTAGGACAAAATTGGAAGAAGTAACAAAAAGAGTGTTCCAAGCACATGAAGGTCATTACACATTCAAAGTAATTCCTTTTGGATTAACCAATGCACTAACAAAATTCCAAGCTATGATGAAGAAGCTATTCTATCCATATCGAAGGAAGTTTGTGTTAATGATCTTTTATGACATTTTAATTTATAGTAAAACATGGAAGGAGCACCTACAATGTTTGGAGCGAGTTCTTAATGCATTACAAGAACATCAGTTCTATGCCAAGAACTCCAAATGAAATTTTGGGAAGGATTTTGTAGAAGATCTCGAACATATAATATCAAAGGAAGGAGTAAAAGTAGATCATAATAAGACCAAGGCTATAAAGGAATGGCCCAAACGATTTAATATCTCCAAGCTAAGAGGGTTACTAGGATTTACCAGGTATTATCGACTATTTATTAAAAACTATGCCCATATAACCTCACCCCTAACAAAACTTCTAAAGAAGAACTCATTTCGATGGTATGATGAAGCATAAAATTCTTTTGAATACTTGAAGGAAGTTGTGTCTAATCGCCATGTATTAGAAACTCCACATTTATCAAAAAATTTTGTAATTGAGCATGATGCTTTATGTTTTTGTATAGGAGTAGCATTAATGCAATATTTTCAACCAATAGCTTTCAAAAGTAGGAAACTCAGTAAGCGATAATTTCTTAAATCTACATATAAAAAAGAAATGCTTTCTATTATGCATGCACTAGCCAAGTGGAAGAAATATATTTTGGTTATCCATACTAACAAATCATAACAGTCTCAAGTACCTCCTCCAACAAAAAAACTCTCCCTGAACAACAAAAAAGGTGGATTGAAAAAATTGTTACTTTTGACATGGATATATTACATAAAAGGGGAAATGACAATGTAGTGGTAGATGGTATGTCCAAGAATGATGAATAACCATCATTACTTGTAGTTTCGGTTTTTGTTCCCGAATGGATGGGTGAGATTCGAAGTAAATATCAAAAATATATAGAAACAAGTGCTATAATCAGTAATCTTCCTCAGAATTCAAAATTTGAATGGAAGAACGATATTCTATGGTACAAGGGAAGAATTTACCTGAATTACAATTCCAAATTTAAAGCCAAGATTCTCGAAGACTCGCATGGTTCACTGTGAGCTGGACATGTAGGGTTATTTATAACTTAGTATAATGCACACCACACATTATTTTGGAAGGAAATGAGTAATTATATTCATAAATATGTAGTAGAATGAGATAAATGCCAGAGGAATAAAAATGAAAATATTATGACACCTCGACTACTTCATCCTTTAAATATCCCAAATCATAAATTGGAATAAATATGAATCAAATTTATCAAAGGTTTACTTGTTTCTTACAGTAAGGATAAAATTATTATAGTAGTCGACATAATCACTAAGTATACTCACTTTATTGGAATGAGGAAATTAGACTCAACAAAATTAATTGCTTATATATTTTGCGAAAATGTTTAAAAATTACATGGATTTTCCAAAGGTCGCTGTGAGTGATAGAGATGCCAAATTTAAGGGTTAGTTTTGGAAGCAATCATTTAATTATATAAGAACCTACCTCTACATGAGTTCAGCCTACCATCCCAAAATAGATAGCCAAATAGATGTTGTCAATAAATGTTTTGAAGCATACCTACGTTTTTATTCTACAAATAAACAAAATAATTTGGTTCAGTGGTTATATATCGTTGAATGGTGTTACAATTATACTTATTACATGTTAGTGAAAATAAATCCATTTCAAGATCTATACATCTACAAACCTCCCAAATGGAAGGAATTTTCTATCATTGAAATGAAACTACCAGTTGTTAAAAACTAGTTATAAGAAACCCAAAAATTCATTCAAACTCTAAAGGAAAATCTAAATAATGTATCAAATTGTATGAAGTAGCAAGCTAACCAAAAAAGAACCGGGAGAGAATTTGAAGTTGGAGAATGGGTATTTTTTAAAATTCATCCTTACAATAAGTTTTCCTTAAGACTAAATAGAAAAAACAAATTGGCACCAAGGTTTTATGAACCATACCAGATCAACAAAAATATGATCCAAGTAGCATATAATTTAAACCTTCGTTATAAAATTCATATTCACAATTTTTTCCATGTATCATGCCTTAAAAAGGCATTTGGAAAATATCAATCAACAAAAATAACACTTCCAACCTTAAATGACAAAGGAAGGTTATTCTAGAACCAAAAAGTACCATTTCCATGAGGGAAAATAAGGTTTGATCACGAGTAATCAAAGAATACCTAATCAAGTGGAAGGACTTTCGAGAAGTAGAAGGTTGATGGAAGACATAAGTGTTTTGTCAACAACATTTACCATTACGTATGTTTTGAGGACAAAACATCTTTTTAAGAGGAAGGAAATGTTATGTAAAATTAATTATTTTTGTAATTATTAGTCTAATCAGGAGAAGGGAATGATCAGAGATCATGCCCAATCATCAATATGGACCTGAGGCATTATTTAAGCCTAGTTCCTTCTACAATTGTAGCATAATTCATTCATTAATAAAATATATATCAATTTTCGTTAATTGCTAAGTATTTTCAAGGTAAATGACTAATCTCATCTGTATACATTTTCTGATTTTTTCCTTAGTCAGATTCTATTTTTATATTTACACGTGAAAATGAAGAATGTAGGATTTGTCGGGACAAATTTGGACTTTTGAATTTCAGATATATATAGAAACTTAGCAAGCAAGGGGATTTTTGGCCGTTGAAGTTTCAAATGGTGTTTTCAAAATATGTTCTCTCAGAAATAATCCACAAGAAAAGTTTGAGAAGGGGAATGCATGGAGAGACTCTTCACCTTTGAAGATTTTATAGAGTGATCTCATGGTTCAATTTATAATACCTTCATTGAGAAAATAAAAATATGTGTTTTCATCTATAGATGATTACAGGACATTCAGTTGGGTTTATTTCTTGAAACTTAATTTTGAATTTTTTTAACATCTAAATATTTTCAAGGTGCGTGCACAAAATGAGATTGGAAAACACATCAAGATACTCCACATAGATAATGGGAATGAATATGTCAAAAAATATATTAAAAATATTTGTAATGAATAAGGAATAGAATTGTGACATACAACTCCTTACAGTCCACAATAAAAATTTCCGAGCAAAAGGAATAATAGATCTTTGAAAGATATGGCAAGTTGCATGTTGCATGCAAGATCTCTTACATAAAAATCATCGGTTGAATCTATGAAATGTTCCCCATACATTTAGAACATATATTCTCATAAATATATTACTTGAAAAACACCCTTGGAGGCTTGGATTGGCATGCAACCTCATGCCAACCATTTCCACATTTTTGAATCTCGAGCATGGGACCACATTCCCAAAATGAAGAGAAAGGATTTGGAGACTCAGAGAAAGGAATTCATGTTTGTTGGCATTTTGATTAAGTCAAAGGGTATATATTTCTTGATATAAATACTAAATATCTCTTTATGAATAGGAATTTAAATATTCAAGAATATGCTTTGCATGCATGACAAGATGAACCTATTACAAAGATTCCCTCAGCACTAATTGATCATTATGTAGATGATACTTAATATTAGAATTCTAATCCAGATGAGTCTTTTCCCATGACACTTATTGGAACACTAGTTATTGAACATCGAGATAATATTTCCTCATGCATTTCGAAAGATTCTCGACCACCTTCAACACAAAAATGGCGCAAAATGAGTGATCTCTCAAATTATATTGCCACTATACCTTAATTTGAGGAACTCCACAAGCACTCTTATCTATGGAGACATGCACACCCATGCACACTTATAAGACGCATGCATCTTATTAATACGCTTATGTAGAAGCAGTTGGGCATCATGAATGGAAAGCATTTGCGGATGAGAAATACAAATATCTCTTTAGAAACATACTTCAAACCTTATTCCACTACCGCCCAATTGTAAAATTTCAGGTGAAAGTGGGTTTACCAAAATAAGAAAGTAACAGATTCCGAAGTTAGTCGATATAAAGCATGGTTTGTGGCCAAAGGTTTCAACAGGTTCATGGTGTTGAGTATCGTGAAATTTTTGTTCAAGTGGAAAAAATGGATTCCACTCAGCTAGCTCTCTCCATTATAGCAACAATGCAATGGAAGGTGCATCATAGATATGTGAAGAATTTATTTCTTCATGGTCATCTCGAGTAGAAAATATACTTGGAACAACCATGGGGATACGTGCCAAATTTTCCTTTGGTATGAAAAAAAAATAAAACTCTCTATGGCCTCCATCAGACACCTAGAGCGTGGTATGCAAAGATGGATTCCTATTCGTTATCTCAAAATATTTTACACTGAAAATCTAATTTCGATGTTTATTTTTTGAAGAAAGTTGACTCCTTGTTGATCATAATACTTTACATAGATGATATTTTGATAATACTTATTTCATATTCTTCCATTGATGATATTATAACTGCATTATGCCATAAGTAGTTTTCTATGACATATTAATCGAAATAGTTATTGGATTACCGTTTCTCAAAAAAATTATATTAGATATCTTTTGGTAGGATTTCACATGAGTGACTATAAGCTAGTAACCACACCTAGCTTGAGAATAGAAAATGCACACCATTAGTTTATTGCACATTATACCATCAAATTTTAGGGAGTCCCCTTTATTTCACTCACTCTCATATTGATATCTCATATGTCATAGGAGCAGTTTCTAGATACATGTAGGATCCATATGAGTTACACTGGAAAGATACAAAGTTCATCCTTCGATATGTCCCAGGCACAATCACCTATGGGATTCATTATGCAGTAAATTGTTATTTGGATCTAATTGGGTTCGTATATTCATATTGAGTTGGTTAAAAACTTGATTGCAATTCCACATCGGGTTATGTACTTAGTTTGGGATTCGTCCCCATTTGTTGGTCAATCAAGAAGTAGGCTTCCATTACTTCATCATTAGCAGAAGCCGAGTACAAAGGAGTAGTCAATGCGAATATCTACACCATTTGGATACAACTTTTCCTTTCTGAGCTTGGTATCATTTTCCATTGTTCAAATATCATATGGTGCTACAATCATAGCACACTAAAGTTTTGTAGAGATACAATGCAACGAAAAAGGACCAAACACATCGAGATCCACGTGTACTTAATCAAATAATGTTTTCATGATGGGATAATTGATCGAAAATACTATCCCAGTTCTGAGGAAACTATGGTCATCTTCAAAAAGAATTTCACTGAGCAGATTTTTCAATTTTTGCGACATTGTCTCAGGGTGAAGGACACAACTACCTAGAAATTTCCATTTCTCTACTTTTTGCATTGGATTTTGATGGGGGGATTTCTTCGCACTAGGTTCTCCCTCTTTGCTCTTTTCATGAATTGCACAAGGGCACCTAAAATGTCCTTGATGCTGAGAATCATTCTTTTTTTCATCATATTCACCTAACTTATGCTTAAGGGGGGGTGTTGGTGTAGATTCACTTAGTTACCCTTAATTAGCTTTCATTAAACTATAGTGCTTGCATGTGATGTGCACTTACTTAGCGTTAGTTAAATCTAGTGCTTACATGTGGTGTGAACTTGACTTCAGTTAGTTAATTAAAGCTCTTACATGTGGTATGCACTTGGATTGAGTTAGTTAACTCTAGTGCTTGCATGTGGTACATGTGCACATTAACATAACACAAAGCACACTTCGCCTTATTTTTCTTTAATTAGCCTTAGTTAGAGCACGTACAAATAAGTCAATTAACCTTTTTTTTTTAAATATTGATTCTCAAATAAATATTAAGTAATTGAATTCATTCTCAATTGCAATTTTCCTTTTCAATTCTTGCAAGCTTGTGCAATTATACTTTAGCTAGATCCTTATATGTTCTCTAATAATTTTACATTGGCTAATAACCACACACAATTTTTTTATTTTTTTTATAGTTGATCCACACAATCCTACAGTAGATTCATACACACCATCTATTCTATGATACCGATTATCATATAACCCTATGCAGGTTGACTAATCTCAATGCTCTTTCATTGATAGCTAACTATCACATTGTGGCAATGTGCTCACAATATATATATATATATATATATATATATATATATATATATATATATATATATAGATATATATATATATATATATATATATATATATATATATATCATCCTACCTTATTCACATCTATAAAAATAGTGGCTTATTTTGATAACATAACCGCTGGGAATTTGAAATTCTTGATATATGTGCACACAAGCTATATCGATAGGAGATATCAACAAGCTAAAGCATAGGGAAATGACTTAGGATGCCGTTTATTTTGTAATTACCTAAATTGGATCATTGCCACTTGGTATCTGAAGGTTGCCTCCTCACATAAAACCAAATATAATGATTTGAGATAATCAAGAGGTGTCACCATAACCAACCTCACACAATACCAAAAAGCTTGTGAGAGGTATTAGCTAAAAAATTCCAACAAATGGATCCATGGATACTCAACAAAAAAAGTAGCAAGGCATGTAAGTAAAAATTCGTGGAGAAAATAACCCAAACAAAATCAAAGCAACTACTTTTATGCAGAGGCCAAGCCAAGCATATCTAAAATCACTTAAGAAAATATGATCTATAATAATAAAATTTGTAAAACCCTATTGGAGAAAATAAAAGTTCAACAGAGAAACGAAATGTAAGCTCTGACCATGTAAGTCCATCAAATATTAATGTATTTATATTAGCTATCGCCATGCAAGAATATCAAATATTACTCATAATATTGTATAAAAATGTATTATAGAAAAAATTTCATTTACAACATTGGATGTAAGGAAATATGTTAACAACCAAGGACCCAAAGGTATATGACATGAATGAAAGTCTTCCCCTTATGGAAAACCAACAGGTCATTCTAGGTGGCATGGTTTTCTTCGAATAATGGTGATGATTCAACCTAGATTCACAAATAGTGATGGTTGTCCTCATTACTAGTTTGACAACTGAATTGTGATATATTTTCCAAATATTAAAAAAAAATCAATATCAATTAAAACAAGATATGATAATTAAAGAGATAAAAAAACTTGCATACTTATACTTTAGCTTATTACAAAAATTTAAATTTGAAAAAAACCAACACTAAGAAATTTTAAAAAAAAATGCATGATCTTTTAATATTTAGGCTGAAAGGAGTTTTCTTTGTTGTTTTGGGGTGGTCAAACACTATTCACCCTAGCCAATGGGAGAGCTTCAATTTCTCCCTTCCTACCAATTAAATTTTTCAATATGTTTGTCCCTCTCACTAATGAAAATTTTCCATATGTTTGTCCCTCTCACTAATGAAAATTTTCAATATGTCCTGATTGCTTTCAGCACATGTTTTCCATACTATGTGTTTTTGTAGCTCTCCACTAACATGGTATGGTATGACAGAACACAGCCTTACAACTTTCTCATTGTACATTTCTCCTCTCGTTGGTCAGTCAAGCCTCGTTCAACATTGAATTGGAGTCAGAGTCTTCGGTTATGCTACAGAGGGTTTCAAGTTAACATGAAGAGCTTGCGAAGAATCTGTGTTCATTAATTATATGTTTCTTTGTACATTTTGTCTATGAGCCCTTTGTGGCATCCATTGATTTTTACCCCCAAACCCTCCATATATTTCGTACATTATACCTCTCGAGGTCTCTGTGTCAGCCATTGATACTGACCTTTGAACCCTCATCTTCAAATTCCATTGAAGTGGATCTTGAATCTAATGAGCAACATGGAAAGGAACTAGTTAGAGAGATGCCTAAAATTCTGCAGTGAGAGCTCATGGATAAAATTACTAGAGCTACTTATAATGTAGTTCATACCAGATCCATTCTACAATCTCTTGGACATCGATCGGGTCACGAGACTGTGGACGAAGCACATCACCGTGTTGTAGAGATCGAACACAATATTCTTAGGCGATTGGAAGAAATTGTCATGGAGGGGCCCTCGGAAGGCTGCTTGGGGGGCATAGCTATCATTGCAAGTTAGTTCAGTTAGACTACTGTATTGATCGGTACAAATTATGACCTCATAGTTGAATCATCAAATTAATATATTGGTCACCAAAAACATTTGTACAATGCATGTTTTCCTTTAGACTTAATATTTTGTTGTCACAACCATCAACACTTGTTTCATAACATGAAGCTTGCATATTGTATGAGATGGCAATTTTTATAAGAATTTGGATACTGGTGGAAACTCCAATAAAATTATTCATTTTTCTATTCTTAATAAAACAATATTATGGTTTTGTAAATGAAAACATGAATAGTAGAATGTAGCTAGTAGGTAATAATCAGAATTTGGTGAATGGATCGACAACATTAAATAATTCAGGCGCATATTCAAATGCCTCACATCACAGAAATATAAAAACTGCCCCCACATAGAATATTACTCAGCAACGCCAATTTTTTTTATAAAATGTATGTTGGATGTTCTTGGTTCGATATAGATCATGGAAACTGATTTTTTCTTGTTTGGATATACATTATGCCATTTGAAATTTCTTGCATTTTCTAAGTTGGATTGTGAGAGAGCATGTTGGAACCTTCAATCTAGTGTTTCGAGTCATGTTTACTTTTTGAATTGTTACAACTAGCACAATCACATTTACCAATGCGGTTGATATACACCGATAGGCGTATATCACATCTAAAACCACATTAGTAAATGTGCTTGATATACACTGGTAGGCATATATCTACGACATCAATAATTATTATATGTATCTTATTAAAAGCTAACTATTTCTCTCTCATGATTAATAACTATATAAAGAATCACAACTATTTATTGTATATTTATATTCTATATTATATATTAATATAATACTATATTATTATATAATATTATACTAATATTATAATATTTATTTATCAAAATATAATATAATTAACATACAACATGAAATAATATTTTTTATGGAAAATAATTATTATATATTTATTAATATAGTTTTCAATATATTTTATATACATAATGAGAGCATATATATATATTAAACATACACACACACATATATAATAAAAACCCAATAGTATTTTAATGAATTAACCCATGAGATTATTATTAAAAACCAAAAGCAGGTATATAAATAAACTCAAGGGATTAATATTATAAATTCAAGGCATTAATAAAGCTAAGAGATTATTAATAGTATAAATCCAAGTGATTAATGTTGTAAACCTAGGGGATTAGTATTAAATATAATATAGTATTAATATTAAAAATAAAATACTATTACTTATAGAGAGTGTTACATATATATATCTATCTATATATATATATATATATATAAACTAAAATTTCAATATTATAAAATGAAGGGATTAATATTATAAACCCAAAGGATAAACATTATAAATCCAAGGGATTATTAATATTGTAGGCAATTGGGATTAATAAAACTATGGGATTATTAATATTATAAAATTTTTGGATTAATATTGTAAAAGAAATATATTATTAGTATTACAAACCCTTGGAATGAATATTATAAACCGAAGGGATTAATAAATAGAAATAATGATTCGCCGGATGCGGTTGCCTCCATCTCATGATGGGACTCTCATCCCTCGTCGCCTACCGAGGCAGTCCCTTTGGGCTGGCCATGTGGCCTCCCACACTCGCATTTATGGCGGAATTCAATACGCCACCCCACGCTACCTTAATTCCACTCTCTGGAACCATCGTTGCAGTGCACTCTTCATTTGGTTTACCTCGGCTCTTGGTATGGACTGTAATCCTTTGCATGGCGCTTGGCCTGTCTGCTCTGCTACTACGTTTCATCGTGCTTCTTGTCCATCTGCCTGCGCTGAGCCTAGTGCTCGAACACAAACATGCCAACGGTGTGAGATGTTGTGTTGTCTGGAGACTGTCCCGAAATTCCATTACTCGCACACTCAATTCTGTTTTTCAAATTCTCTGTATAGCTCTCCTGGCCCTCCACTGTCTCTTCTCCTTTGCCCGTTTCATCTGCCTCTCCCCCTCGCCATGCCTCGACTGCGCCAACGCATGCGATGTCGCCGAGGCTCCAGTCATGGCCGAGCTTAGCGCTCTCAGTCTTCTCCCACCTCTGATTCTTCGTCGGAAGATTTCCCTTGCAACTACACTTCGGAAACTAGAGGTCACAAGGGTAGACCTCGTGGCCCTATCTCCGCTCCTCCCTCTATGCATCCTCCGTCTCCATTTG
Source organism: Pinus albicaulis (assembly GCA_034641835.2). Lineage (NCBI taxonomy): Eukaryota > Viridiplantae > Streptophyta > Pinopsida > Pinales > Pinaceae > Pinus > Pinus albicaulis. The sequence goes on from CM076575.1 coordinate 635,954,576, forward strand.
TCTTCTCCCATGCGCCTCTAGTCTGCCCTTCTGCTGCTCCCTCCGTTCCCCACCCGCACTCCTCTTCCTCCCTTCGTCAGTCCTCTTAGCGCGCAGAGTTTACCTTCGACTGCATGTTTGAAAGACCGGTCCTCAAAGCACACGTCACGGTCACGGTTTGTGAAGAATCTTCCTGCCTGGTGCCACCTTCGTCTGCAATTCTTGGTTCCTCTGTCGCTTTCTATGGCCCCACTGCACCTAGCCCCGCTCCTGCAGAAATTGCCAAGGACACGTTGGCCCAGTTAAATATTGTTCCGAATGTTTCTATGCAGGTCTAGAACATGGAAGGCGCGGACAAAGACAACGTGCTCCCCTCTGCTAATGAAAGGAGGAGAAATGACGAGTTTGGATGCAGAATTATTGAAGAACCGCCCTCCCCAACCAATGCACAGTAGTCTGAAGATACCCCAGACATTTCTGCTCTCCATGCACAAGGTCTTTAAGCTAATTATGGTTTTCTTGCTTTTTCACCCTCTGCTTGCAGAGTGGCATGCTATAGTTTTGGTATTTTTGACAAAAAAATTGGATATAAAGCTGGTTTCCCCTATGAGGGCGGTGAATCTTAATCTAACGGGACTGGTTTCCCCACTATGGGTAGTCCAAACTATGAATTGTCATGGCAATCAAGCCCTGTGCTCAGGTTTCCTCAGCTGAGACAAAGGCAATTTTGTATTATTATGTTAAATATTAATAGATTTAGTGTTACTTAGAAAAAAAAAAAAAAAAAAAGAATGATTAATATAATAAATCCAAAGTATTAATATTATAAACCGTTTTCATTATTTTTTTAAACGGAAGGGATTATTAATATTATAAACCAAAATGATTAATCAACCCAGGGAATTAATATTATAAATCCTTGGGATTAATAAACCTGAGGGATAATTAATATAACAAACCCAAAGGATCGATATTATAAACCCAATGAATTAATAAACCCAAGGTATTATTAGTATTATAAACTGAATGGATTAATATTATCAACCCAAGGGATTATAAAATCCGAAGGATTAATATTAAAAATTATGATTGATTTTATAAAAAACTCACTAGGGTTAATGTTATAAATATTATAAACCCAAGGGATTAATATTATAAATCCAACGTATATAAACCCTAAGATAAATACTATAAAACCTAAAATAAACATGGTTAATTGTCGTTTACCATAGTTGATTTTCATGTTAAGCTAATCTTTGTCACAATGTGATTTTGGACCATTGTTCACTATGGTTGATTTTTATATTGACACGATATTGGTATAATTTAACATCGGACCATGATTGATGACAATTGAAAATCAAAAAATATTGCTAACAATCGTTTACCATTGTTGAATATGGGTTGCGATGGTTGAAAATAGTTTATTTCTATCTTCAGATAATATTTGACACAATGCGACATTATATAATGGTTCACCATTGTTGACTATGATTATAAACCCCACAGATTTATATTAAACTCAAGGATTAATATTATAAACATTATGAATAATATTATACCCTAAGTATATGAAACCTTAGATTAATAAACCCAAGATATTGATATTATAAACCCAATGGAATAATAAAATGAAGAGGTTAATACTAAAATTCCAAGTGGTTATAAACTCAAGGGAATAATATTAAACCAAGGGGATTAATATTATAAACCCAAGGTAAAAAATCCCAAAGAAAAATATTATAAACCTTAAAATAAAAATGGTTAGCTATAATTTACCACGGTTGATTTTCACATTGAGACAATCTTTGTCATAATGCGATGTTGGACCATGGTTGACCATGGTTGATTTTCATATCGAGAGAATCATTTTCACAATGTGACATTGAAGGATACTTAACCATGATTGACCATGGTCAAGGATGATTAAAAATGGTCTACCATTGTTTATTATGGTTTACTATTGTTGACCATGGTTTATGATGGTTGACAGTGGTTCATTTTCATATTGAGACAATATTTTTCACAATGAGATGTTGGACCATGATTCATCAAGTTTGACCATTATTATAAACCCAAGCGATTTCTATTAAACCCAAGGACTAATATTATAAACGCTATGAATAAAACCAATGGTTAACCATTGTTGATCATGGTTGAGTATGGTTGACGATGGTTTATTTTAATATTGAGACAATATTTTGTCATAATATGACGTTGGACCGTGGTTGATCATGATTATAAACCTAAGGGATTTTATATTAAAACCTATGAGTAATATTATAAACCATATGAATAATAGTATACCCTATGTATATAAACCCTTAGATTAATAAACCCAAGTGATTGATATGATAAACCGAAGGGAATAAAAAACCTAAGGTATTAATACTAAAATTTCAAGGGATTATAAACCCAAGTGAATAATATTATATCCCAAGGGATTAATATTATAAACCTAAGCTAAGTAAACCCTCATACAAATATTTTAAACTCTAATATAGATATTTTCAACCTTAGAATTATCATGGTTGACCATTGTTGATTTTCATATTGAGACAACCAAGGGGATTAATATTATAAATCGAAGGTAAATAAGCCCTAAAATACTTATTATATACCCTAAAATAAATATGATTCTCTATAGTTTACCACGATTTATTTCACATTTAGACAATATTTTTCATAATGTGACATTGGACCATGGTTGATTTTCATATGGAGACAATATTTGTCACAATGTGACATTCTACAATGCTTAAAAATGATTGACCATGGTCGACGAAGATTGAAAATGGTTTACCATTTTTTACTATGGTTTACCATTGTTGACCATGGTTCATAATGGTTGAAAATTGTTCATTTTCATATTGAGACAATCTTTGAGAGAATGAGATGTTGGACCGTGATTGATCAAGGTTAACAATTGTTATAAACCCAAGGAAATTTTGTTAAACTGGAGGACTAATATTATAAACCCTGTGAATAATCCCAATGGTTTACCATTGTTGATCATGGTTGACTATGGTTTACCATGGTTGATTTTCTTATTTAGGCAATCTTTGTCAAAATATGACGTCGGACCATGATTTACCATGATTATAAACCAAAGGGATTTTTATTTAAACCTATGAATGATATTATAATCTCTCTGAATAATATTCTACCCTATGTATATGAACCCTTAGATTAATAAACCCAAGGGATTGATATTATAAACCCAAGGGAAAAATAAAACCAAGGTGTTAATACTAAGATCTCAAGGGATTATAAACCCAAGTGAATAATACTAAAGCCAAATTGATTAATATTATAAACCTAAGGTAAATAAAACCTACGACAAGTATTTTAAACCCTACGATAGATATTGTAAACATTAGAATTGTCATGGTTAACCATTGTCGATTTTCGTATTCAGAAAACCAAGGGGATTAATGTTATAATCCCAAGGTAAATAAACCCTAATATAATTATTGTAAACCCTAAAATAAATATGGTTAACTATGGTTTACCACAGTTGATCTTCACATGGAGACAATATCTATCATAATGCAACGTCGGACCATGGTTGAGCATGATTTATTTTCATATTGATACAATATTTGTCACAATGTGACATTGGAGGATGCTTAACCATGATTGACCATGGTCAATGACGATTGACAATGGTTTACAATTGTTGACTATGGTTTACCATTTTTTACCATGGTTGATGATGTTTCACAATGGTTCGTTTTCATATTGAGGCAATCTTTGTCATAATGACATGTTGGACCATGATTATAAACCTAAGGAATTTCTATTAAACTGGAGGAATAATATTACAAACTCTATGAATAAACCCAATGGCTAACCATTGTTGATCACAGTTAACTATGGTTGACCATGATTGATTTTCATATTGAGACAATATTTTTCATAATATGACATCGTACCATGGCTGACCATGATTATAAACCCAAGGGATTTATATTAAAAATTATCAATAATATTATAAACCCTATCAATAATATTATACCCTATGTATATGAACCCTTAGATTAATAAACCCAAGGGATTGATATTACAAACCCAAGGTGTTAATACTAAAATCTCAATGGATTATAAACCCAAGTGAATAATATTAAAACCCAAGTGATTAATATTATAAACCTATGGTAAAAAAACCCTAAGAAAAATATATTAAACCCTAAGATAAATATTGTAAACCTTAGAATTATGATGGTTGACCATTGTTGATTTTCGTATTCAGACAATATTTTTCACAATGCGACATTGCCTCATGGTTGACCATGGTTGACCATGGTTGATTTTCATATGCAACAAATATTTTATCACAATGCAATGTTCGACCATGTTTTATTTTCATATTGAGGAAATATTCGTCATAATGTGACATTGGACTATCGTTAACCATGATTATAAACCAAGAGGATTCATAGTAGACCAAAGGATAAATATTATAAAACATATGAATAGTATTAAACCATATGAATAAGAACCCTTAGATTAATAAACCCAAGGGATTGATAGTAAAAACCCAATGGAATAATATTATACCCAACGGATAAATATTACAAATTCAATGTATATAAACCCTAAGATAAATATTATAAATCATAAAATAAACATGGTTGATGAGGCTTTACCATGCTTCATTGTCATATCTAGACAATATTTTCCACAATGTGATGTTGTACCATGGTTGATTTTTATATCGACACAATCTTTGTCACAATGTGACACTGGACCATGGTTCGCCACTGTTGACCATGATTATAAACCCAAGGGATTTTTATTAAATCTCATGGGATTATAAACCGAAGTAAATAATAGTAAAACCCAAGGGATTAATATTATAAAACTAACATAAATAAACCCCAAGAAAAATATTTTAAACCCTAATATAGATATTGTGAACCTTAGAATTATCATGGTCGACCATTGATTATTTTCATATTCATACAACCAAGGGGATTAATACTATATGCCCAACGTAAATAAACCCTAATATAATTATTATAAAACCTAAAATGAACATGGTTTACTACGGTTTACCACAATTGATTTCCATAATGAGACAATCTTTGTCATAATGCGACATTGGACCATGGTTGACCATGGTTGATTTTCATATTGAGACAATATTTGTCACAATGTGACATTGGAGGATGCTTAACCATGATTGACAATGGTCGAAGAAAATTGCCAATGGTTTACCATTGTTGACTATGGTTTACCATTGTTGATCATGGTTGACGATTGTTGACATTGGCTCATTTTCATATTGACAAAATCTTTGTCACAATGAGATGTTGGACCATGAATGATCAAGATTGACCATGATGATCAACCCAAGGTCTTTCTATTAAACCCGAGAAATAATATTATAAAATCTATGAATATTATCAAATAATTGTGCATCATTGCATGCCAAAAACAACATCCAATCAAGTAGATTTGCTACCTAGAGATGGATATGAGATGAATGCAACTAATCTTGAGGGTCTCAGAGATATCTATAATCATGCAACATCTCATGGGCTTCCAGCTACAAATTTTTTGAATGGAAACTCGTTAGGAATACCACCAATTTTTTTTTTATATGTTCCTGGTTTTCAACATCAAAATATGCGAGCACAGCAACATGGTCAACACAACCAAACGTATAAAAATTGTTATCCCCATGGTTCAAATGTTTTTAAAATTTTTCAGTCACTTGAATCACACCCATAGGTGGTGCGACACTTAAACACCAATCTCAGCTCCAACACCAAGAGCGCCTTCATGAGCAACAACAACCTCAATATAAACACCTTCAGTCACAACAACAAATCCTAACAATGCGAGTGAGAGAAAAATCACTAAATAATTTAGGAGCATATTAAAATGTGTCACATTATAGTAATCTACAAACTACACCAGATAATCAATTACTCGGCAACGCCAACAACATTTTATACGATGTAAGTAGGATGTTCTTGCTTCGATATAGCTCATGCCAACTTAATTGTTTTTGCTTGGATATACATTATGCCATCTGAATTTTTTTGCATTTTCTAATTTGGATTGTGAGAGAGCATGTTGGAACCTTAAATCTAGTGTTTCGATTCATTTTTCCTTTGTAAATGGTTACAATTAAATCATTGTGCATCATTGCATGATAGCAATAACACCGAATCAAATAGCTCCGCTACCTCGAGATGGATATGCGATGAATGCAATTGCTCTTGCGGATCTTGGATATCTCTATCATCCTGCAACAGCTAGTTGAATTCCACCTACAACTTATTTGAATCACAACTCTTTAGGAATACCACGATTAAAAATTATATTTTGTCCCGGTTTTCAGCAACAAAAGCTACTAGCACCGCAGCAGGGTCAACAAAATACAATGCATCAAATTGGTTATCCCCATGGTTCATCTATTTTGCCAAGGGTTCAGTCACTTGAATCACAGTTGCAGCTGCTACCACACTTAAACAACAATCTCAGCACCAATAGCGAGAGTGCCTTCATCAACAACAACAACCTCACTATCAACAAATTCAGTCATACCAGAAAATGCAATAGTTCCAGAAAGAGAAAAAAATATTGTTGAAAAGGAAAAATATGGTGTAGAATCAATCTAAATCACTACCTTTTGTAACAAATCAAGGGTGCATTGAATCTCATCAGGAGTCATTAGGGAAAGAATTGTTGGAACAACAAAATTTATCAGTATCCCTAAGTAAACAACCTCAATTAATGAATGATAACTTGTCGAATTCTCAGCAACTAAACCCACAACATTCTCAAAAATTGCCAGCCATTATCACCTGGAGAGAGACAACAAGCCCAATCTAATAATAGTAGTAATGATCTTGTTCCTGAAGTTACAGAGGAAGATACGATGTAATATAAAACTTGTTTCAGATTAGTTAAAATGCTAAAGCTACCCACTTGAAATAACTAGGTTGAACCATCAAATTATATCTTTTTTTGTCATATGTGTTTAAGAGTTAATCCAACCAAGATGTAATTCTTGAGTCGAGTATCAGAATCCTGAATGGAAATAACAATGAAGATATTTTTAGAAACATCCTCATTACTCAATCCTTCCATACAACAACATAGGAAGATTAAGATGAGAAGTGAAATTAGATATGGACATGGAGAAGTGAAATTATCGATTGATTGGTGGTTGGGATGAAATATGATGCTTCCAACAGAAACATCAACGTAGGAAGATCAAGATGAGATTTTACTCCCTGCGCAGTTGTTACTCGTGTTTGTGGTATTTTTGGTGTCACAAAAATACCTAATTTTTTTATTTAGAGATGGTGATTTAGACAATTTCATGAATTAAAAGCGGTTAGAAGGTGATGTTCAGAGAATTATACACTTTTAGTGTATGCACCCTTCGCCATGGGCGAAACATTGGTATCTAATCAGAATTGGTCGTTTCCACTGAAATTAATACTTGCTGGTTAGTTTAGTTGGACTAGTGTATTGATTGATACAAATTACCAACTCAAAGTTGACTCATCGAATTAAGATATTGGTCACCAAAAAAATTTACTTGGACATCCATGTTTTCCTTTATATTTAATATTTTTGTTGTCACAACATTCGACACTTGTTACATAACCTAAAGCTTGCATAGTGTATGATCCGGGAATTGTTATAATAATTTGGATACGGAAATTACTTCAGAGCATGCCTGGATAATTATTAGGAGATGGAAGATATGATCAGTGGGAGAGCATTATCGCTGTGTTGAGAAAGGGTATCACTTGTAGTTTTGTATTTCATAAGTTGATAAGATGGGGAAACTAGGTGCTCAGAACACCCATTCTACAAGCATCATTAGAGACATGTGTAGCTTTCCAAGATCTGAAGGATGCCTCCTGTGATACTATGTCTGGACTTTGAAGCTTTCTTTGGTACATTCCTTAAAGATCCCACAAGGAAATTAAATACATGCTTGGTGTTCTGATATGTGAAGGATGTCTTCTGCAACACTATCTCTCGAATTTTGGTTTGCAGGACCTTCAAATATGTCTTTGGGATAGGTACTACATATCTCGAAGACTCCAACGACCCTCGACTTCTCTCGCTTTTAATTTTTCTCGTGAGTATGTATGCTTCTTCCAATTTTTTGAAGGCTAAGAGGAGGAGTTGCAATCTTTTCCATCAGTTGATTATTTGTTTTGGTACAAAAGTCACCTACTTTATCTTTTTTCACTTTCTGTGTTTTTTTTCAATGTTGTTGTGTTCAATAGTTGTCAATTTATGTTATTTTCCATCCTTTAATCTCTATCCCTATGTAACAAATGGTTCCTCACCCTTTTTGATTTATCATCAAGTATGTAATTTGTACATTTTGGTGGCAAGTTGATTTTCAGGTAGACGTAGCCTTTGTCAGTTTCATAATTGGCAGCCGTGACAAAGTTATGGAGCAGGATATATTTAGCTGATGTATAATTGAATAATAAATTTAGCTCAATAATGATCGTCAAAATAGATTGGCACTTATCTGGGGAGGAGTTTGGGTCCTTTTAATCTCAAATTGTTATGAAAATGACAGATGTGAGATGAAATGAATTTATTAATCTCCAAGAATGACCAAATCAGTCCATGGGACTCGAAGTTACAACACTTATTGTGACAATTTGAATTAGTGTACGGAAGCCAAATCATATAAGAAAAACAAGGTAAATCACTTAATGAAAGAAGATAAATACAGTTTCAATTAATATCCAAATGATATAAATTATTGTTCGAGATTTTTCTACTGAAATGTGAAGAACTATAGAGAAGTTAAAATTACATTCAAACAATTTTCAAACCAGGCCTTGGTTGTAGTCCATGTATGCAGTCTTGAGATTAATATGGATGTTTCTCAATTAATGATTTGTTGGCATTTAGCGTTTCTCCATTTCACAAGTTGCTGGAGGAATGATTAGTGTTGTATGGATTTATTCTTTGCAAATGTTGTTGCATTTGGAAACTTGAACTCTTCTCACTTGAAAATTTTTGCAGGCACTGAGTAGAAATCATATGCTTAATTTTGTAGAAACAAATAAGCCAAATTTAAGTGGTGTCATATTATATTAGGCATATTCCAATCAATGTATATGCAATATTAAATGTTCTGTCAAAATTTCCATTAGATAGAGGATACATTGAGCATAAAAAATGAAAATGTGCACCTTTGTTATTAAAAGGGGTGTAATAATGTGTTTCCTCTATTTCTTAATCATTATTTCATTTTTTTTTCTAAAATGTTAGTTTATTATCTTTTATATCAAACATATTCATAGAGATATGTAGATTTAACTGAAATGTAAGAGATCCTATGTAGACTTAACTAAAATGTAAGAGATTCTATGTAGACTTAATTGAAATGTAAAATATATATTAGGTTTGAGATAAACTTTTTGAGGGATCTGTATTAATTTCATTTCTATGGATTGAGTTTGAGATAATGTTTTTGAAATATTATAAACTAAATGAGGATTTTGAATTACTTTGGAATCATTTCTCTCATTAGAGTTATAATGAAATTTAATGATGACTAGTCAGTTTGAGTTGGATTTCATTTATTTTCTCGTTGGATCATAAGAATAGCAAAGCTACACAGATTTTGGAGGTTGTTTTAGAGATATAATTACTTGTGGGATTGATGTGCTTGGAGGTGTTTTCAAATCCATTATGGTAGAGATGTTGTAATGTAATGTAATATCTTGTAATCTAATGTAATGTAATGTCCTGTAACATTTACCTCTATTAAAATAAAATAACCACTAGTTTTGAGTGTGACATTTCAGAAATTTTTCCAGTTTGTATTATGGCCTAATTTATTTAGAACACCATAGGGATTCATTGAAATTTCAAGTTCTACATGTGAAATCTTCACAATCAAAGTGCCTCATGGGTTTTTGAGGGTGTTTAATCCATGCATGAAATCGAAAAATATGTAATATTGATTTCATTGTCAACATCGTGTAACACCTTTATGGTGAAATAAATATGTTCGAAGTCTTTAAATAATATTTTGAACATAGAACATAAAGCACACGGAATTGAAAAAGTAACAGTGATTGAATAATAAATTATTTACTACTAAAGTAAAGTGATAATTTTATTTTCAAATTTAAATCTATTTTTAGATGATGAAATGAATATGAACTTATATTAATTACTTTTTCAAACACTTTATATTTTTATTTTAGATTTAGTAATCTAAAAAGTTTAGATTAAAGTATAGAATGATACGTTTTCCAACACATATCTCTAAGTTAGAGAAAGAAAAAACCACTGCTCATGATCAATATATCGTCAAAACATTCACGATAATATTTATACTACTAATGTTAAAATTAACTAAGATGGTCCCTATTCCCCTATTGACATTCCTTTATACCTTCCTTTACACTTGTAGATACAATTACTAGTTGATAATACAATGAAAAGAAGAAAATATACCTACTTCCAGCCTATATATCCAAACCTTGACGTTGCAAACATAAGCTTACTAAAAACTTGGGCTCAGCGGCACAAATGAATGAAAGCATGAAGTAAAACAATAATATGAAACACCAATCCCGATCAAATCTATATCTCTTCCTTCAAAAAAATAAAATTGGCTATATCATTTAAAATATAAAAATCAATAAAATGATTACGGGTGTACGTTTAAATACCTCTTAGATTTTAGGCCGAAAATAGATCTCTCAAATCTGAGATAAAAAAAAAAATACGAGACTTTCCCTCAAATAAACAATCAACATTCCATCGATGTCCAAATATTCAAATGAGCTAAAATAATAATATAACAAATAAATTATATAAAAGCAACACTATGTCGTTGAAGTTGTGGTGGATCATTATTATTAAACTGCTGCTTCTGCTATTTCGCACGTATGCCAAAGCCTTCGCATTGAAGACGATCTTTGGGTTTTAAATGATTCATGGTTTTTGGTTTGTGCATGTTCCTTTAACATTAGGTAAAAAGAAGTTGAATTTATGTTGTAATAACTAAATCGTCTATGTCGCGTCAATTTAGGGACAAAATGTAGAGCATCACATTGTAACATTCATTTTACAAAATAAACCATATGGGAAAATCATTTTAAAATGAGAGGATAAAACATACCATGTAGGAGAAAAACCTATCAACATACAAGAAAAATCTATCCTTTTATTACAAAGGGTTCTAAAAAGATAAAGAATTATTATAAAATAATTATAACTTTATAAAATATATATTTATGGAAGTTAGTAATGTTATAATAGTGAAATATTGTATATATTTAATTATATTTTTTTAAATTACAAGATTATTATGATTAGTAATATTTTACTTAACTTTTATATGTTTATTTGGGAAGAAAAATATTAGTTTTTGGCATTAAAAACCATAGTAAAAGGGCTAAAGGCCAAGCTAGATGTATCTTTAATAATTGAGAAAATAAAATGAATTATTCAATTTATAAGCATTTTTTCATATGAACCATCAAATAATAATGAAATAAAAAATAAAATTACTTTAATTTTGGATGTAGAAAAGGTAAAAGATAAAATAAATTGCTACAACAAATGAAGAAAAATCTAGAAATGATAACACATAATTTTGAATATCAATTCTTCCTAATTTACAAATTTGATTTACCCTATAAAGCTGAAATTGTTTCGCAATCATCAATATGAAAATGCACTACACACATGCCAGAATGATATTGACACTAAGTGCAAAGCCCATCTTAAAAATATATATAAATAACATTTTTTTAAAAATATATTCACTACTATAGTTTTTATTATATATATATATATATATATATATATATATATATATATATATATATATATATATATATATATATAATTAAACCACTCATTTATTTCTTTACTAGGAAGGCATGGAGTAAGACCACATGTTATCAACTAAAAATTTCATCATTTACAAAAGAGAAAATGGTCTTAAACATGTAGGATTATATCTATAACCTAAAAAAAACAGTGACAAAATATAATAACATCTAATATGACATTTCAAATTATATTTTTATGACACAAAATTATAAAATAAATTTAGTTTATTATATTGAAATTATCTAGGGAGATGTCTAGTCGCACTACCATAACCGGTTGAGGATGGGCCTCGTTAGAAAGACAACCCAAAATCAAACCTCACGGAGGTTGTTGCACCCATGCTAAGGAGAAGATACAAGTCAAACCTCGTTAGCTTAGTGTGGGTGCGGCACACACCAGGTGTGATCCCCGTGTGATTTTGATGACTTCGATGTCTGTGGGTCATAGTTCCTCAAGCCGCATGTCAAGCCTGATATAGTCATTGATGAAATTAGACCACTTGACTAAAAAAAAACATATATATAGAGAAACAATATTTAGAAATCCGGAAATCGATAAAGTTAAGAGCCTATTTAATCTAAAAATGATGTCTTTATAAGGTTCAACATTTTCTAGGAACTAACATGGTATTGATTTCTTTGAATCTAATCCCAACAAAAAATATTTTTTATATGTATTCTTGATACTAAGTAGTAATGAAATTCTTAAAAGAATGTTCATTCCTTTATCCTAATTAATCAAACTAATCATGTATTTTTCAATTTTATTATAATTTTTTTAATATATAATGTTATTTTTCAAAAAATAGTTTTGAATGTAACTAATTCATTTGATATTTACTTTTAATTTAAACATCTTGAGACTAAGTAGTAATGAAATTTTGAAAACAATGTTCATTCCTTTATCTTAATTAATCAAACTAATTATGTATTTTTTAATTTTATTATAATTTCTTTAATATATAATGTATTTTTCAATTTTATTATAATTTTTTTAATATATAATGTTTATTTTCAAAAAATAGTTTTAAATGTAACTCATTTATTCGGTATTTACTTTTAATTTAATTTAAACATCTCTTTAACATATTCATTTATTTTAATATACAATATTATCAATAAAAATAAATGCAAAAATACTTTCCAAAACATATTTCGTATACCTATGTCGACGTGATTTCAAAGTAAAGTCTCTTTATCATATATTAAGAAAATTCTAAATGTTTTACTTTACTTATAAACCATTGGATCTTCTTATTTACATTAAATATGATAAATGTCAAACACTATACCCTTCAAATATGTTACTATCATTAAATCATCTCACAAAATCAATTATTTAGATCATTCAGAGCTCAATGACTCTAGGAAAGTATACTCACTTTTCCCCGTGGAAAATCCCCACTATCAAATTTAGTTCCACCATTAGATCAAAATCACATTCAATATAAAATTTAGTTCCAGCATTAGATAGTACTCACATTAAATCTCAAGGAATATGGTTTATACTATATTTCTAATACAATTATGCATTATATTTCAACATCTTTTCATTTTGTTAAAAAACACTCAACCTTAATTATATGTATCAATATAATATGATTACATTATATTTTCAACATTTTTTCATTTTAATTTTAATTTTTTATTTTATTTTAAAAACACTTTTCAACGCTCAACCTTAATTATATATATAAATATAATATGATTATATTTCAAAATAATAAAGATTATTATTCTTTTAAAATTTGAAGAGCTTCATCTTCCGTCTCCAATATTATAATAAGTAGCAATTTGATGATTATCCTTAATTGTTCAAATTAATTGCCATACAACACTCAAAATTAAGTACTTTTTCTACTGTAATCATATCACCAAGATTTTTTGTTAATGAGTTTAGTTGTAGGCTAGAAAAGGAATGTTATGTTTTTGTAAAATGTGAATTTTTTTTGTGTGGAGGAAAACCATTAATTTTAAGTCGAAATATGATTTTGTTATTAAATTTGGAAATTTAATCAAACTTTAAATCAATTATGTGTCCTTCCATGACCTTAGTATCTAATTAAAAATATTTCAATTATTTTCTGCGTCATCGATTGGAAATTCCCCCACCTCAAGTTTCAATGTCAAATCACCGACTTTAGATAGGTGTTGGCCTCTATACTTATCAAATTTCGTAAATATTAAGCTAGTTACTTGTTAGGTGAAAGTGTTAACTCTTGTACTTACTAAAATCTTGTCCAAAATATATATAACCCCATGATGGAAATTAAAATTAGAACCCTCACTCCATACAACTAAAACCATTTTTCATTAACTAAAACATTTAATTTCTAGTGGTGTTCAGTGATTTTATGGATTATGAGTCATTACAAATTATTCAATAGTGGTCATTAGAAATTATTCGAGTTTAGATGGCTTAATTTCTATTGACATTTTGAATCAAGAATTGAAACTGAGTTGTTGCAACCTCACACAATTCAATAATAAAAAAAAAAAAAAACCTCAAAGTGGTCTCAACAAACCAATAAGATAAGAAAAATTGAAAGATCTATATTGGATCATTATCTTATTTTTCCATCTTTCTTAATGTTTTCAGAAAGGAAATATTGGATGATCGAACTTGAAGGGTCATTTTTACCATCAAGTGTCAGTTTGGAGACTTAGGGAACTTTCTGAAACATGTTTAACAATTAAAAGAAAAAATTATGGTCCAAAAACTACGTCTTGCACTAAAAAATTGTGCATTATCCTAGACTCATATAAATTTTCAATGGTACAAGAAAGACATCAATTGGAGATTGTATGCAAAAGTTATACCTCACAGAAGTTGGCATTTTGTTTTGAGTCCCATGGTTTGATAGGATTCCATGTCAACCCCTCTTACTAATGGAAATTGGGCTAGCCACATGGGTACTATCAGGAAGTCTCTAAAAGGGTCATTTTTTAACTCTAGTTGAGAACTAAAGGAGTCCAACTTGACCTCTAGTTGGTTATCTTGATATGTTAAAACTAAGCCACTAGGATGAGTAGGGTTTATATTCTATACTATGGTAACTCGATCCAGAATAGAGTGGAGAAATTGTCTGTGGGAGTTAGAGAGCACAATAGAGGAGGTTAGTGTTTTATAGTAGCATAATAGGCCATAAGCCTTAGGAAACTCCATAGAGAATGTCATTTCCTTTATACTTACATTATTTTCCATACAAGATAGCAAAGAGAAAAATAACCTTACCTTCTAGTTGGAATTTTTCCTGTAATGGTTTCCTCGGGCATATATTTATGTTCATTGTTAATGGTGTCTGATTATATTGGTTTTTATATAATTTCCATATCTTATCTATTCCATGCATAAGCATAAAATAAATAATTAACAAATATTGAATCCAAAAGAATTTCATTTTCATTCTATAAATTTTAATTAATTCATAATATCCATTTTACTAAGCTATCAATTCGATCATTCACAATCATTTACAAAACATTGATAACCAATAAGAATTATTGGTTCTCAACTTTCATAAACCAATAACATTTCTACTAAATGTTATGTTTCCAAACACCTTGTTTCTCATTGGAGAGGACATTACGAACATTCAAATGAGCTAAATGTTATGTCTCCAAACACCACCTTTCTTAGTGTAGATGACATTAAGAACATTGAAATGAGAAGTTGGAAGAAATATGTTATATGCACCTCATTAACCTTAATAAATTAAAAGAGCTAATTAACTTAGATTTCTATTTATTGAAATAAACATATTTATAGTTTTTACATCGAAGGGAAAGTCTAAGCAGATCAACTTGAAGGGATCAACACGTCGACACAACTGCCAGTGCCTAACCCCGAGGTCATCGAGGAGATTTGACCTTGTGACCTACCAACATGCAATAGCAACAGGAGCTTGACCAACTGAGTCAAACCTTGGCGCTATCAACATTTTTATAGTTACATGTGTTTAAATCTAATTGCGTGGATTGCATTAAGTCAATACACCCCAAAACAATATTGGTAATATTTTCTAGCATAAAGAAATCAACATGACGAATCATAAAATAAATATGTAGTGTCTAAATCAACATGATGAGTCATAAAAAAAATATGTGGTCTAAAAACTTAGGTAATATATGAATATAGTTGATATGCACATTTCACTAAAATCAAATATTCTCTACTCCTTTCATCCTTCTTATATGTTTTTTTATTATAAAGAATTCATAAAATTATCATAATAAATATTTAATTGAAGCAATGAAAATTTTTCTTAAATATGTTTGTGGAGTCTTGGTTAAATGGTGATGAGATGGGTTGTTATGGCATTCATCACAGGTTCAATTCCCTTCCTTGATTGTCTTTAAATTATTAATATTTTGATATACATATATATAACAAAAACAAAACTTAATTATTTATGCATCTTGATTTAATCACTTGCCACCATCTTAAATAAAATAAGTAAAACATTAGAATAGTACCTTTGACTTAATATAAGAAAATGCAAGCTTCAAAATATCAATCACATCTTACTAAATTAATTAAAATATATTTTTGTTAAAATGCCCAATACAACTTCATTAAATGTACTTATTATTAAATACAATATAACGCCTACCAAACAATCAAAACAGATTATTCAAACTAAAGAAAAATAACTAACAATCAATGGCCGTTAAAAACAGATTATTCAAATTAAAGAAATGCCATTGGCAATCAATCCACGTACACAATTCGGAAATACAAAACAATTTCATGGTATGACATAGCTACTCTCAGCGCACGAAGACCAAGCACTTCCTTATGGACTCATCTGAACCCAAATCCCTAAAATTTGGGCCAGTGGAGGGATAAATATAAAAACAGCGTGTTCAGTCTCCAATTTCGATACCCAACAAACAGAATTTCGAATAAAGGAAAATGTCGGTGCCAAATGAAATCTACGTCTCTCGCAAGTCCCAGCATTTGGGGAAGAAACTGGGATGACACACGCTCCCTTCAGTGGAAACCCCATTCTAAATAGCAGTCCATGCAACGCAACAAACAGTAATACTACGACCACCAAAACAACGAACCGCGATTCAGAGCACAGCAGAGACCAGAATCAACATACACTAAAAAAAATGTAGCAGGCCAGGAAGCAAGCCAACAAACAATGGTAACAGCCATACAATCGAACGAATACATTGCTTGCGTAAACCACAACAGCCCGACCGGGAGCACAGTTCTCGTCGCTCGGGACGTTGGTTGCGATGGCGTGTTGATACATGGAAGAACTGCCTCGCATGAAAGAAGCGCTTCACTTGTACGGAAGGAACCTAAACGTAGAGTAGAGTATATGGTTTATGGAAAGGGGCTAATCCTATCTATTCGTGGATCGTATTTATATTTATTTGTTTTTTCAATTGGATGAGTATATGGTTTATGGAAAGGGGCTAATCCTGGTCTATTTATCGATCGTATTTATATTTATTTGTTTTTATATTGGATAATTAATGGGTTTCTATAATGGGATGTTATTCTTTTTATTTTTTTCAAATTTTAAGGGATATTTATATTTTTTTTGGGATAAGGTTAAAGGAGTAAAGTTGGTTATTCTTAGTCTTGCTAAGTCATAAATTTCTGGTATATCTAGTTCAATTCACTATAACATATATGTATGCAATTCAAGAGAAACTGGAACGTAAATGCCTTCTATTTTTTGAAGTCCTCCAACATATCCCATTTTGCTTATTGGTAAGGAGAAAATATTGATAGTGTATTTTTGAATTGTAGGTGACCCAAAACTATGTGACAAGCGACACTCATGAACATCATCCTTTTGACAATCAAAATCATGAAAAGTGAAAGAAGGTGAGCCTAATATCTTAACAATAACAATCTTCCTCTCATCATTATATAGGTATGTGATGAGCCACACTCACCAACATCATCCTTTTGACCATCAAAATCATGAAAAGCGTAAGAAGGTGAGCCTAATATCTCAAAAATAATAATCTTCCTCTCATCATTATATAGGTCACTAACGTGCTCTTCAAGTTTTTGTTTGGACTTCGGCATGTCATGAATAGTTTCATTTTTCTAGGTCAACTATAGTAACAAGAAATAGTTTCATTTTTCTAGGTCAACTATAGTAACAAGAAATCATGATCATCTTTCGATGTATTATATTGACCAAACAATCTCCTTTTATCTTCTTGAAGAGGGGTAACTACTTCATTAAGCATTTTTATGGGGTATTTGAACTAAATAGCTTGACCTACATTCCGAGCATTTTTCTCCTTCAAGTCGCAAATTTAATTCTTCAAGAAAAGTTTTTTCAGTGAGATCAAGACTCAATAAAATAAGGACTAAACTTCCTCCTCCAAACCATTAACAAGGACAATCTTGGTCTTAAATTCATTTTCAAGATCTTGGAAATAATTTCCGATGGTTAACTATAAATTTTCAACGTTCCATATTTTCTTAGCTATAAAAGAATAAAAAAAATGCTTATGTGTTGCATTATCTTCTTGTAGTATAGTAATCTCAAACTACAAGTGAAGCACCTCATTAAGAAACTGATCAATTTCCTTCTTGTCATGCATTTATTCTTCCATATTTTCTTTGCTATAAAAGACTCGAACAAATGCTTAAGTGTTGCATTAACTTCTTGCAATATAGAAACATCAAACTACAAGTGAAGCACCTCATTACAAAATTGATCTATCGGCTTCTTGTCATGGATTTCTTGCATTCTTTCGCCCATATTTTCTAAATTGTTTAGAGTAAAATAAAGGAGTGAGCTGAAGGAAGAGTAACCACTAGCTAATGCATTAAAAATAAATTATATATGAGGCCATGCTACTCAAAATATTAAGATATGTGTGGATATCTTAGATATATGTTGCATTTTACCTATAAATACTTCATCCAAATCACCTTATTTAATGTGAATTCCTTACAATTTCAACTTTAAAAATCCAAATATCATTGTTCTGCAACAACAAAAATCCAATACTTTGTTGTTTCAAACATGATTTGCATCAACTTTGCTAAAAAAATCTAATTTATATCTCAATATAAAGCTTTATATATATATATATATATATATATATCCTTAATAAACATTTCCCAAAAAGTAATTTTAATGGTTTTCCTTCCATTCCCTCATGGGGGTGTAATCTCCGGAGGGAATTTATGGTGAATGATGTAAGGGGATACTACTTGTCCATTTTTTGACATTGTGTGGCATGACATGAGTACTCGTGCTTTGGTTGATAACCTTACATCCTCGCACTATAAATGCATGACTCCAGAGCTAGGGTGGCAGAGGTAGGTGGTGCAGCGTAGTGGAGATGATGTGATATCCTCACTCTGCTACCTATGGTATGATGGTGAAGTGAGTTACATCTACTTGGAAGTATTTGTCCTGTGCTTTGCTTTCGCTGGTATCATTTTTCATTGTAGTGATATAGGGAAATCCCAATTAGGAAGCTTAGTTATGTTGATGAGAGATTTAAGTCAATGTTTTTCGTCTTATTCATGCATAGTACATAGCCCAGACTAGTCTTCAAACTAGTGGTTTGTCTTTCGAAATAAACCCTTCAAGTTAATGAATTTGGATGTATCTTTCTTCCTTTCCTAGTATTCCTTTCTCATTGTTGGTATCCTGGAAATTTCTTTGTCTAGTTCTAGTACGAGGGATTTCCCTTTCTACTTAAAGGTGAAGAATTTCTTTTGGTTGTTGTGTTACTTCTCTTTTGTAAGTCTAGGTTAACTCTTGTTTTGGGGAATAGGGGTTTTGTAATATCAATTAGGAATTCCCTTTTTTCATTACCTTTTGAATCATTGTGAAAAAAATTCTATTGGTCATTATCTTTGGGCATGGTTCAGTGGGCTACTTGAGTCTATGGATTTTTAGTGTGGTGCATTGTGAGTGGGCTTCTCAAAGTTCCACTAGGGTTATGCCCTTGAGATGTCGTGAATTTTATGTCTCCCTTAAATTTGGAATGCATATATGGAGTTTGGGGGACAACTTGTATGCATTTCAGTTTTGCAGTGAAGGTTCAATGCTTTGTCCCTTTGTTTGGTTCACTCGTCGTGATCCTCTCTTAGGTTGTAGGAATTAGTCTCTTCTCCCATATACCATGCCTCCTTGCTATAAAATGATAGGTAGAAGAGGGGGAGCTAGCCATGTTCGTACTCAACATCGTAGGTTGTTTTCTTGGGGATCAATTGTGTCCTATTTTGATCTAGTCCCTCTAGAAGTATGAAGGGGAATTCTTCCACTGCAATTGAAAGAGCTTAGGGATCACCCTTTGTTTTTTTATTTAGAAATTGGAGGAAAGGTTTTGAAATGGCTTCTAGACCGAGGAAATTTTATGAAGAGGAGATTGTGCTTTTTGCATTCTCTCTTTGTTGATGAACAATTGGATACTCTTTCATATGGTTTTAATAGAAAAACAATTTGACAATTACAAGTTTTTTGTTGGTTAGGATGATATGAAATGCCCTCTAAGGAATATCATATATCTCCTTGATGATATTGATTCTCGTTTGAGTAGGGTGGAAAATTATGTGGTGTCAGACTCAGCCTTAGTGGACCAAAATGATCTTTCTAGAGGCCCTACTAACCCGCTCGATGATAATCCTCCAAATTGTACATTTATCTCTTCTTATTAAGGAACTTCATTGCCTTGGAAGTTTTTGTTTTGTGGTTTGCAAATGCTTTTGCGGCTACTAATGTTTCTCATGGTTCTCTTTGTGAAGATATATGGTGATGATATATTTTGGGAGTGCGCTTGGTTTGTCCTCAGCACCTCTCTTGATAGAGTTTTCTCAACATTTGGATGTTGTGGCATACCTTCTATTTTATGGAAAATTTCTTTGGACAAGTCACTTTATCCCTTGTTTTTGAAGGGTCGAAGTAAAGACTAGTGGATGGGTTCAGGACAGGTTTGTCTGCTAGTCTTCGTTTGGGTTTTGGCATGGAAGAATTATGGCGATGGACCTTTCGGATCTAGCATACATTTCATGGTTTGCTCTTGGCCTATGTTGTATGATAGTTCATTTCTTTTTACTGTACCTTTAGGCTCTCAACAACATAATCCAAACCTCTTTCCTCAGACATTGTTGTGGTCTCTAGTGTTTTGGTTTTAGTTTGTGGGTAGCCAGCACTATGTGTTATGAGTGTCGATGTTTAATATAGTTTGGGAAAGACCTATATTAACATGTTAATATATCTTTCAATGTTTGGATATTCGATCTCAATGTACAATCTCTTATATTGATCTCTAATATTAATGAGAATCCTTTGCACTAGTTTAAAAAAAAACGATTTTCCTTCCAACCTTTTTTTTTTTAAATGTAAAAGATTGCTCACAACATAAATTTTAATCATAACATAAGATTTAAAATTGAATGACATGGTGGACATAATCACCGAAGCCGTGCTCTAGGTTCGGTTTTTTTGATAACGAGACATTCTTTGAACTCGACTCTATTGAAATAAGTTTGGGAAATCGATTTAACAACCCTTGTGCCTTATTGAGGTAAGACTATGCTAAAACCAAGTTCCCATAAAACTTATTGAATTTTGCTTATACCGATGGTTGTATTTCGATAACCAATGAATGATAATCGTTGCTCCTATTTAGAAAAAAATCCCTAGAAGATTCTACCTAACAACAACACCATAATTTTTTGTAAGAGCGATCCACGCAATCTACACCACACCATTTATTTTAAGCTCCCAAATAAATCATCTGACCCTATGCCCATTGTCCAATCTCGAATTCCCTTTATTGATAAATTTCTATCACCCCAGCTCATTCACCTAAATAGTGGCTTCTCTTGAGAACACAACGGGTGGGAATTTGGCATTCTCGATATATGGGGATCCAAATATGATGATTTGAATTAATCGAGGGACGTCACCATATCCAACCTCAAGAACTACGAAAAATCTTGCGAGGGGTCCCACTTAATAATTCCAACAAATAGATCTATGCATACTCAGCAGCCAAAGTAGCGGGGCCTGTAAATAAAAAACCATGGAGAAAATAAGCCAAACAGAATCAAAGCAACTACTTTAATCCGTAGGCCAAGAGAACCATATCGGAAATCAATCAAACAAATCTTATCTGTAATAATAAAATTTGTAAAACCTATTCAAGAAAATAAAAGTTCAACGGAGAAATGAAATGTTAACTCTCACCATGTATTACTATCAAATATTATTTTATTAATATTAATTCTAACTCTCTAAGAATTACTAATATCGTATAAAAATATATAGAAACATTATAAAGATATTTTCATTTATAATATTTGATATAAAGAAATAAGTTAATAGTTTAAGATTCAAAAGAATGTTGCAGGAATGAAAACATGTTTTTTATGGATCAATCGCAAATTATTTTAAGTGGGTGTGTTTTATTTTGAATAATAGCAATGAGTCAACCTGCATTCACATATAGTAATAAGTATTTTTGGTACTAGTCTTTGGTACTAATTTAACAACTAAATTATAATAAATTTTCCAATCAATATCAATTAAAAATAACTGTAATAATAAAAAATAACAATCTTACATCAACTTATACTTTAGTTCATTAAAACAATGTCAATTAGAAAAAAACCAACCTTTAGTTTATTTAAACAATGTCAATTAGAAAAAAACCAACATTGACGAAAAATTCAAAAAAATGCATGACCTTTTCATATTTTGTAATTGAATGAAAAGAAGAGAATATACCTGCTTCCGGCATATGTATTGAAACCTTGACGTTGCAAACATAGGCTTACTATCCACTTGGCCCAGCCACACAAATGAATCAAAGCATGAGATAAACAATAAAATGAAACACCAAACCCCATAAAATCTATATCTCCCTTCATAAAAATAACATTGTCAACACCTTTAAAATATAAAAATCAATAAAATGATTTCGGGTGTAGGTTTAAATACCTCGTAGATTTAAGGCTGGAAATAGATCTCACAAAATCTCAAATAAAAAAAAATACGACACTTGCCCTCAAATAAACAATAAAAATTCTATTGATATCCAAAATAACTGAAATAATATAACAAATAAATAATATAAAAGAAACAGTGTGTCGTTGGAGCATCACTATTAAACTGCTGATTTTACGATTTTGCATTATTGCCAAAGCCTTCGCATTGAAGGCAGCCTTTGGGTTATTTAAATGATTCATGGTTCTTGATTTTTGTTATTAAATAACATGTTCCTTTAATATTAGAAAAAAGAAGTTAAATTTATGTTGTAATAACTGAAAGGTCTATGTCACGTTAATTTAGAGACAAAATGCAGAACATTATATTCATTTTAGAAATAAACGTTTGTTGTAAAGTTGTTTAGAAATTATGTCGGAAAATTATTTTAAAAAATGAAAGGCCGAAACATACTATATAGGAAAAAACCCAAATCCAGGAAAAGTCTAATTTTTTTAATTACAAAGGTTTTTTTAAGAAGATAAAGAATTACTAAATTCTCACATGAGTAATTCTAGAAATTTAGTTTTTTTTTTGAAACTTGAAGTGGGTGGATAGCTTTACTTTTTTAATAATATGTCAAAAGATATAATATAGAATATATTTGATAAGGCATTTAAAGAAATCATCAAATTGTTTCAATTTTGGTTGGCTTTTAACTCTTTGAGGTGGCCAAGAGACATGGTTTCTTTGTGGTAGATTGAGGTCACCAAGAATTTGGTTTATATCAATGAATAGAGACGCACTACCAAATTTACAAAATAGAAATTACAAAAGTTTTTTTGTACAAAATAAAGAACTATTATAAAATAATTATAAAGTTATAAAAAATATATTTATAGAAGTTGGTAATATTACAATAGTGAAAGATACTATATATTTAGTCATATTTTCTTTAATTTCAAGTTTATGATGATTATCAATATTTTAATCAATTTGTACGAGCTTATTTTAAAAGAAAAATATTAAATTTTAGCTTCAAAACCATGGTAAAAGAGCTAAAAGCTAAACTTGATATGTCTCTAAAAAAATTGAGAAAATGAAATGAATTATTCAACTTATAAACATTTTGTATATGAACCACTAGATGAAAAACAAATAAAAGATAAAATTACATTAAATTTTTATATAAATATATATATATATATATATATATAATAGAAAATAATTTTGAATATCATTTCTTCCTAATTTACAAAATTGATTTAACCTCTTCATGAATAATAAAATTGAAATTGTTTGCTAATCATGAATATGAAAATTCACTAAGCCCATGCTCAAATAATATTGACACTATCGATGAAAGAACAAATTCCATCTTAAAAAATAGATAAATAATATTTTATACCTTAATTTCAGTAATATAGTTTTGATTTGATTATATATATATATATATATATAATTCAATCACTAATTTATTTTGATTTTCATATTAAATTTGACATGGAATATAAACATATGTTGGAATTGTGTTATCTTATTACAAAGGCATGGAGTAAGATGACATGTTATCAACTTAAAATTCCATTATTTTAAAAGAAGGAAATGGTCTTCAACAAGTAAGACTAGATCTATAACCAAAGAAAAAAATTGATTGAGAATAGAGTAACATGTAATATGACATTTCGAAATATATTTTTATAATTCCATTATTTTAAAAGAAGGAAATGGTCTTCAACAAGTAAGACTAGATCTATAACCAAAGAAAAAAATTGATTGAGAATATAGTAACATGTAATATGACATTTCGAAATATATTTTTATAACATAATTTCTAAAAATAATTTTGTTTAATTTGTTTGGAAGTGAGGAAATATATAGGGTTGAGGGCGTATTTAATCTAAAAATGATGTCTATATGAGGGTTAACATTTTCTATGAACTAGTATTTATTTTTTTGAATCTAATCCCAAAAGAATGATATTTTTATATATGCTCTTCACACTAAGTAGTCATTAAATTTTGAAAAGAATGTTCATTACTTTATCCTAATCAATTTATGTGTATTTCAATTTTATTATCATTTTTTTTACTATATAATATTTATTTTCACAGAATAGTTTTGCATGTAACTAATTAATTTGATAAATATTTCTAATTTAATTTAAATGTCTTTTTAACATATTCCACATGGATTTAGTTTAATATATAATATTATAAAGAAAAATAAATGCAAAAGGTACTTTCCAAAAGTTATTTCCTATAACTATGTCAATATTATTTCAAATCAAAGTCACTTTATTATATTAAGAACTTTCCTTTATAAATAATTGAGTGGATTAGTAAAATGATAAAAATTCAAAGTGTTCGAAATTGCTCGAAACCAGTGAAAAAATAAATATCTCGTCAACTAAATCCAACACAACTCGTTTCAATCTTAACCGATATCGTATGCTCTTGATATCACGTTTTGACAGTTTTCTCAAACAACTAAAATTTTAAAAATTGAGTTGCAGATATGCCTAGTCAGCAGTCCATACGCTGACTTGACATATGATTGGGCAAAGTGATTGTGAATTTTTGGGCCATTTTTTATTTGACAATTGTGACATTCATGTAGGTTAATTTGTGGTGGGTTTTTATTGGTTAAGGATCAGCCAATGGCGGAGAGCCATGTGGGAAAATTCTTTGCTGCCACATGGCCTCCTTTTTGGTATATCAAAATCTTGCATGGCCAGAAGGAATCGAACCGTAAACCTCCAGGGTGGCAACACAATGCTCCACCACTACACTACTAGTGATTCTTATTTACCATAGTTCACGGCTTCTATTTGAAGTTTCGTGGGTTTCACATTGGGGGTTGGGGTCGAGGTTAACCCCTAGACCTAGACAACCCCAACCCATGAGACTGGAGTTCAAGGTGAACAAGGCTGCGGGGTTAACCCCGACTCCAAACCACATGCCCCACCATAGTTCAATGAGAGTTGAGTTATTACTTGGCACAATTTTTATTTAAATCAGTGAGAACCAGGCCCAAACCACGAGATAATATAACCACACAATGTATCAACAAACATACCGCACTCTGATGGCAGTCCATTAACCTGGTGATTATAAGACTTACCACTTCACATGCAACTGGTAATGGAGCTTGATTTAAATTTACGTTGTGGTGTTTAAAACATATTTCCAGTCAAACCATGGTTCAATCTAAGCTTGGGGTAAGGTTATTTTAGCACGCAATTGGAAAACCCAACCAAAGTTCTGTCACCGTGCCACAGTCACAACCTGGGTCAGAAGATGGTGAGATTTTGAATTGTCTGAGATCTATGACGGATTTAGCGCCATGTGCCCCGATTTGGAGTCACCAAGTTTTTTAACCAATTGACAATTTTCTCCCAAACCTACGCGAATCTCATTGGTTCATGGAAAAAATTTCACTCTACGACCCCAAAAATTGCGGAAAATGTAGGATAGAGAACATGTGGGTGTGAAATGTAAGACAACTAGCATGTAAATTGTTCTGGAACAAAAATTAGTTTTGTTTTGACCTTTATGAGTGTAGAAAGAGCCTGACTATGGGTTTTTTACTGTCTCGAGCCATTGGAGACAATATTTTTTCAAAATGACCACTGCAAATTGATGTAAACATGCATTTTTTTGCATAATGAAAGAGGACCAACATTTGAAGCTCAACCATGAGATGAAGCCCATGACAGGAAAACTCCTTCTTCATTTGTTGTCTTTTGTTTCTGTTATGGTATTACTGTCTCTGTTATTTGCTACAAAACTGAGTAAAAAATTTAATTTATGTGTTATGGAAACTTTTCTAATTGTATTTAAAACATAAAAGTTCACTTGTAAATTTCATAAAAAACATTCAAGTTTTCATATACATATCATGTTGGTATCAGATATTTTTTTCTTTGCATGTATTGAATTTTTAAATTTGTTGCAAGTGTTTTTTAATGCTTAAAAGGTTGAAGCTCAAAAGAGGAGAAGGAAAATGGCATTGGGCATTCCAACCTGGGAAAGGACAGCATGCAGGTGGACTTCATTAGTATGGACAGCGTGCCAAAGAAGGACAATGAAGATGAAGAAGACGAGTATGGGTGCAGAATTATGGAAGAGCCGCCCTCCCTAGCTCATGAACAGTGAATTCGACCTCCCTCAGCTTACTATGGTACATATGTTCAACTTCATTGGAAGCATTTTTGGTCTTTTGTAGATGTCATCAACTATAAAAGCTGTATGCTATATTAGCTCACTCTTTCCTGCTAAATTAAAATTCATGCACTATACGCCAGTTTCCCTTCTAAGGGCGGTGAAATTTTTTTCAAAAGAACTGGTTTCCCACTCAAGGCAGTTCAGTTTTTATGTTAAGCATGGACATCAAGCCCAGCTCTTAGGCTCACACAGCTGAAGCTGGAGCAGTTTTGTACTAGTATGTTTTATAAATAGAATTAGTTTTGCTGAGAAAAAAAAAAAAAGGAGAAGGAAAACGTGTGGGAGAAATTAGTCAGGCCAGTTGAAAGAGAACACATTTTCCACAATCTCCACCACAAGTTTCATCTCAAGTTTCACCAAATGTCTCACCAGTCATGGCACGTTAAGGAGAGCATAAAAATATGACCAAGGATAAGAAGGCATTTAGGAAATAATTCTTTGACATGAGTGAGATGGTGAAAGTTCTCTACGAGGAAAGGAATTTAAGGTT
This sequence comes from Pinus albicaulis, assembly GCA_034641835.2. Taxonomy (NCBI): domain Eukaryota; kingdom Viridiplantae; phylum Streptophyta; class Pinopsida; order Pinales; family Pinaceae; genus Pinus; species Pinus albicaulis. Next base: position 635,982,060 of record CM076575.1, read on the forward strand.
GCAATTTGAGAGCCGAAACCCTCCAAAATAAAATGGAAGACATGGACACAACACTCCATAAGGGAATGGATGGGATGGTGATAAACCACCTCTAACTCCACATTTCTCCTCACCTCCATATTCACCTCCATCCTTATCAAGTACTCAAAATTATGCTAAAAAATGAAAGTATTTGAATGGTGTGGAACCTAAACCACTGCATAGATCTCGTTGTTCTAAATTTGACGCAAATCATTTCGTGAAAAACCGACACAATATGCCCCCAGAAATGAGTTATGTTCTTTTTCCCAAACAGGGAAAAAATTGGTAAAAATTGTGGAGGCAACCCAGTCAGCAGTTCGTATAGTTGACTGGGCCTATTGACTGGACATTGTTAACTAGGTTCGTTGGGACAATCAAGCCTCGCCAATTGTTTGAATTCTGGTCGTCCTGGTTGGTGTATTTTCATTGGCTGGTTGGTGGCCAACCACATGTTGCCACGTGGCCCAACTGGAGGTCGCCATGTGGCAGAACATGGGCCAACATAGTTTTCGATCAATTAGGTAACTGAACTGGTACCTAACTTTTTAAGGTAGGAAAAAAAGCACACAATTTTGAAAAGTGGTGATGCAGAATCACCCTTTTTTTTAGCATAGTTTTAGCACTTTAAATTTTCTTATGACTTTTTTTCTTTTTTTTCTTTTTTTCTTTTTTTTTTTAAGTCATGATTTTTATGTCGATTTTGGAAAATGGTGATGTAAAATTAGCTTCGTTTTTTTTAGCATATTTTTGGAACTTTAAATTTTCTTTGATTTTTTTTTTAAATGTCATGATTTTCATGTTGACTTTGAAAAGTGGTTATTTTTTATTAATCATGTATACTAATTTTGAAAAGTGTTGATGCAACATCAATAATTTTTGTTTAGAGTGGTGATTTACATCTTGCTAATAAAACATAAAAATAAAATACGAAGACATGACAAAAGAAAAATCAAATATGTAAAAAAAACAAAAAAGAACAAGAGAAAAAAAACCAATAAAAGTGTAAAAATAAACAAAAATAACTTGTTAAAAAAAAAAGTTAATTTTTTTTTTTTTAAATTAAATATAAAAAGGGAAAAGTTCAAAAAAAAACACAATTTAAAAAAAACAAAAAAAAATATTTTTGCTTAAAAAAGGAAGAATAACCTAATTATAAAAATGATAAAATTAAAAAATAAAAAGTAATTAAAATTTAAATAATCAAAATACTAAAATAAAAAATAATTAAAATTCCAAAATTAAATTAAAATTAAAAAAAATTAAATAATAAAAAATTAATGCAATATATATATATATATATATATATATATATATATATATATATATATATATATATATATATATATAATTTAAAAAAATTAAAATTAAAATTAAAATTAAAATTAAAATTAAAATTAAAAAGAAATAATAATAAACTATTTATTTTTTAAATTTAATTTATATTTTAAAATATATTTTATTTTTTATGTTTAATTTGGCATTTTTTGTTTTTTAATTTTTTTTACTCTTATTTTTTCAATTTAAAGAAAAAAATGAATTTTCTTTTTTTTTTTCATTTAAAATTGTGTTTTTCATATATTTGTATAATTCTTTTTAAATCTGATTTTTTATCTAAATTTAGGGTTTAAATTAAAAAAGGAATTAAATTTTCATTATTTGATTTTTTTTTTTTAATTATTATATTTTTTTTAATTTAAATTTCTAAATATTATTATTTTTCATTTTATATTTTTTTGGTTATGTAATTTGTTTTTTAATTATTAATAATTTTTTTTATAATTTAATTTTTTTTCTTGTTCTTTCAATTATTATTATTATTATTATTATTATTATTATTATTTGCTATTTAAAAAAAAAAAATTGTTTTTACATGTGATATTTTATCTTTTATACGATGACTAAAAATCATTGGAAATTTATTTACATAAACGTTTTTATTGTATCTTTCATGTTATCCTTGATTTTTTAAGGCTTTTTAGGGACACGACATTTTATCTTTAATACCATGCCAAAAAATTGTTGGAATTTTAAGACTTTTGATATTTTATCTTTAATGTCATGTTTATTGTTAAAATGTTAAGGTTTTTCAGAGTCATGATATTTTATCTTTAATGTCATTATTAAAAATTGTTGAAATTTACCCTGGTAAAAAAAAATTCCAACATCAACATTTTTTGTTTTCAACGTGTTCTTTGCACACAAGAAATTGGCGACGTTATTCTAGCATCAAGAATACACTTTTTGTTTTCAAGCTATGCTTTGCACACACGAAATTGGCGACATTATTCCCACATCAATGCTTTTCTTTTTCACTTTTTTTTGCACACAAAAAATTGGCGACATTATTCCAACAACAACACTTTTTGTTTTTAGGTTGTGTTTTGCACACCAAAAATTGAATTTTACTTCCATTTTTAAAAAATGTTAAAACCTTACCCCGAAAAAAAAAGGTTATTCCAAAATATAACTTTTGGTTTTTGAGTTGTTTTTTCATGGTTTTTTGATGTTTTTTTTGTAAGAGTTCTCATTTTGGGGTAATAGTTCCCGTTTGGTCAGTAAATATGTTGGCCACCAAAATTATGGTTAAGGTCCAAACTAAACTTTGCAAGAAACGAACGTTGGACCTAGCATCAGACATTGTAGTGTCTTAACCATCGGGGCCATGATGCTCCTTGCTAAACCTTATGACCAAACTTCTGTTTAAACATTCATACGACGAATGTTTGGGGTAAGGGGCGAGGGCTTAGCGCCCCCACCCCCCCATTTATGCATATGACCCATGGACGAGAACCATCAGAGAGACGTAGTGGAGGCTACAGTTTAATTAAAAGAAATATTTAATTAACCATGTTTATTATAGTTTCAATTCAGATTTAAGGCTGCAATGAGCATTTTAAGTGTCCAACAATTTTTCCCAGAATTGTCCGAAAATAGTGCTTGGTTCTGGAATTTGGGGAATTTGTAGAGAAACTAGCGGCAAAGCTAAGGAGGCTCATAGCTTCATTTTTCTACAAATTTGGGAGCAGAAAGAGGCTAGATAGGCATTTTTGACAGTTCTGGAGCTAATGGAATAGATTTTGAAGCCAATTTAGCAATGTAAATTTATGTAATCACCATTTTTAGCATAATGATATAGGACCAAACCATTGGAAGCTGGACCAAGGAAATGTAGCCCAGGAGGGGTGAACTCCTTCATTACTTTCTAGGTTGTGGTTATTTTTATTCTTTATTTTTTTATTGTTTTCTACTATTTTCAAAGTTATAATTCATGCTTTATGTGTATAAAAATTAACATAAAGGCTCATAAAACTAATTCTTTTCAGTAAGATCTCTTATAGACCAAGCTTGGTATCAGAGCTTAGGTTTTATTTGATGTTGTGAGGATTTAATTGTTGAAAAGTGTTTCGAATGCTTACAAGGTTGAATTTCAAGAGAGGAAAAAGAAATCTCGTGGTTTGAAGTCCTCAATTTAGGTCAAGGACAAGGACAAAAAATTTTCCACAATATCCACCGTAGATTATTCCTCAAATTGCAGTCGAAGATTAAACAAGTATCTCTCACAAACGAGGAGCTCATAATATGTCAGAAGAAGAAAAATATTTTAGAAAGTATTTCTTTGACATGAATAAAATGGTGAGGGTTCTCTATGAAGAGAGAAACTCAAGATTGCAGGGTGAAAGTTCCAAGTCTTTAAAAGGATAGGCTTCTTCTAGAGGAAAAGGAGGAGATGATCACAAGCCTTCAAAAGGAAATGGTGACAAACCACCCTCTTCTCCATCATCATATTCACCTCCATGGTCACCTTCATCTTATTCCTCTTCCACAACCATTGTTACTCGAAAACATCCACATACCCCAAGGGTTCATGGTAAAAATCCCTTCTTAAAACTTGATATCAAATTCGAACTACCTATGTATAATGGTAAAGTGAATGATGAAAGACTTGATAATTGGATTCGTCAACTTGAAGTTTATTGCGAGATTCAGAACATCAAATATGATGAAACAAATATTTATTTGGCTTCATTAAGGTTGGAAAGTGCTTCTTTAATTTGGTGGGAAGCCAAAACACAAGAGGATATGAAAAACCATCGTAAGCTATCAACCTCTTGGACAGATTGTATTGTTGCACTTAGAAGACAATTTGATCCATTATCTTATATAGAGAAGGCTATTATGGATTGGTGCAATTGTAGACAAATAAAGGGTCAAAGTGTGCAAAGTTTCAGTGAATATTTTAGAAGGATATATTTTATACTAGGAGTATACTTGCAATCACAAGACACTTTGTTCAAATATATTGGTGGTTTACATAGTTATTTAAGGCATATTATCCTTACGTTTAATACTACAAGTTTAGATTAGGTTTGTCTTCAGGGAACACATTTTGAACCAATAGGGAAAAACAATTCACAAGCGGGTATCAAGAAGCCATTCACACGTGGAGACAAGGGTAAGAGTAAGTTCAAAGGGAAATGAAATTAGAATGCACCCGCCAAGAAGGAAGGAGAAAAATTAACATGCAAATATTGTTCCAAATAGGGTCATGATGAATCTTATTGTTGTAAGCTTCATCCTGATATGAAGCCAAAAAAGTTTAACAACAAAGGGAAGCAAAAGTTAGTTGCAACTACACAACATGACTTAGGCTCTGATTTGGGGGATGAAAGAAATATCACAACAATGGGAATGAAAGGTAAGGACATAGCAAGCACTAGCTCTTCAAGTTGTCCTATTGATACTCATGATGAGAAAACTAGAATTGAACTTGTCCACATTTGGGTTATTTCAAAGCATGCAAAAATTGATACATTCTTTGATAGTGGTTCACAAGAAAATTTTATTTCCTAAGACTTAGTGAAGAAGTTAATTTTAGATACCATTCCTCATCCAAGAACTTATCCTTTAGGTTGTAAATTCCATAATGAAAACTTACAAGTTACGAGTAAATGCATACTTAGATTTTCGATTGCAGGAAACTTAGATTTTCAATTGCAGGAAACTTTCTTGATGAAGTTGAACCTAATGCAGTTCCACTTGATATTTCTAGAATTATTTTGGGAATCCCATATTTGTATGATAGGAAAGCTATTTTTCATTTCCATGAAAACAAGTATCACTTGTTCAAATATGGTATAGAGTACATTGTTAGAGAACATCGATACAAACTAAATATTTCACTTGTAAATGTCGGAAAAATGAAGAGACACATTAATTCTAGAAATAAATTTGTGTTTTTAATGTTCAAACAAAAGAATGATGTTAATAATGAAGCTTTTCAAGGTTGTGAATCAAGATTGAAATCTGATTTGGCTGAGGTTTTTAACAAATATGATGAGTTTTTTTAGGAGCCAAAAGGATTACTTGCCAAGAGGGGAATAAAAAATGAAATACAATTACAACAAAATTTTCCTCTTCCTAACATTGGCATGTATAGGATGTCAGTGATGGAAAGTGCATAAATTAAAAATAAAATTCAAGATTTTTTGGACAAATATATCATCAAACCAAGTACTTCTCCATGTGGGTCACCTATTTTTTTGGTGCCAAATAAGGATGGAACATGGAATATGTGTGTGGAATTTTGTGCATTAAAAATAATTATGTTAAAGAATCGTTACCCACTTCCTAGAATTGATGATTTACTTGATCAATTCAAAGATGAAAATATTTTACTAAGCTAGACTTAAGGAATGGCTATCATCAAACTAGAATTGTTGAAGGTGACATATGGAAGACAACATTCAAAACAAAACAGGGTTTTCTTGAATGGTTAGTTATTCCTTTTGGTCTGTGCAATGCTCCTGCTACCTTTATGAGTGAGATTAATGATGTATTGAGGCCATTTCTAGATGAGTTTATAATAGTCTGCTTAGATGACATATTGATTTCCAGTAATTCTCGTGAAAAACATGTCATGCATATAGAAAAGGTACTTTATGTCTTGAAGAAAGAAGGTTTGTTTTTTAATATGTCAAAGTGTGAGTTTGGAAAAACTTCTTTAGTGTATCTTGGTAATATTCTTGGAGGAGGTGAATTGAAAATAGATCCCTCCAAGGTTGATGTCATTTTGAATTGGCCAAAGCCCAAAAGAGTTGTGCCAGTAACAAGATTTTTTGGAGCATCCCAATATTGGAGGAAGTTTATTGCTAGCTTCTCTTATATCGCAACTCCATTGCATGCATTGACAAGTGTGAAGAAGGTCATCCAGTGGGGAGGTAAACAATAAAAGGCATTTTAAGCATTGAAATAAAATATCATTTCAAACCCAGTACTTGCACATCCATACTTGAGACAGTCATTTGAGATTTAGAATAATACTAGTGATTATGGTGTTAGTATCATGTATTTCTACAGTATCACTAGATGACTTTGTATTTCTTCTATTCCGTTGAAAATAATATTGCTTGACTATCATTTATTTTCAGAAACCTCATTGCCTTCATTATATTCCCATTTTAACCTTTCCATTATCTCTCATTTTACCTTTTCCAAACACTCTCATACTCTAAAATCCCATGTTTCACATTAATCCCCTCACTTTAGCCTTTTTCCCCTTCTTAAAACCCCATTCCCATTGCTAAAATTTCCCTTACCCCTCAGTCATTCCCCTCTTTCATTTAAAACAATGTAAAAAAACATTTTTACATTGTTTCTAAGAAAATATTAACCTATCGGGCCACGCTTTTAATATACCCTATTTGTTAAAAAACCCCAACCCCTATGTTCATTTAAAACCTCGACTTACACTATTATTAAAGCCTACGCTTTAAGCATTCCTTCCCCGTGCTTTAATTTTTCCCTGAGCCCCACTTCACATCGCTACCCATTATATTCTATACCCACCGATTCATTTAACCCTGACCCCACATGTCAAATCAACCTGAAATCATCCCATCGCCTGACCGCCATCCCATCTCCACCCTTTGATCTGGCAGCCCACCCGCCTTTTCGCAAAACCAAATTCCCAAGGTTTAAAACCTTTAGAGGGTTGCGAAATGGGTGGTTTTGCAACCCCTACCATCTGCCATGTGTCATCCCAATGTCTTATCACATTGCTCCATCTGATACCACCTAATTTCTTATGCCCATTGCGATAAACCACAAACTACCTTCATGCCATAAGGAGAAACCACTAACCATTCAAAATTCTATGAGCCATTTTTTACTGCAGTAAGGCCCCAAACCTTTGTGTTAATCCTAGCTACGTTTCTTGAAGGCATGGAAGGCCATAGCCAAATGGAGAAACTTAAAAAACCTTCATTATCTGGACTCCTTTAGCAGATTTTCTAAATTCTTTCAAAGCCATATTTACTCCCTGCAGAGCTTCAATTTTTTATTAATATTTGTTTTTAAGTTTTGCAAGTGACATACATATCAGAAGATGGGATAATCAATTTTCATTTCTAAATCCAAGAATTGTTTAATTAGGGCTATCTGGATGATGATTCAGAAGCCTTTTTCATCAAAGGATTACGAGCACAAGAATAATCAGAAACAGCAATGGATCATGATCAATAAGGATCATTCAATTCCTCCAAAGACAATGATTTTTATTAAAATTAAATGATAGAGTAAGGTAAAAGGAGAGTTTTACAGTGGTTGCGTAGGTAGAGATGAAGAAAAATGAAAAACATAGTTACAAAACAGTGAAAGGTAAAAGATTCACTGTGACAGTGAAAGATAAATGGAATAAAAAGATCAGTAAAAGGTTAAAAATGAAAGATAGGGTTAAAAGATAGAGTTAAGACAAAAGAAAGATAAGAAGGCTAAAGAAGATATTACAGTGACAACAAAGACAGTAGAAGGAAAACAGATAAAGATACAGATGATGATAGTTTTAAGGTTTAAACACAAATCAGAGGACAAAATTAACGAAGAAGACAGATCAAATGACATGGCCACTCAGCATTTACTTGTTTCCAATCACATTGGCCACCTACTGTTTAGTTTTGATTTAATATAAGCTACCTCAGTTAATTTTTCAGTCAGTGATATATTAGCAACTACTCATAAGTTATTGAAAAAGTTAATGTTGAAGGAAAATTAGTCAAAGATATTTTAATGTTAGCTCAACAGTAAATTAGAATATTATTGTTACAATAGGTCAGTCAGTGATATTTTTGGATTGGGCCTTGCATGGTCTCAAAATGTCAAAATTACATTTACTTTGTAATAAGTGTAGTATGTAACCCTAAATTAGGGCAACCTCCTCAATTACAGTTAAATATTGCATCTATTGTTCATTATCACTGTTGGTTGCCAGGTTGGATTTTGATTAGACTCTGAGTTGCAAAGATTATTTCACTAGAGAATTATAATTGTTTTTGAGCTAGACATCAGTAATACAAGCATGTTCACAGGATCCTTGAAATATTTCAATGGTGATGTTATCCATCTTCTGTTAATTTTTCTTCTTTGTGTTTTCATATTTTACATCAATTTCTCAGATAATAGAACACAAATTTTAGATTGAGATATGTTGTTTGGGAACCTTAACTTTTTCTTTTTTTATTATCTTTATGTTTTCCTCTCAAAGTTTAAATAAAGAATTCTTAATTTCTCTTTAGTATTACTAGATTGTTGCCTTGATGTTTTCTTAGTGAAGTACAGCTGAAGAATTCTTAATTTCTCTTTAGTTCTAGCAAATTTTTATCTTAAAGAATTTCTTTGAAGTTTAGTTAAAGAATTCTTAACTACTCTTTAATTTCATTGAACTGTTATCTCGAATGTTTTCTCTATCTGAAATTATAACTAAAGAATTCTTAACTACTCTTTAGTTTCACCTAGCTATTATCTCAAGGTTTTCTCTTAAAATTTAACTAAATAATTCTTAACTGCTCTTTAGTTTCTCTGAAACTGTTATCTTGAGGTCTTTCTTATGAATTTGAGTTAAAGAATTCTTAATTGCTCTTTAATTTCACTAAACTATTATCTTGAATGTTTTCCTCTGAAATTATAACTAAAGAATTCTTAATTGCTCTTCAGTATTACTAGATTGTTGTCTTGAGGTTTTCTTAGTGAAGTATAGCTGAAGAATTCTTAATTTCTCTTTAGTTTTACCAAACTGTTATCTTAAAGGCTTTTATGTTAAATTATAGTTAAAGGATTATTAATTTCCCTTTAGTTTTACTAAATTCAAAACTTTTTTTCATCTCATATTCATCTTACCAAATAAGATCCATTTGATATAGTTAGCTTTCCCTATGAAAACCCTTGAAAATTTTATGTACAATTTAACCCTAATATGACTCCATAGCCCAATGAATTAATCTTCCCACACTCTATTTGTCCATCCAAGCAATCAATCAAAACAAAAAACCCAAAGATTTATAGCTAGCCTAAAATCAAAAGAATATAAGCATAAAGATAAATCAGTCAATCATAAACATAGAGAGAGCCCTCTCTGAGCCCAGGAAGGCTAGGTCTTGGAATGAAAAGTGGTTTGATGTAGTTCCCTGCTACTTTTTCTTCCCAATCTTGAAAATTATAGGGATCCAACATAATGGCACCCATAGTGGGGACCATTGTTATTAAAAAAGGCTTGATATTTCCTTAAGAACTCAGAAACCCCACTCAAATTTATACGACTCAAGCATTAGCCAAGACTGGTATCTGGTTGCTGATGGTGGACAACAACCAACCTTAAGAAAGTTGAAATCATCCACTTGGTGAATCCATTGGTTTTCAGTAGTCCAACAAACTCCACTAGGAAATTATCGAGAAATCCTGATAGTATCAAAACTCAAAAGGAAACTGAGTCAAAATACTTTGTGGATTAATTATTTCATTCACAGATTGGTCTTGTTTTAAGCTATTATAAAACTTTAAACCTTTCTGGAACTTTGGGTCTAATTTTTGGCTTCTAAAAGAATCTGTACCAGATCCCATCCTGACCCAAACCCTCCTGAAATAGTTGACAATCTAGAGCGAATCCTAAGGAAAACACCTAGGTCTGAGAATTCAACTATTAGCAGACCTATTCAGAAGGAAATTTCCATACTTGAAAAACTTAAAAACTTGTAGGATAGCCTATTTGACTCAGAGCTGGAACAAAGCTTGTTTAGGAATAAATCCCAGAGTTGGATAACCCAGATAGCTTTAGACCCATCTGTCTTGTAGCAGAATCCTGTTGTGAAAACCTTAACCCCCACTCATACACCCATTGTTCACCTTCCTCCATTCAATCCTCCACCTCATTTTTTCAACCCTCCACTTGTTAGCCCCCCTTTGTTTCCCCAACCACCAACTATGGAAACCTGGTATGCCCCACTAGTATTACCATTGCCTTTAGTGCCTCTACCAAAGGACTATCAGTCCAAAATCCCCTTTTTTGATGCAAGTGATTCTACAACTACTCAACAACATGTGGATAGAATGGATGACTCTTTTGATAGACAAGAGATAGATGATAAAACTATTAAGATAGGAATGTTTTCTCAAAGCTTAAGGGGGGATGAAGAAAGTGGTTTAAAGGCGTAATCCATAATAGTATACATGACCTCCCTGGTTTTCATCAATTTTTCCTGACTAAATGGGAAGTCATGTAAAATCCTCTCCAAGTCTTGTTGGAGTATGAAAAAATCAAAAGAAACGTTGGAGAGGGTGTCTAAGATTACTGCACTAGGTTCAATAATGTATATAACATCCTCCCTCCTCACATGAAACCCCCACAAGGCTTAGCCATAATGAAATTTCCATATGGTTTTGACCTAAAGATGGCTTATCAACTTAGAGAAAGAGACCCTCGTACATTAGAAGACATGCAGAGGGGTGCAGTAAGTGTGAAAGCAAATCTGATTGCGAAAAGGGCTAGAATGAAAAATGAAAATAGAGTCACATTTAGGGAAGAGGCTGTAACCTCCACATCTGATACTAATATTGATAACCTTGTTAGAAAAATGGAAAGGATGATGGAGAGAATCAACCGAAATGAGAGAAATTTCCCTAGATAAAACCAAGTAGCTCCTCAGAATAGAAACCATAACAAAAAAAAAAAATTTAGGAGAAACCCCCCTCAAATAAGACAAAGAGAACAGATAGGACCTGACCAGCAAATCCGACCTTCTTTCCAAGAAAATTATGCTGATAAGGATGAGGGGGTGATTGAAGAACCAGAAAAAATTCAAATCAATCTAATGGGAGTTAATAATGAGGATATTTTTTTCCTCACTAAGGAAGAGAGAGGCATATTTGCCCCAAATGAAGAAGAATTCCAAAAATCTGAGGATTATAAACAAGGATTCGAAAATGCCATCATGGAGGTACATATATAGTATGACCTTAGAAGTATGAAATCTCAAGACATTCCCAAGAGAAAGAACCCTGAAATTTCTGCTAGGAAGACCCCTGAAACTAATCCCAAAAAGAGAGCAGAAAGTGAAAATAAAATGGTTAAAGATTCTGATAAAAATAAAAGAAAAATCATTCTAGAAAGCAGAACTATTAAATCAAGTAGAAGCCCTAACAAAACTGACTCAACTAATATCCCCAGTGCAAATCAGCAAGCTGAAGTTGCTGTAAAAGTAGTGTTTGATAAAACTAATTTAAATTTGTCAAAAACACAGACACCATTTAGTATTGACAATGAAATTTCCAACATAAAAATCTCCATACCTCTTACTGAAATGGTGGGCCAAGATGTATACAGATCCCAAGTTTTGAAAGCGCTAAACATAGGAGAAAATGTTGATACTATAAACTTGAATAATGACAAACCTGAGCTTTTGTTTGGACCAGAAGTAGAAGGTAAATTTCAGGAGGGAGGTGTGCCCCCATTTTATGTTAGTTTGAATATTCATGATAAAATCCTCCATAATGCCATGCTAGATTTAGGAGTGTTAAACAGACACATGGTAAACAAGAAATTAAACACAAAAGGAGAAAGATAAGCATGAGTTATGCTATTATTCACCACAGGTGTACATTTATAATACAATGGTGTGACCCTTGGATTCCACATTCCAAGGTCATTTGGACTTGTTTTTTCCATTCGACTTCCACACCTACCCATAGAGGATTAGGTGTCCAACGTTCCCCCCTTAATCCGAAGGTGTATGTGTGATTCCAAGAAGAGAGTTTTAATACAAATCTGCAAAGTATGCATGGCATCACTTAGGCTAAATCATCTCTTTGAAATGTTGGCATAAAGAGGTGGTTTAAGGATGACAACCAACACTAGAATGCTTAGTGCAGTTCCCAAAATCTTCCAAATTTGGCAAGAAGCTAAGGTATTTTGCTAGAGGAAGTGCCCCTCATATTTGAAGAGGGAGACCTTCAACCTAGAAGAAGGGAGGTATAAAAACTATGATGGTTTAAGGATGACCACCAACACTGGAATTCTTGATGCATTTCCTCGAACTCGTCCAAAAAAGGCAAGAAGCTGAAGTCTTTTGCTAGAGGAAGTGTCTCGAATTATTTGAAGAGGGAGAATATCAACCTCGCATGGATGGTTTAAGGTTGTCCACCAACCAAAGGAATGATAATGGGAATCTGTGTCTCTGGCTATGACTCTGAATCTAGAATGACAGGTTGTGGCTCATGTTCACTTGAACTTCTGTGTCTCTGGCTACAACTCTGAATCTGGAATGACAGGTGGTCACTGAGGCTTGCTTGATGTGGCTTTGAAGCTTGCAGATGACGACCATTTCACCCCTATCAGGTACAAGGTGATATGATGGTGAAAAATCAACTGCAAGGTTGTTCAATATTTTAGAACAAGTTGACGTGCAACTTAAACATCTTCTTGGTTGTTGATGCCCATTTCCAAGAAGTGATCCATCCAAGATGAGTATTTTTTCTTGCAGGGGGCTTGTTTTTGAAGCATCTGTGTGAAGAATGGGTGTGCCTACCACAGTGATTTCATGGGTGAAGATCGAAATAGTGATGTTTCATATGGCCAACTCAATCAGAGCGTTTGCATTTTAAAATCTATTGTTGTTGTTGTGGCAGAGGAGTATGATCTGGAATAGCTGAAGGTGAATTGTCACAAAGAAATTCATCACTCTGAAATTGAATGGGTTTGGAGTAGTCCAATATATGAAAGGACAACTCCTTTTCATATCCAAGACTAGTTTTGTGCTTGTTGTGGACAAGCTATTCCCAAGGTCTGATGATGGGCTTGGGAGGTGAAGCATGAGCTTCTGCATCTGCATAAAAATTTGCTCTTGTACTAGGTGCTGAATGTGAATTGACTGAAACATTATTGACTTGCTACTTATGGTAGTCTGTTTAAATTTTCTGAACATAAACAAGTTCATAATGACGAATCCACTACTGTAATTCTGCTTGCTGAAGCTGAGATTCAAGTTGCAAAAATTCAGTCTTCTCATGTGCATTTTGTAGACAGGACTTAATGTCAAAGAGAGAGGCTTTTTTATTATCACTATATCATGATCAGTGGAACGTATCATATTTTTTAATAACTCTAATACTTCCTCAAATTTGGCCATAGCTACAACACTTTGTACAAGAAAATTCCACAAAAATATCACATGGAACAAACTAGTAACTTGTTCCAATACCACATCAAGTCGTTCTTACATAGCTTATCTTTATGTAGTGCTCTCCTTAGAGTGAGGTTAAAAATAAAGTTCCAAGAAGCATCTATGTCCCTTTGTTCCAAAATGATACAGATACTGAGCAAATATACATCTCTCATAATTAGCTTTAATCACTTTAATTTGATGACCTAAGGAACAAAAAGTTAGCTCCTCATTCGTGTATTTTCGTAACGATATAAAAAGGTGATTTGGTTATTTCCGAGGAAATTACTTTGGTGTGTGTTGTCCTCCATAGTTTCTCACATATTGCAAGTGCCTTGTATTTTACACTTGGGTGTAGGTTGAAGCAACCTCTTGAGAATAAATTCCGAAGAGTTGTGAAAGAATTAAATGAGACAGAAGTAAGCTCTGCTCCAAAGATAACTTCAGGGGTTCATCCCATGCACTCAAATCTATATTACTACCGGTAGGGTGGAGTAGTAGAGAGGTGAGGGAGGGGATGCGAGAGAGGTGAGCAACGAGGGGGATCGAGAGGAGAGGAGTGGGAGGTGGAGCTGACGGAGAGGGAGTGGGTGGGGGGAGTTAGATGGGATGGAGAGCGGAGGTGAGAGGGGAGGGAGAGTGGAGGTGAGCGGATGGGGAGAGGAGAAGTTAGCAAGGAGGGGTGGAATGGTCATGGTTTGTATAGGGCAAAGTATAGTGGGAGCGAGAGGGTGAGCGAAGGGAGGTAGTGGTAGTAGGGAGGATAGCCGTGGGGATTGAGCGAGGGTGTAAAAGGGTGAGAGGTTGTGGGAGTAGGCAGTGGTGGGAGGCCAAGGACGGAAGTGCATGAAGGAGTGGGAGTGGGTGAGTTGTGGCTATGGTGAGGGAAATGTGAAGGAGCCGAGAGGGCAATGGGAGTCGAGAGGGCAGTAGGAGCTGAAAGGCGGTGGTGGTAAGCGAGGAGAATGACTAAGTTCAGGGTAATTGAAGGGTTAGTTCCTCAAAAATGATTTAATGCAGGGTCGTTCAGTATTCCACCAGTGATAATCACTCCAAAAAAATCCAGTATAACTCTTTCAAAGAAATTCTAAACCAGCATTCAATACCCAAATTCACACTAGGTTTTAAGCCAACCAAAAATTCATAAAGGTCACTACTATAGGAAGGTCTTCGGAAATGCCTTTTATTTTTCTCCCCACTATGTATAATTTTGTAATATAACTACAATAGGTAGATTGGTGCCTTAATTCACTACCAATATAACATCTATAATGTCTCACTTGGACTAATCACGTAACATCTCACTTGCACTGATCATGTAACTTCTATAATGTCTAAGCTATACTGATGACACAATTTACACAAAAAATTAGCTTTCACCTGTGTGGACACTAAAATATAAAAATTTATGGGTTTCTCATCTCTACGTTGGCTCATAGAGGATTTAACATATGGCTTAGGGTAGGTGAAGTGGTAGGTCGAGAGGCAATTTCGGGAGGGGGTGATCCCGCAACAAAGGAGAGGTCCATAGAGGGCAGGTGGAAACGAGCTTATCGGGGAACTCCACCCTTTAATTGTTGGGACTAAAAAACCTCCCATAGTCCATCTAAGCCATATATTGGGCAGAGATTGTAGAGGTGGTCTCACAGGTAATAAGAGCACAGATTCATCGCACCATTCAATGTTCAACACATTAAAATTATTCAACGAAACAATGCCTGAATTGAAAATAACATAACTTAGAAAATGCAGAGGATTCATCACAAATTTAAAAGAAATTCATAAACACATTGAATACCTTATATATATCCTCTTGCAGGAACACATGTGCCATTGAAACCACAATCATGGCTTGCAAAGATTCGACTATTGTGCATAAATTCCAATGCATAAGAACCAACCAGAATATGAAGGGAGGAAGAATGTAGCTTACGAATGTTGCTTATAGTATGAGCCAATACACATAAAACCATGCATAGAGACCACATCCCCGTGAGAGTCTGAATATCTTGGGTGACGCCAAAGGTTGGAAGTCGAGGTATGATATATGGACTACATAGAGACTGTGTACAGTGTGCATGGGCGCAAGAATATGGTAGGAATGGTCAGTGACAAGAGAAAAATACGTAGGAGGAATATGGCAGAGACTGAAAGAGTGATTCTATTTCTGGCATTCCAAACCTCTCAACAAATCTGGCCCAACATAGTCAGATGTGCAGAGAATCATGGCTATAGTGTGAGGATTGAAAAGCCCACAAATATCAGTGGCTCAAATTGGAGTAGGGCCAACAA
Source organism: Pinus albicaulis (assembly GCA_034641835.2). Lineage (NCBI taxonomy): Eukaryota > Viridiplantae > Streptophyta > Pinopsida > Pinales > Pinaceae > Pinus > Pinus albicaulis. The sequence continues at coordinate 635,997,857 of CM076575.1, forward strand.
TCGCCTGATCTGATACCGTGTTAAACACACGCATGGTAAAAAAGAAAGTAAACACAAAAGGAGAAAGATAAGTGTGAGTTATGTTTTTATTAACCATAGATGTGCATTTATAATACAATGGTATCACCCTTGGATTCCACATTCCAAGGTCCCTTGGACTCCTTTTCCATTCAGCTTCCACACCTACCCATAGAGGATTAGGTGTCCAACAAGGAGCTTCTCATAACCTCATGCCAAAGGTAGTTAAGGAGAGACTTGGCCTTGAGATAACTAGACCATACAAATACTTGTACTCTTTTGACTCTAGTAGAGTTAAATTTCTAGGCCGGATCAAATATCTCTATGTTAATTTTGCACAAATAACAGCCAAAAGCCTAGTAATGGATATTGTAGTGGTTGACATTCCCCCTAAATATGGCATACTTCTATCATGCTCATGGGGTGCCAAACATCAAGGCACCCTCAAAATGGATATGACCTATGAAACCAGAGTTGTCTTCACCCAATGAAGACGACTATATAGGGAAACTCATATGAAATACATGGTCAACAGTCAAGAAAAGTCTGATAACTCCCCTCTCTACTTTATCCATTCAGACCTTGATTCATTTATCCTTTACAATGATAAAAAAAAATAATGAAAAAGTAGCAGTCAATAAACAAACAACTGATAAAGAAGAAGAAAAGGAAGAACAATTAGACCAAATAGAAAATGAACAGCACAAATCTGAACCTGAACCTCTTTGGATCATGAGCTTTGATGGTTCTTGTGGAAAAATTGGATCTGGAGCAGGTGTTTCATTACAAAACACTAAAAACAACCACACAAAGGGTATCCCTTATAAACTAAACTTCCAATGCACAAATAATATGCATTAGTATAACTAGACTACCTTTTTGCCCTGGAAATCATTGAAATTCAGGTAATATTTTAAGAAAATCTGGCAGGGAGTTTTGTAAATCCAGATTATAACTATCGAACTTCAATATTTGAGGTGCTTTGGAGGTTTTCGATGGTTTTGAATCCATTTCCACCATTAAAAACATGATTCAAGAACTCCTATTGCAATACTTATTAAAAAATATTACCCGAATTTCGAGCAATTTTGACTATCCAGGAAATTCCTCTCACTACAATTACTAAATAAATTAGAAGCAAAAAGGATATTTTTCCATGGGGATTCTAAGCTCGTCTTTAGGAAATCAAAGGGAGACTATTGAGCTAGGCATCCCAGGTTAAGAGTGTACATGAATGCTTCCCTTGACCTCCTAAAAATATTTAAAGAATATGACCTTGCATGTGTCCCTAGAAATCAAAATATCCTTGCCAATGGACTAGCATTTGCAGCCAGTACTTGTCAACAACCTCATCATAACAAAAAATACACAGTGCAAGTTAAATAAAGACAAAAAATCCCTAATAATATAATATATTGGCAATTTTTTGAAGGTGACAAATAGATTGAAGACTTGCTGCAGTCCAAAGATGAGTTTTAAATGCCAAGTTCAAACTTAGATCATGAAGATGACTGCTCTGCTGAGGAAAAAACATAAAAATATGAGCCCCCTCATGATGGTGATATAAATCTGTTAGCATAAGAAGACCCTCATGTGACAGAACTGTGTGAAGATCCAGAAAAAGAAGACTTTGAAGTGTTGCAATACAAAGATAATTCCCTGCCAAGAGGACTTGCCCCTCTAGAAGAACTTTTTGATTTCAATGATGTTGCTAGAAAGAAAAATATGGAACCCACTGAAGAAAACATAGAAAAGTGCAATATAGGAAGTGAGCAAGAGGCAAAAGTGGTAAAACTGTGAAAGACTGTCAGCACCTATAAAACTATAATATCCCCAAAAGGGTTTGTTTAGCAAGGCATGCCTGAAAAAAGTATTTCTCAGGAATTTATGCTACAGGATTGCAAACCAACCCTTTAATCCCTTAGATCTGACAATCTGATACCTGAATCCAAGAGGGGATCAAAAACAAATCCTTCTAGGTTGGTTAAACATGTCTCCCACAACTAGTACAGCTTGGTAAATGCCCAAGAATGGGACTGCAACAAGATTAAACAACCCTGCTTCAGAAATAACGCAATTCAGCAAGCTAGCAGTAGTAGGCCCATATGGAGGCTCAATAATGTCATATACATCAGCAAAGCATAATTATATTAAAGCCCGGGAGTCTTAGAACAGAAAATGGAAGACATACAGAAAGAAACCCTCAAAAAGGGGTGTTGCAACACATATAATTGATTGCAAAGGCTTGGAAGAATTATTTTATAAAGTGTAGTACAAAATTATACTAAAACTTAGATCTAGATTAAAATAATGCATGAATAGCCAGATCTATGACAAATCTATACACTATAATTTATCTACTTTACTTTCCCCTTGGAGATTTCAGGAAATCATGAAGCACATGGATTAGATCTGAGATTCTATGTAGCATATCTACATATCTATTCATAATTTCTAAAGTATATACAGGATTATTCATATTAGATCTTAATATGACATGGAATAGAACAGAAATCCATGGATCACCACAGTGAAGGGCAGATCGCCAATACCAGAGATCACTCCTTGAACTTTTCCAAAACACCCTGCAACTTTCCTCTTTGCAGATAATGCAATACTAGAAGAGGCACTACGCTGTCTTCTTGAAGAATAGTTTGGCATAATGCCAAGATGTAGATCTTAAGCTCCAATGATCCAAGACACTCTTTCCAAATGAATAGAAGCCTTTCCCACTGAAAAGGGGCACTAGATTGGCCTAGATCTAAGTAGATCTGGCCTCCACTTGCTGCAGCTTACAAAGACAACCAAACCCTCAACAGGATATGCATTGTAGTTGGAAGTAGAAGCTTGGCCTTAAGCCTGATAGTGGTCAAGAAATACAAGACTCTTCCAAGAGCTACTCAAGGAGCGAGAAGGATTACTAAATAGGAGATCCTTGTGCTAAACACCACTATTCTCTGCTAAACATCCAAGAGAATGAGAAATGTCTAAACAGACAGATTATTCAGAAATAATATGGTCTTCAAAAACTTTCTCTTGTTGTCCTCCTCTTCCTTTTATAAGATTGAGATCTTGCACAATTGTAAACCCTCTCAATGATTTAGCTCCTTTCACAGGTGTGGCCTCCATCTAAAACTATGATGTGCATCTAGGAGGTTCATTGCATCTGGACAACATTCTTGATTTGGTCCTGTTGACCAAGTCAAATGTCTCAACCCCTTTCACACATAAGGGTGTTTTATTAAAGTATCCCAGATTTAGCCTTGCTCACATGGGGCATTGATTTATTTTGTTGTTTTAGGATTTTTTATGTTCCTCCTTTATACATTTATTTATGAACGTAAAAGTAAATAAAAATTTAATATTCCAATTATCTTGAGGCTAATTGGAAATATTACAGTCCTTCCCTCCAAAATGTTGCTTTTCCTCAAGAAACTTACAAGAACATTGCAAAATCTCCAATGGAATTGTCTCCTCCCAAGAATACAAGTTTGCCTTTGGTGAATAACCAAAATAGATGTCATCATGAAGAAGTGGGAGATACATAAAAAGAATAATGTATTTTCCATTGGTCTTCTCAAGGCATGGGAGATGATGAATAGTGGGTGCTTCAACCCTCATGAGTAATTTCAATCACCATGCTATCTTCCAAACAAAGTGAGTCATCCTTGGTAGCTCACAGAAATAGTCACCAATCCCCTCCTTATGCAATGTATAGGGGCTGCATGGCTGCAAATGAGAGGTCTTATGTTGTGTCTCCCTCCATTTATGATAAATGTGGAGCTGTTGATCCTAGGCTGCAATAATATAGTCCTCATGAAGCCGGAAGATACTTGGAACCTCATGCTTCTTTTAATTGATTATAGGGACCCTTCTTGCCCAAATTTCCATGGATATAGTGAATAAAGTATCATCACCATATGTGCTCCAAAAGAAACATGTACTAAGTGTCATATGATAGACTCGATGGTGACAATAGTCCCTCTATTGAGACCAGCGTTTCTCTTCTTCTTGCTGCCTCAAAACGTAGTACAATAAGTGGCCACCCAACCACCTTCTTGTTGCCATAAGCTTCTTCAAAGCTTGAAAATAGTAGAGGATAAGAGGTGTTAGATAAATATGGCTCAAGTAACACATGTATTGCCAAAAATCTTCCCATGTGAGATAATTTTCCCAAAGACATAAGTCAATCATATGCCTTCTTACGTAAGGAAACAAAAGACATAGTGTAGCAGCCATACAATGATTCATCCTCTTCTTGAAGTATGCATAAGTATGGGAAGTTTCATTCCCAATGGACACATCCAACCCATGTGTCATCCCTCCTATCATGTTCTGAAAAAAGATCAGAGCATCATTATCATCATGATACAAACAAGATCCCTTATTCCTCCTCATGTGAGAGTTACATTTTCTCCCAAACCCAAGTACATAAATGATCATGAGATACATTCCAAACAGAAATACATGTAAATACATGAGATACATTCCAAACAGAAATATGGACATGATATTTAACATGTGATTTCCAAACTCTCTTCTTGTCAACCAAAGCAACCATGCCTTCTTCTTATGCATCCTCCCATTGAAACACAAGGCGTGGGACAAGAAAATATGAATCTTTGGGTAGTACCCACACTAACCCAACAGCAGCCAGTGCAGTGCATCTCTTGCCTGCCTCAGATCTAGATGTGGTAAATGGTTTTCCCACCACTTACTTAGTACCCATAACATATCTCCATTGATGAAAATGGGAGATATATTTGGTTCCTTAGGAAAGCACTCATCATGCTGCAAAACCCCCCTTTGTTCACCAAGGGAGTGTCCATAATCAAAAATAGTTTTGGCCCAAAGTTGGCCATAAAGTTTATAAGGTATAACTCTCCTCTTAGGATTCATGGCTTGCATATACATAGTAAGAGAAGGCATACAATCAAAAAATAAAATATGATTTACATAAGTATGCTCTTCACCAATAGTCCTCCTCAAATAGATGGAGTGGTGCATAGTTCTATTTCCTTCCTCAAAAAGTGAAAGAGAGGGTTGAATTAACTCTTCCATAGAGTTATGTTGTTGCTCCATCTTTATATGGTACATCCATATTTGATAATGCTGATATAATTCTACTTCAAAACCTTCCAACATGAATCCATTCAAGATAATATGGTGTGTTCTAATGAAATCAGTGGGAGTAGAAAGAAAGATTTCATAGGCTACACATAGTAGTTTATCTCCGAGTCTTGATTCTTCAGTCAAATATATCTGATCATGAAAGTAAATGACTCCATCAACCACTATATACCTCCTATATTCCGTTTTCCCCTCAAGAACCTTACATGTGAATAGGTTCTTGGAATATTCCACCAAGAGTTAGGACTTCCAATATGGACCTAGGCTTCCCAACAATGAAAACACTGTAGAATTATGAAATGAAGTAGTTGTCATATCATCATTTTCCTCTTTGACATTCTCAATTCCAAAGTCACATGTTGGAGTATTTTAGCTCCATCTTTGATGCCTCTCTTGTAGTTGATCTTGTGCAGGACAAGATTGAATAATAGGAAGATCAACATTATTTTTGAAGGTTTCTCTCTTCCAAAACTTCCATAGTTTGGCCCATGCATACAAGGGTGTTGGCTCACTCTTGTCATCTTCAAAAATCTTCTTGTATGTTGAGATATCATTTGCAGCCCCAAATCTATGGAGTGGCCATTTGACATCATGCTAATATCATCATAGATATCTGAGTTCTTCTTTTCCAGCGCAAACATATGAGTGAGAAATAGCAAAATCAATTTCAGAAAATTGTTCAGCCCTCCTTGGAATCCATCAATAGATCTCAGCGCTTTGGTAGCCAAATATGTTACTGTTGCACAATGTTGAGAGAACACTTTATTCCTCTTCCCATCAAGCGGTCTCCCCGTCGGAATGCCTCCATGTAAAGAGACATCAAGATTTGAATTAGACTGTATGAATGGTTGGACTAATGTTTCCCTTTCCTTGCTGCATAGTTCAGTCTCCTTCTCATGAATATAAACCCCTTGAAATAAACAAGGGTGCATGCTCCTAATCATTGGATGTTTATCCATCCTTCCTCCTCTTTCTGGAAGAAAGGTATCACTTCCTAATAATGTTGTCTCAAAATGCTCCTTGAGAATCATTTGCAAAGATGCAAAAGCTCTTTCCCTTGAAACAATAACTTCATGTCCATCCCCATGTGGTGATGGGTCTTATTCTAAAGTGACATCGTTTTTACTTGCCTCTTGTTCTTCCTTCTCATAAATATTTGAGAATACCTCATTATCAATGAGAGACCTTGGATCTTGGTCTTCCTTTGAAAGAGGAATCCCCATAATTTCCTTTTGAAAAGAAATCTCTTCATGCAATGGCAATCTTGCCTTTGACAAGGTATCACAAAAGTTTTTATCCCCTTCAACAGAAATATGAAGTGGAGTTTGCACAACAGATCTTTCCAACTCATGCAAGGGTTTTTCATGCTCATGCTTTTCTAGCTCAATCAAAGATGTTTTATTTTGTTTTACATCAAATCTCTTCACCATTCTCCTTTTGAAATTTGCATAAGTAGATATATTTTAATTCTTCAATGAAAAGGATTCAAATAGCCACCAAGCATAATGTAAGGTCCCACCTTACCCACCATCAGTAAGATAGAGAAGTAGATGTCACATAATCACTAATACTCATTTGCACAAAATCCTAAAGAATTAGTCACTGTAAAATTGTTTCCAACAAAGGCCCTTTTTTATTTTGAAAGCTTTAGATAATACAAGAAACAACTGTCTTAGTCATACTTCAGCAAATTATTAATTCATTTTCAAATTCATACCAAAAACTTGCAGACATAGGAAGCTACAGCCATTCACGATTTTTGACAAACACTTTGTAGACATGCACTCTACACTCATTCAACCCTTATGACAAACACTTTGCAAGCACGCAATTAAAAGTCATTGAGGCATTTTGTCAAATAATTAGCAACAATGAATTTAAGATTATTCTTCAACATATTTATCTCATAAAATTCAGAATTTAAACTGTAAATGTTTCCATCTTAAAACAGAGACTAAATAATCTTAGTTTTTCAGCAAAGACTCAACAACAGGCGCACATAACTCAGAGCAGCAATCTGCCAAATCGCCCAGATTTCCGATCTGGGTTCTGAAAAGTATTTTTTTTGGAATGAAATCAGGGGTTACATGACCATTAGGCACGGATACCCCCTGATGTTGGGCTGAATCGAATTCAAAACGCCCAGAAATGCGATTCTTGAAAACAACAAAATTTATAGCCTAAATGTTTCATTTATGACTTTTGTCAAACATATGGAATGAAAACTTACAACTACACCTCTACATGAGGAAAAACAACCCAGAGTTATCCTACTAATATATGCTCATTGAAATCACACATTTCTAAATCCACCATATGAGTTCTTCAAACATTTTACCACCCACAAACTAATTCATTTGACATGATTGACAAGCTTTTTGCACCAATTGCTACAATTTAACAAACACATGGAAGCCCTGAATGTTACAGCCATTAAGGCTTTCTGTCAAAACCATTAGGCACGGATACCCCCTGATGTTGGGCTGAATCGAATTAAAAATGCCCAGGAATGCGTTTCTTGAAAACAACAAAATTTATAGCCTAAATGTTTCATTTATGACTTTTGTCAAACATATGGAATGAAAACTTACAACTACACCTCTACATGAGGAAAAACAACCCAGAGTTATGCCACTAATATATGCTCATTGAAATCACACATTTCTAAATCCACCATATGAGTTCTTGAAACATTTTACCACCCACAAGCTAATTCATTTGACATGATTGACAAGCTTTTTGCACCAATTGCTACAGTTTAACAAACACATGGAAGCCCTGAATGCTACAGCCATTAAGGTTTTTTGTCAAAATTTTGATAGTACTATTACAACAACTTGAATAACAAAACATTGAAGAATATGAAACATAAGCCATAACTGAAATTTATCTCCAACTTACCTCAAGCATTTGATCTTCCAAACTATACTTTAGTTGCCATTATTTTTGCATTTTCTTTTAAGGGTTGATTATGTAATTCCTCCAAGCATATTTTGGATACATGTCTATTTTCTTACTTCTTATGTAAGCTGCAAGTTAGCACTTATTCATGCATAAATAAATTGATAACATTACTCATTCACAGATTTTGTCAAACACTTTGCAAACTATCCTAAAACCATTTATAAAACATGCATCTATTAATTATTTGAAACAAAACCATAAATCATGAAATACTTACCCAAGTCCTTTGGAATAAATTTATTGCAATTACCTTCAACAATATTTGGTTTTCCTTTTTCAAATGCTACAATACCAAGATTAGTACCGTAAACTACACCAATAATAACTCCAATATTGAGATCTAAACATACATACATATAGATTAATCTACTCTTCATTTTTAACTAATCAATAATATTTTAGATAACATAAGCCTAAACCAAAATTAGATGCTTACAACAATTTAAATGTCTACCTTTTATTTTATGCTAAATCTATACTATAATTTTAGGACAATGGTAACTATACCTGAAGAGATATTCAGCTCCAATCGTTGAGAATATGATCCACCTTTGATCCCTTAACCAACTCATTTGAACCATCCGGTTTTCCACCCAACCATATCCGGGGAGAACTCCTCCCCCTGGAACCCCCGAGCTGTAAAAGCTCACAACCAGTACCAAAATATAGCAATATAGAGAGAGATGCAAGGAAAACTCATGAAGATAGTTTTCACTTCCTCTAAATACCACTCATGTTCAACCTCAATAGATACTCAGTAGATTAGTAAGAAATTCAGATTTTTTTTTTTTTGGAAGTAATTGGATACTCTCCATATCTCTCACAACCTTCCTCAAGTCTCTTCCACTCTTGGCATCATCCTCCCCCTAAGTGAGAATACATGAGACTCATATATAGGAGGAGAAACCAATTCTTGTCATAAAGGAGGAGTAATATGCATGCATTGTATTCCATTTAGAGGAGTGTAACTTATGCCATTAAGGAGAGTTATGCATGCCTTATTTAAGGAGAGTGTAACATATGCATTAAAGAGAGTGTAAGAGGAATATTTTATGACATATCTTTAATGAGTGTAAGAGGAATATTTTATGACATATCATTAATGAGTGTAAGAGGAATATTTTATGACATATCATTAATGAGTGTAAGAGGAATATGCCATTCGTTGATGGGTGCATAAAAGAGAGTGTAATGTAATATTTAAAATGGAGAGAGTTACATAGAGCCATGAGAGTCATGAAGGAGAGTGAAGTGATTGAGGAGATATAATTTCCTTTTAATAATAATATCATAGTCTCATAAAAGATAATAATAATATTAATAATATTAATAATATTGAGGATTAAGTCGATATTGAACTATTATAATTGATTAATCATAATTTAAGTGATTTTCCTTCAAGTATACTTGTTTACCCATTGATTGGAGGCGATTTACTATTTTTGGAAAGTCATACTTGAAATGGTAGACATGACTTTCTATTTTTAGAAAGTCACTCCAAAATTGTTAGGAATTAGATTATTAAGGAAATTTATCTACGAGTTGCCCATGAGTGGTATTTTTCTTCCGGATAATAGGGATTCCGCACCCCTATTGTATGCATCTCTGTGCCTTAGTAGATTGAGGACTCCGCGCCCTGATCTACTCTAAAGATCCAAGATTCCACACCTTGATCTTCTTCTTTTTTAAATATTCAGGACTCCGTGCCCCAAACATTTCATTATAGATTCAAGAATCCACGTATTTATACTTCATGGATTTAGGACTCCGCGTCCTAATCCTTTTATCATATATCCAAGACTCCACGTCTTTATATTTCATGGATTTAGGACTCCGCGCCCTAATTTCCATGGCTTCTCATCTATTCTGCTTCGAAACTTCGCGTTTCACCTTAAGGTACTGATTGTGAGCTCATACCCATCTGATGGTTCTTTGGTAAGGTCTTCTTCCAAGACCTGCACACATCACAAACTCATTGATCAAATAAATCAAATGAATTTCATAATTAACTTATTCAAATTTTACCAAATATTGTGCATGACTTCCACAGTCATTTTCATTTTGGAGAAATGACTTCCACAGTCATTTATAACTTGAGCATCCTTGTTGGCAATGACCAAGTCCCCTGCCACATCATGCTTAGTACGATATTATGCACATATAATCATACAAATTATGTATCATCCATAAATCATAATTAACCATATGTTCCATCTAACCATGATCATCCATGGATCTGTGTCTCAATTCTGAATCACCATTCATGTTATACACCTATGTCCAAAATAGGATACCAAAAGAGAAAACATTGCTAATATGCTCTTAACCAAAATCAATTATTGTGTACGCAACCATAGATATTATCATAAGCACACAACAACCAAGTGACATAAACCAGGTCATAGCATATAAGCATGTACATAAGTCTTTCATACATAATATTATATCATTATCACCATCTCTAAGTGTCATCAAAGCTATCTCACTAATAAGGGACACTACACATAAGCTCTGCCTTTAGGATGCAGTGTTGCTACCTTAAGGGCTTCCTTTTCTAAAACTTGATGTAGATCCAAATATGAGTCTAGCTGATCTATCCATGCTTTGGCTGTGCATGTGGAGGATCCATCAAAATTTGGTAGAAAGAATCTACCTCTTCTCATTCTCCTTGAGCTGGAAGAACTCTTGCAAGCTCAAGTTCTTCTTGATTTTCCAAGATTTAGATTCATACTCCTGAAGATAATCACTAAAAGTATCCTCCTTTGGTGCATCTTCTTCCTCCATTTCTCTAGCAATAGATCTGGGCATAGAATAACATTGTAGATCTGATGTAGCTGAGTGCTTGGACATATAAGATGAAGAATTGGGGTTTTATTCATGTAAATATATTCTTGAGGGACCTTCATGTCTTTCCCTCTTCATTTCTTTGATTTCTCCTTTAAGCTCATACCGAGTTTGGAACAGAGTTCTTGAGAACTCTTTCCCTTTCATTCTTCCCGATAAAGGGGTTTTACCCTTTTCTTCTATGTATTCAGTGTAATCATACTTATCCTTTAATATATTATTTTCATGAAAATAAATATTGGCTCTTTCAAAGGAAGCACAGGATGTGCCAAGAAATTTAGTTTGATACCACTGTAATATCCCCAAAAGGGATTGCTTAGCAAGGCATGCTTGAATTTTTTTTTTTTCAAGAATGTATGCTACAGGATTGCAAAAAGACCCTTGGATCCATTATATATGACAATATAAGACCTAAATCCAATAGGGGATCAAAAAAAAATCCTTCTATGTGGGTTAAACTGGTCTCCCACACCTAGTAGAGCTTGGAAAATGCCCAAGAATGGGACTGCAACAAGATTAAACAACACTACTTTAGAAATAACATAGTTCAGCAAGGTAGCAGTAGTAGGACAATGTGGAGGCTCAATAATTTCATATACATCAGCAAATCAAAATTATATTGAAGCCTGTGAGTCTTAGAACAAAAAATAGAAGACTTATACAGAAAGAAACCTTCAAAAAGAGGTGTCACAACACATATAATTGACTGCAAAGGCTTGACAGTGTTATTTTATTGAGTCTACTGCAGTGGTAGATTAAAAATTATATCTAGAGAAAAATAATGCATGAAAAACTAGATCTATGACAGATCCATACACTATAATGTCTCTACTTTACATTCGCCTTGGGGGTTTTAGCAAATCATGAAGCACATAGAGTAGATCTGATATTCTATGCAGCATATATGTAGATCTATTTAGAATTTCTGAAGTATATACAAGAGTATTTAGATCAGATATGAATATGACATGGAATAGAATAGAAATCCATGGATCACCATAGCGAAGGGTAGATCCCCAAGACTAGATATCACTCCTCGAACTTTTCCAAAACACCCTGCAAATTTCCTCTTTGCAGATAACACAGTACTAGATGAGTGATTGTGCTATAGGCTTGAAGAATAATTTTTCCTGATGCCAAGATGTAGATCTGAAGTTCCAATGATCCATGAAACTCTTGCCAATGGGATAGAAGCCTTTCCCACTAAAAAGGGGCACTAGATTGGCCCAGATCTGAGTAGATCTCGCCTCCACTTGCTCCATCTTACAAAGAAAACCAAACCCTCAACAGGATCTGCATTTTCGTTGGAATTAGAACCTTGGCCTTAAGCCTGATAGTGGTTCATAAATACAAAACTCTTCCAAGAGCTACTCAAGGAAAGAGAAGGATTCCTAAATAGGAGATCCGTGTGCTAAACAACACTATTCTTTTCCAAACAACTAAGAGAATGAGAAATGCCTAAATAGACAATTCTTCAGAAATAATATGGTCTTCAACAACCTTCTATTGTTGTCCTCCTCTTCCTTTTATAAGACTGAGATCTTGGAAAACCCTAAGCCATCTCAATTATTTAGCTCCTTTCACATGTGTGGCCTCCATCTAAAACTGCGTTGTGCATATAAGAGGTTCATTGCATCTGGACAATGATGTTGATTTGGTCCTGTTGACCTAGTCAAATGTCTCAACCCCTTTCACACATAAGGGTGTTTTATTAAAGTAGCCTAGATTTAGCCTTGTTCACATGGGGCATTGATTTATTTTGTTGTTTTAGGAGTTTTGATGTTCCTCCTTTATACATTTATTTATGAACAGAAAATTGAAGAAAAATTTAATATTCCAATTAGCTTAAAGCTAATTGGGAATATTACAAAAATAGAAATACATTGAGTTATTAAAAGAATTTAGTGATGTGTTTGCCTGGGGTTATGAATATTTTAAGTCTTATGATACTAATATCACTCAGCACAAAATTCCACTGAAAGAAGGAAAGAAGCCATTCAAACTAAAGATGCGCACAATCAATCCTATCCAAATGCCAGTGGTTGAAAAAGAGATAAATCAAATGTATGATGTTTGGATAATAGTCCCACTGAGGTACTGAGAATGGGTTCTTGTATCTATGAGGAATAAAACATGAGATATTAGGCTCTGCATAGACTTCAGAAATATAAATAATTCATCCTTGAAGGACAACTACCCTTTACCAAAGATGGACCACATATTCAAAAGGGTAGTAGGTTACAAAAGGATACCTCTGCTTGATGGATTTTTTAGGGTACAATCAGGTGTTGGTACATCCAAATGATCAACACAAAACAATTTTCACAGCACCTTGGGGCACCTTCATGTATGTAAAAATGCCCTTTTGGTTAGTGAATGTTGGAGCCACTTTCCAAAGAGAAATGGATATGGATTTCTCAAAAGAAATAGGTTACTACATTGTGATATATCTTGATGACATCACAATATATTAAAAATTTTATGAAGAAAATCCAGCTCATTTGAGAAAGGTCTTTCAGAAATGCAGAAAGTATGGTTTGTCTTTAAATCTCAATAAATCATTATTTGGCCTTCAAGAAGGAAAACTTATATCACACATCATATCTGAAGAATGGATCAATATTGACCCAAAAAGGATTGAGGGAATATTGCAAATCAGTCACCCAAAAAATATCAAAGATCTTTAATCTTTCATTGGAAAGATAAATTTTTTAAGAAGGTTCATACCAAATCTTGCAGAACTCCTAAGGAACATCACAAACATGCTCAAAAAAGAGTTAGGAGTCAAATGGACCAAGGAAGCAAAGCATTATTTTGACTTGGTGAAGTAGGCACTTACACAAGCACTAGTTCTGATCAACCCTGACTTCACCAAAGACTTCCTTATTTTCTCCTTTGCATCAGAACACACAGTTGTTGTTATACTACTGCAGAAAGATAAAAAAGGACAGGAGCATCCCATAGAATTCATCAGCCAATATTTAAGAGATGCACCTTTGAAATATAGAATCATGGAAAAGCATGCTTTTACCTTAATCAAATCACTGAAGGATTTCAGAGTCTACATTTTGCATTCACACATCATTGCATTTGTGCCTCATACAATGGTTAAAGACATTCTGACACAAGATCCTAATGGAAAAAGAGGCAAGTGGATTTTTGTCATCTTCGAATATGATCTTGAAATCAAACCCACCAAGCTAATCAAAGGAAAAGGACCGGCTAAACTAATGATTGAAACAAATTTTCAAGAACTAGACATCAATATGACGGACTCAATGGATGAGCAACAGGAGATGAAAACTCCACCTATTAATGAATCATTCCTAAACTCTCCCTGGTATGCTGATATATTGTATGTGCCTTTTAATTTAAATGTTCCTCATGGTTTTTCCAAAACAAATGCCAAATTATTGAAGTTAAAGGCTGCAAATTTCTGCATTCTGGAAAAGGTTTTATATTGGAAAAATTATGGTGGTGTATTTCTTAAATGTTTTCCTGAAGAAGATGCAGATATGATTATGCATGAATTTCATGAAGGGGAGTGTGGAGGACACCTATATTGGAAGACCAATGCAAATAAGGTCCTTAGGGATAGTTTCTATTGGCCCATCCTCTTCGAAGACATCCACAAAATGGTAGTTACTTGTCATAAATGCCAAATTTTTGAGGGAAAAAGAAAAGTGTTTCCTTTTCCATTACATCCTATCTTTGTTGAAGCTCCTTTTCAACAATGGGAACCTGAATTCATTAGAAATATTAACCCTTCCTCCTCTGCGCAGCATAAATGGATCCTTACTGCAACTGTCTATTTTACTAATTGGATAGAAGCCATTCCTTCTAGGACTAGCACAAACTCAGTGATTATTAAATTCCTTGAAAACAACATTCTATCTAGGTTTGGTTGTCCTAGGAAAATCATTACTAACAATGCTATTTCCTTTAAATCCAAGAAAATGGTGTATTTTTGCCACAATATCACATTAATTTGGGATATTCTACAGCTTATTACCCTCAATGTAATGGGTTGGCCCAATCCTAAAATAAGAGTTTGGTGAACATCATTAAAAAGTTGCTAGAAGAAAATAAGAAATCATGGCACAACAAATTGGTACATGCACTATGGCCAGACACGGTACCAAATATGAAACCAATTGATTTGTAACCCTATCAACAAGTCTATGGAATAGATGCACTCTTCCCAAAAATCTTGGGAGTTCCACTAATTAAGCTCATTCAAGAGGTGAAATCTAAAGAGAATGTTATACAAATAAGAATAAACCAAACTATTCAGCTGTAGCAAACCAGAGAAGGACTATACAACAGAACACAACTGTTACAAGAAAACATCAACAAAATCTTTTACAAAGGGACCAAAGCAAATGATTTTAATATTGGAGACAAAGTGCTAAAGTGGGATTCTAGAAGAGAGGACAAAGGCAAGCATGGAAAATTTGATAACCTATGGAAAGGCCCATTCATCATTCATTCTGCAAGGTGTAGTAATGCATTTTTCTTACAAGAAATGGATGGAATAGAGTTATTTGGAGGTCCAGTCAATTTCATGACGCTGAAACGTTACTTCAGTTAGAAATCTCAGTTTAAATTTTCTTCATTGTATATAACATTGCTTAAAAAAATATTAAAATAAGTTTATCTAAAACAGACAAAAAGAGGGCATATAAAAGGAAAAGGTAAGCCCCATACCAAAAAATGAATGTGTCTGAAAGTGTTGTACATTTAAATGGCACTACCTTTATTTTAGTTTACATTTTGCAAATAATATTGTGTGCAGCTTCTCAAAAGAATGCCACAAATTCATGATGATCAAATTTCTTAATCTTGATTCATTCATGTTTTTGAATTTTGCTTGTAAGTTATAATGAATATTTGAAAAATTGTCTAATCTTGGCTCATTAGTAGGTAGGTAGAAAATCACATTGGTTTAAAAGCTAAATCTTCACTAGTACGGGAAATAAGGATAGGTGATAAGTTAGAGGTTCAAAGAAAAAAATGATGTCAAGGTTTGCAAGTCAAAATGTACCTCAAAAGGAGGAGAAATACTTTGAATCATAGGTTGGGTAGGTAGGTATGCAGAAGAACTCTTAACACTTGAGCATGTCCAAAATGTACAATTTCAATTTCTTTATTCAAGCTCAAGAGAAAGTGTGTTTCAGACCTTAGTTTGTTGCAAACATGGATTTCTATTTTAAAGGTAACTATCATGAAATTGCAACAGATCAAAATGGCAGAAGGGAGATTAGCCCAATAGATAAGGAATAGATTTATGAAATACAGAAACCTGAGATTCTTGACACCTCCAAAAGGAGCTTCCCTCGCTAGCTGGAGCCACTATTAGTCTCTTGTATTTCTATAGTATCACTAGACATCTATGTATTTCTTATATTCCACTGAAAATAATATTCCCTAACTATTATTTATTTTCAGAAACCTCACTGCCTTCATTATCTTCCCATTTTAACCTTTCCATTATCTCTCATTTTACATTTTCCAAACACTCTCATACTCTGAAATCCCATGTTTGAACTTAATCCCCTCACTTTAGCCTTTTTCCCCTTCTTAAAACCCCATTCCCATTGCTAAAATGTCCCATCCCCCTCACTCGTTCCCCTCTTTCATTTAAAACAATGTAAAAACCCATTTTTACATTGTTTTAAATAAAATATTAACCTATTGGGTCCCAGTTTTAATAAACCTTTTTAAAAAAAAAAACCTGACCCCTATGTTCATTTAAAAACTTGACTTACACTATTATTAAGGCCTACTCTTTAAGCAAACCCTCCCCCCGCTTTAACTTTTCCCCAGGCCCCACTTCACATCATTTCCCATTATGTTCTATACCCATTGATTCATTAAAAATAGACCCCACATGTCAAATCAACGCAAAATCAGCCCATCGCCTGACCGTCGTCTGATATCCACCCTTTTATTTGATGGCCCGCGTGCCTTTTCACAAAATCAAATGCCCGAGGTTTAAAACCTTTGGAGGGTTGGGAAATGGGTAGTTTCGTAACCCCTCCCATATTCCACGTGCCATCCCAATGTCTTATTGCATCCCTCCATCTGATACCACCTAACTACTTACGCCCCTTGTGATAAACCACAAACCGCATGTAATATCCCAAATGGGGAGCATGCAACAATACTAAACAGTCATGCATTAAAATAACACAGTTCATCTAAGACATGGAAGGAGGCTAATAAATTTTGTTTTCTATAGTATTTACAACAACAATATAGACGTATAATGAGGCCCATAAGATGCATAGTTGGAAATACAAGACATGAACAGAAGAAATTCCCTCAAAAGAGGTGTTGCAACCACATATATGGACTGAAACTCCCTTGAAAGCATTATTTTATTAGGCTGCAAACTTCAGTAGATTAAACTTTAGATCTAGAGCACATCTATGTACAAAAATTTAGATCTCTATCATATATGTACACTAGAAAGGCTCCTCTACAAATGCCCCTTGGGGTTTTCAGCAATAAGTGAAGTACATGGAGTAGATCTGAGACCTAATGCAACATATCTGTAGAATGACTTAGAAATTATGAAGTAAATACAACAATATTCAAGTGAAATCTGAATAGGACATGGATTGGATCTAAAATCCACAGATCAACACAGTGAAGGGAAGATTCCCAACACTAGAGAACTCTCCTCCAAAAGTCTATCAAAACACCCTGCAACTTCTCACTTGTAAATAACACAGTAATGAAAGAGAAAATGCACTATAGGCTTTATAACAGTGATGGCCTCAAGCCAATATGTGGATCTGAAGCTCCAATGATCCTATACTCTCTTGCCAGGGGGATAGAAGAGTCTCCCACTGAAAAGAGGCACTAGAATGGCCTAGATCTGAGTAGATCTAGCCTCCACTTGCTGCAGCTTACAAAGACAAACAAAACCTCAATAGTATCTGCATTGTATTTGGAAGAAGAATCTTGGCCTTAAGCCTGATAATGGACAAGAAATTCAAGAGTCTTCCAAGAGCTCCTCTAGGAAAGAGAAGGATTCCTAAACAGGAGATCCTTGTGCTAAACAAAACTACTCTCTGCTAAACAGCCAAGAGAATGAGAAATGTCTAAACAGAAAAATTCTTCAGAAATAATATGTTCAAAAACAACCTTCTCCTGCTGCCCTCCCCTTCCTTTTATAATATAGAGACCTTGCAATACCCTAAACCATCTCAATGATTTAGCCACTTTCACATGTGCCACCTCCAACTAAAAATGTGTTGTGCATAAATGAGGTTCACTTCATCTAGAAAAAGCTATTGATTTGGTCATGGTTTACCTAGTCAAATGATCCAGCCTCTTTCACACCTAAGTGTGCTTATGTAAATATCCTAGATTTAGCTTTGTTCATAGGTGGCATTGATTTATTTGATGCTTTAGGAGTTTTATTGATCCTCCTTTAAAATTTTATTCATGAAATAGAAATTAAAACAAAATTGAATATTCCCATTAGCTTTGGACTAATTGGAAATATTACAGTCCTCCCCTCCAAAATGTTGATTGTCGTCAAGCAACTGATAAGGTGAGTGTTGCAACACATCTCCTCTTCTATTGGTGACACCAAAATGATTTAATTTTCCTCCATGAGCCAAGTGTTCACCAAACCATTCATCCATGACTTGCTCTACCAACGTTCTCATGAGATGCAAATAGCTCATCCCATAAGGAGAAAATAAATCACATGAAACAAACATGGTTTTCCCAATTCCCTCTCTAAAATATGAGACATAAAGTACATGGAGAGTGGTCATCCCATATGGCACATGCATGCCTTCCCTCATTCCTACATACATATCCATAAAAAGTACAAGTACATCATCAATATAGGGAATCAAAACAATGTACAAAAAAAGAGAAATTCGTGCACATGGAGGTGGGTTATAGTCCCACATGTGGAACCAGTGTAGAGCATCCCCTGCCTGCATCAAATCAAGATGTGGTAAGTGGTTTTCCCACCGCTTAATTTATGCCCATATCATCTCAGCATATCTGAAAGTGTGAGATATATTTGGTGCTTTGGGAAAGCACCCATCATGTTGCAAAATATCACTTTTTCTTCCAAGGGAGTGGCCAAGCTCAGAAATATTTGTGGCCCAACGTTGGCCATGAGGCTTACAAGATATAGTACTGCTCCTTGGATTCATGACCTGCATAAACATGGTGAAAGAATGCATAAAATAAGAGTATAAAACATGTGTAACAAGAGAATGTTCTTCACCAAAAATCCTCCTCATATCAATGGAGTGGTGCATAGATGTATCCTCTTCCTCAAGAAGAGAAAGAGAAGGCTGATTTAACTCTATTATAGATTCATGTTGCTGATCCATATCCACATGGTTCTGTATCTTTGAAAGTGCTGATATAGTTATTTTTCAAAGCCCTCCCAATAGTAGCTCCTCGAGATGATGTTGTTGAGCTTCATAGAATATGAGTGGCTGAAATAGAACTCTTCACAGGCCCTTTGCAGTAACTTCTCCTTGAGCTTGGAGGCTCTAGACAAGAAGATCCTACCATGATTATAGATGAATCCATATAATATTGAATATCTGTCATCATGTAGCAAGTCATCAAGAATCATGCAAGTGTGAATATCCTCGGAAGATTCCATCAGCAGTTGGGATTTCCAGTATGGATCTAATTTTCCCAACAATGACAGTTCTAATAATTTATCATCTGAAATGTTTTCCATGTTGCTGCTCTCCTCCTTGAAATTAATCATGTCAAAGGTGTATGTTGGAAGGCCATGCCTCCCATTTTTCTCCTCCTTGACATCTCCCATGCCAAAGGTATAAGGTGGAAGGTTGCCATTCCTTCCTTGCTACCTCTCTTGCATATGCACATGCTCAAAAGAAAATGGAATTTCTTGGAAGTTAGTATACCATGGAAGGCTATCATCTATGAAGAAACTCCTTGGTTTTGCCAAAGTATGCATGTGTGACCACCATCTCTCATCATGTATGGAAGAGGATTCTCCAAACAAGTTTTTCTTCTGATTCAAGGATTGCCTTCCTTGCTTCCTGATGGTGTCATTCTTCCTCCTTGCAGTAAATTTTCTCAGCGTAGTATGAGATGAGAGAATGGATAATGGTGTTAAGGGAAAAATAATTTCCCTCTCCTTGAGCCTTCCCCATACTCTCAGCGTTGTAGTATGGTATTCTAGTGCTTGCTTCCTACTTGGATCTATGAAAGGAGCATCAATGCTTGAAACATATTTCACCAAATATGAATCAGGTGGTATACCATAAGATAATCATGTCTCATGGCTCATTCCCATATGAATGACAAATTGGAATATCTTATGACTACTTCCACTGCGCAAAACTATCTCTGATTTTTTTGTGGAAGTCTCATGATAATGGGGCATCACTCTTATAGATGTAAGAGTGCCTTTGAGTCGAGCAACTTCCCCATCCTCTTGTTCATGTAATATAGGTTCACCTTCCATCATATCAGCATTGTGATCCTTAATCTTCTCTCCTTCACCCACCTTCTGCAAGATCTCACAGTCTAAGGTGCTTCCTTTAGATGTAGTTAACTCATGAACACCCATCATCACCTTGGTGTCAAGAGTCTTGATCACAAAGGACTCATCTGACATAGTGTGTGTTCCCAAAACTGAATGCAATGTCGGAACACATTCCCTATATTGTTTTGTATCATGGTCTATCATCATAGAAACATGCTGCTCATCCTCTTCATGTGTAAGTTCCTTGGGGCCTTCTTGCAAAGATACAAGAGCCCTCTTAGTGAAATCAATGGCTTCATCTCCATCTCACATTAAAAATAGATCTCATCCTGCTATCACAGCGTTGGAGGAACCTTTCAGGTCTTATGCTTAATCCTCCTCATAAGTGGATCATGCCTCATCAATAGGAGATCATTTCTTTTGATCTCTTCTTGAAAAAGGAACACTCAAGTCTTCCTCTTGAGAATAATTTTCTTGTTGAAGTGGGGCCTTTGGCCTTGGAAAATAATGTAGCAGGTCTTTAACCCTTTCAAGAATGTTATGAAATGGAGTTATCTTCATGGATCTTTCCATATCATGCAAAGGTTCTGAATTCTTGGGCTTATTTTTCTTACCCAAAGAAGTTTTAGATGGCTCAAAATCAAATCTTTTCACTAATCTCCCAGTGAACTTTGCATAAATAGAGATGTTTACATTTCCTAATGAAGAAGATTCAAATAACCACCAAGCATAAGCCTTACCTTGGAGGTGCAACACTGCTACTCTTATCTCTTCTTCTTCAAAAACTTGATGCAACTGAAAATATGTGTCCATCTTCTTTACCCAAGACTTGGCTGAGCTCTCAGGTGATCCATCAAATGTAGGTAGAAAATTCCTACCCAAAGTGGGCTCCATGCACCCTCTTCTTCTCATATCTCTGCTAGATCTTATTTCTTCTTTAAGTTGACAAAAATCTGGGAAGATTAGATGCACTTTGAATATTTTAGACTCAGATCCATATTCTTGGAGATAGTAAGCAAGAGTCTCCTCTTTTGGTGTCTCTCCTTCTGCTTCTTCTCTTGCTAGTAATGTAGGCATGCTACAACGTTGCAGATCTGATTATGTGGCTAAATGCTCACAAAAAAAGTATGAAGAAATGGGGCTTTCTTCATGTGCAAATCTCTCCAAAGGATCTACTTGTCTTTCTTTCCTCATTCCCCTAATTTCATTCTTCGACTCATGCATAGTTTGGAACATACTTTTTGGGAACTCTTTCCCTTTAATTCTTCCAGATAAAGGGGTTTGACCCTTGTCTTCTTTGTCTTTAGTGTAATCAATCTTCTTCTTCAGTATTTTTTTTCATGAAAATACAAATTGCCTTCTTACAGGCTGTGCCAAGATGATTTCTCCGATACCACTGTAATATCCCAAATGGGGAACATGCAACAATACTAAATAGTCATGCATTAAAATAATGCAGTTCATATAAGACATAGCAGTAGGCCAATAAAAATGTTCTTAAATAGTATTTACAGCAGTAATATCAATGTATAATGAGCCCCATAAGATGCATAACTGGAAATACAAGACATAAACAGAAGAAATTCCCTCAAAAGAGGTGTTGCAATGACATATACGGACTGAAACAACCTTGACAACATTATTTTATTAGGCTACAAACAACAGTAGATTAGAATTTAGATCTAGAGCATATATTTGTATAAAAATTTAGATCTATATGAGATCTATAAACTAGAAAGGCTCCTCTACAAATGCCCCTTGGGGTTTTCAGCAAAAGATGAAGTACATGGAGTAGATCTGAGATCTAATGCAACAGATATGTAGAATGATTCAGACATTCTAAAGTAAATACAACACTATTCAGATCATATCTGAATAGGACATGGATTAGATCTGAAATCCACGAATCACCACAGTGAAGGGCAGATTCCCAACACTAGAGATCTCTCCTCCAAAAGTATGCCAAAACACCTTACAACTTCTCACTTGAAAATAACGCAGTAGTGGAAGATAAACTACATTGTAGGGTTTAGAAAAGTGATGGCCTCAAGCCAAGATGTGGATATGAAGCTCCAATGATCCAATACTCTCTTTCCAGGGGGATAGAAGACTCCCCCACTGAAAAGAGGCACTAGAATGGCCTAGATTTGAGTAGATCTATCCTCCACTTGCTGCAGCTTACCAATACAACCAAACCCTCAACAGGATATGTGTTGTAGTTGGAAGAAGAAGCTTGGCCTTAAGCCTAATAATGGATAAGAAATGGAAGACTCTTCTAAGAGCTCCTCAAGGAAAGAGAAGGATTCCTAAACAGGATATCCTTGTGCTAAAAAACAATATTCTCTGCTAAAAATCCAAGCGAATGAGAAATGTCTAAACAGAAAAGTTATTTAGAAATAATATGTTCAAAACCAACCTTCCATGCTACCCTCCCCTTATTTTTATAAGGTAGATACCTTGAAAAACCCTAAACCATCTCAATGATTTATCCTCTTTCACACGTGCCACCTCCAACTAAGACTGCATTGTGCATCAATGAGGTTCACTTCATCTAGACAACGTTGTTGATTTGGTCATGGTTGACCCAGTCAAATGATCTAGCCTCTTTCACACCTATGTGTGCTTATGTAAATAGCCCAAATTTAGCTTTGTTCACATGTGACATTGATTTATTTGTTTCTTTAGGATTTTTATTGATCCTCTACAATTTTATTCATGAAATAGAAATTAAAACAAAATTGAATATTCCCATCAGCTTAGGACTAATTGAGAATATTACACCACCTTTGCTCCATAAGGTGAAACCATTGACCATTAAAAATTCTATGAGCCATGTGTTACTATGCTAAGCCCCCAAACCTCTATGTTAAACCCTAAAACGTTTCTTGAAGGCTTGGAAGGCCATAACCAGACACAAGAACTGAAAAAACCTCCCTTCTCCAGACTTGTTCTGCGGATTTCCCAAATTATTTCAAAGCCATATTTTCTCCCTGCGGAGCTTCGTTTTTTTATTAATATTTGTTTTTAAGTTTTGTAGGTGACATAAATATCGGAAGATGTGATAATAAATTTTCATTTCTTAATGCAAGAATTTTTTAATCAGGGCTCTATGGATGATGATTCAAAAGCCTTATTCATCAAAGGATTAGGAGCACAAGAATAATTAGAAGCAACAATGGATAATGATCAATAAGGATCATTCAATTCCTCCAAAGACAACGCGGATTATTAGAAGTAACTGACAGAGTAAGGTAAAAGGAGATTTTTACAGTGGCCGCATAGGCAGAGACGAAGAAAAATGAAAAACAGAGCTATAGAATAGTGATAGGTAAAAGATTCACTATGACATTGAAAGGTAAAGGGAATAAAAATATCAGTCAAAGGTTGAAAATGAAAGAGGGTTAAAATACAAATTTAAGACAAAGGACAGATAATAAGGTTCAAGAAGAGATTATGGTGACAACAAAGATAGTAAAAGGAAAACAGATAAAAGATACATCTGATGAAACTTTTAAGTTTTAAAGACAAATCAATGAAGAAGACAGAACCAAATGATAAGGCCACTCAGCATTTAATTCTTTCTAATGACATTGGCCACCTACAATTTAGTTTTGATTTAATATAAGCTACCTCAGTTAATGTTTCGGTCAGAGATATTTTAGCAGCTACTCAGAAATTATTGAAAAATTTAATGTTAAAGGAAAATTAGTCAAAGATATTTCAAAGTTAGCATAACAGTAAATTAGAATGTTATTGTTATAGTAGGTCTATCAGGGATATTTTTGGCTTGGGCCTTGCATGGTCTCAAATGTTAGAATTACATTTACTCTATAATAAGTGAAATCTGTAACCCTAAATTAGGGAAAACTCCTTAGTTGTAGTTAAATACTACATGTATTTTTCATTATCACTGATGGTTGCTAGGTTGGATTTTGATCCAACTCTGAGTTCCAAATATTATTGCACTGGAGCATTGTAACTGTTTTTGAGCTGGTCATCAGCAATACAAGCACGTTCACAGAATCCTTGAACTATGTCAATGGTGATGTTATCCCTCTTTAGTTAATGTTTCTCCTTTGTATTTTCATATTGTACATCAATTTATCTGATAATAGAAGAGAAATTTTAGATTGAGATATGTTGTTTGGGTACCTTAACTTTGTATGTTTTTATTATCTTTATGTTTTCCTATGAAATTATAACTAAAGGATTCTTAACTGCTCTTTAGTATTACTAGATTGTTGCATTGAGGTTTTCTTAGAGAATTATAGCTGAAGAATTCTTAATTTCTCTTTAGTTTTACCAAACTGTTATCTTAAAGGCCTTCTTCGAAGTTTAGTTAAAGAATTCTTAACTACTCTTTAATTTCACTAAATTTTTATCTTAAATGTTTTTTCTATATGCAAAGTATAACTAAAGAATTCTTAACTTCTCCTTAGTTTCACCTAACTGTTATATCAAGGTTTTCTCTTAAAGTTTAACTAAATAATTCTTAACCGCTCTTTAGTTTCTCTGAAATTGTTATCTTGAGGTATTTCTTATGAAATTGAGTTAAAGAATTCTCAACTTATTTTTAATTTCACTGAACTGTTATCTTGAATGTTTTCCTCTTAAGGTATAACTAAAGAATTCTTAACTACTCTTTAGTATTACTGGATTGTTGTCTTGATTTTTTCTTAGTGAAGTACAACTGAAGAATTCTTAACTGCTCTTTATTTTTACCAAACTGTTACCTTAAAGGCTTTTATTTTGAAGTATAGTTAAAGGATTCTTAATTTCCCTTTAGTTTTACTAAATTCAAAACTTTCTCTCATCTCATATTCATCTTACCAAAGAAGATCCATTTGATATAGTTAGCTTGCCGTGTGAAAACCCTTGAAAATTTGATGCACAATTTAACCCTTTTATGACTCCATGACCCAATGAATTAAGCTTCCCACAATCTATCTGTCCAACCAAACAATCAATCAAAACAAACAATCCCAAGATTTATAAAAAGCCTAAAATTAGAAGAATATAAGCATAAAGATAAATCACACAATCATAAACATAGAGAGAGCCCTCTCTGAGCCTAGGAAGGCTAGTTCCTGGACTCCAAAGTGGTTTGATGTGGTTCCCTACTACTTGTTCTTGCCAATCTTGAAATTTATGGGAAGCGAACATATGGCATGGGTACAGTCCTCATGCTGCATGGTAAACCCATTTATTTTCATTCATAAAATTTTAATGGTGCAATGATTAATTATCCTACATATAATAAGGAATTGTATGCATTGGTGCAAACTTTGAAAAAGGGGAAACACTACTTGATGGGTAAGGAAAAAATCATTTACACTGATTATGAACCATTTCAATACCTACAATCAAAAACAAATTTGCAACAAACAAGGCACTTTCGATGGATGCGTTTTCTTCAAAAATTCCACTTAGTGATAAGGTATAAGAAAGGTATCTACAATAAAGTTGCTGACATGGTTTATAGGCATATTGGTAGTGCTGCTACTATTCTTAATCATAATTATGTTTTGTATGAGATATATGTTTAAAAATATGCTTTAGATAGTGATTTTCAAGATGTATATGCAACTTTGAGTCAAGTGAACCAATTAGAGGAATTGGTTTATCGCATGCATGATAACTTGTTGTATCATCTTGGTAAGCTTCGTATTCCATAGGTAGAAAAAGTCAACATTGTGAGAGAGGCACATACTTCTCTTATTGCTAGTAATTTTGGTGTAAGTAAGATGGTGGTACATTTACAGAGGTATTTTTACTGGCCTCATATGCTTGAAAGTGTGTCACGTTTTATTAGAGGTTGTTCTTTATGTGCTATCAGTATTCCTAGCAATAGAAAGTTAGGATTTTACACACTAATTCCAGTACCTTCTCATCCATGGTACAGTGTTTTTATGGACTTTTTTGGAGGTATTTCTATGTAAAAAATGAATCATGATTATCTTTTTGTAATGTGGATAGGTTCAACAAAATGTGTATTTTGATGCCATGTAAAAATAAAATTACAGTTCACAAATTTCCCAGTTATTGTTTCAGAATGTATTGGTACATTTTTTATTTCCCACATCCATTGTTAGTGATAGATATTCTCTATTTTTTGGGAGTTTTTGGTCAAGCTTGTGGGGATTATTGGACACAAAATTGAAAAATAGTACAACATTTCATCTGCGAATAGTGGAGGTGAACGAGATACTATTATATCTTCTTCACGGTTATTGCAGCAAGCATCCTAAGTTGTGGGATGAAAACTCGCATTATATTCAACATGTTTACAAATGGGCCAAACACTCTTCAACTCAAACATCGTCATTTGAGGTATGTTTGGGATACTTTCTGAAATATCCTTTGGATTTCATTTTTGGAAAGTATGTTTCTAGTGATGGTTATAGTGGCATAGAGAAAGCTAAATTTTTCATTGAACAAATCCAATTGGTGCATCAAGTAGTTCAAGAAAAGCTGGAAAAGAGCCAAGTAAAGTACAAAACAAGGCACAAAAAGCATCGTGTAGATCACAAATTCCAAGTTAGTGATGATTTTTGGCTTCACATTAGCAAAGAAAGGCTTGAAGGAAGAGGTAAAAAAAATGAAACCAATTCGATATGGTCCATTCAAAATTTTAGAAAAGGTTGGTGATAATGTCTTCAAGTTGGATTTGCCTTCATATATGCAAATTTATGTTGTTGTTAATGTTGAGAACTTAAGGTTTTATGAGCCACCTTTGATTGAAGATCAAGGAGAGAATGTTCAAATTCCTTCCATTCGGGATCTTTCTCCTGAATACCTTGATGAACTACAAAAATACACCATTCTTGGAAAAAGAACAAGGTCCTCAAAATGAGGGAATGTGGAGTACCTTCGTGTGGGGCTCAAAGGAACAAATGCAAGAAAATCCAAATGCATCGATATTGGAATGGTGAGGAAATAGTACCCTCATATTTTGAACAACTGAAAGTGATCTTGTGTGTCCAAAATCTTCCAATGGGGAGTAGTGATCAGGTGCTCAAAATTATGCTCAAAAATGAAATTTATCGGAATAGCGTGGAACCTTAGAAACCACATATATCTAATCTTTCTGAATCAAGTGAAAATTTTTTCTTGGAAAACCAACACCATATGCACCCTGAAACGAGTTGTGTTTGTTTTTCGAAACAAGCAAAATTTTTGCAATAATTGTGCTGGTAGCCTAGTCAGCAGTCTGTATGGCTGACTAGGCCTATTCAATAGGCATGTTTGACTAGGTTCGTTAGACCAATCAGGTCTTGCCACTTACCTAAATTTTGGTGGTGCTTGTTGGCACAATTTCATTGGTTGGTTGTTGGAAAACCACATGTTTTCACGTGGCCAAACTGGAGGTCACCATGTGGTAGAATGGGGTCCACCAAAATTATGGTTAAGCTCCAAAATAAATTCTGCAGGAAATGACCACCAAACCTAGCATCAAATAGTGCAATTTCTTAAGCGTTGGGGCCGCGGTGCTCCTCATTAAACCGTATGACCAAAATTCTATTTAAACATTCATACGTCAGAGGTTTGGGTTTAGGGGTCAGGTACTACCCTCGACTACACCCGCCTGCCCCCCCACATATATGCATATTACCCATGGTCGGGAATCAGAGGAGTGACGTGATGAAGGTCGCTGTTTAATTAAAAAATAATAATTAACCCTGATTTTATGGTTTTAAATTCGGATTTAAGGCTACATTGGGCATTTTAAATGTCCAACAATTTCCTCCAGAATTCCAAAAAAATGGTGCTAAGTTAGATTAAATCAAGGAGAATTTGTAGGATGGTTCCGCAATCTGGAGAATTTGTAGAGAGACTAGCAACAAATCTATGGAGGCTCATAACTTCTTGATTTTTTGACCAAATTGGGAGTAGAAAGTCACTAGACAAAAATATTTGAGAGTTATAGAGCTAATGGAACGAGTTTTGAACCCATTTGAGCATTGTAAATGTATGTAATCACCATTTTGAGCATAATGATATAGGGCCAAGCCATTGGAAGCTGGACCAATGAGAGGTAGCCCAAGAGGGGTTAACTCCTTCATCACTTGCTATGTTGTGGCTATTTTTATGGGGTTAGCTCTTTAAAATATCACAAGCAAACCTTATTTCAGAATACATTTTCAGTAAACTAAATTTGGAAATTATTCCTCATCCTAAACCTTATCCTTTAGTTTGGGTATGTGACAATGAAAAATTATGAGTGACAAGGATATGCAACTTAGATTTTCCATCACTACAAACCTCCTTGATGAGGTAGAACTTGATGTAGTTCCACTTGACATATGTGGTATTGTTTTGGGAAGCCCATATTTACATGATACAGAGCCAATTTTCATCACCATGAGAAAAAATAGTGTTTGTTTAATTGTTAGAGCACATAGCAAGAAATTGAGTTTATCTCTTGTAAATGTTGGAAAAATGAGGAGGCTTGATAATGCTAGTGATAATTTTGCATTGTTAATGTTCAAACACAAAGATGTTGAGGAATCTAAAGCCTTTCAAGGATATGAATCAAATTTGAAATTGATTTAATTTAGGTTGCTAATCCATGCGATAAGATGTTTTAGGACTCTAACATGTTGCCCCCTAAAAGAGGAAAACAATATGAAGTGAAATTGAGTAGGATGCATCATTGTTGAATATTGGTATGAAAAAGATGCCAATGTTAAAGAATGTAGGGATAAAAAATAAGATGCAAAAGCTATTTGAGAAAAAGGACATCATTTCTAAGAAACCTTCGATAAAAAAGAAGTTGCAAAAGATATTTGACAAAGAGGACATTGGTTCTAAGACATATTGTTGTGGGTTTCATAATTTTTTGACTTTGAAGAAGGATGGTGCATGAAAATGGGGATCAAAATTCATAAAGAATGAAGCCAAGTGCAAGGTTAGATATGCTAAGAATCATTATGATGACATTTTTCAAGATGAAGTGAAATTGAAATTGAATAAGTTTCCTTTGATTGAATATCAAGGAGGGAATTTTCAAACTCCTTCAAAGGAAATTTTTTTGTTCTAAATATCTTGAAAGATTGCAGCAAGATATCATCTTTGATAGAAAAACAAGGAACTCAAAACAAGGGGAAGTGAAGTACCTTCATGAGGAGGCCAAAGTAACAAATTGAAGCAAAGATAACTAGATTGATATTGGGTGGGTGAGGGAGCTGTACCCTCATATGTTTTTTTGAATCAAAATGAGATTTTGGAGGTCCAAAAGCTTATAGTGGGTAGGAATGATCCAGTGGATTAGTAAAATGCTCAAAACAAAAATTGTTTGAAAGTTCTTGAGATTAGCGCCAAAATGAATATCTCGTCTCCCTAAATACAACACAACTCGTTTAACTCAAAACCAATATCATATGCTCCTGAAAGCGCGTTTTGAGCATTTTCTCAAACAACTAAATTTTTTAAAATTGAGGTTCAGCTATGCCCAATCATTAGTCTCTAAACTAACTAGCCATATAATTAGAAAAAGTGACTATGAATATTTTGTCAATTAGCTGTTTGATAAGCGTCACTTTCAGGTTGGTTGAGTTGTGGTGGGTTGTTATTGGTTAAGGATTGGCCAATGGGAGAGAGCCACGTGGGCCAATTGTTCATAGGCATGTGGCCTCACGTTAGTATATTAAAATTTTGTATTTCTGGTAGGGTCTTTGGCAGGAATTGAACTGCAAACCTCCTAGGTGGTAGCACTATTATCCAGCACTGCGCCACCAGTAATTCTTAATTACCATAGTTGGTAGTTTCTATTTGAATTTTAGTGGGTTACACATTAGGGATCAGGGTTGGGGTTAACCCCTACCCCCTGGTCCACCCCAACCAATGAGACCATAGGTCAGGGATGACAAGGGTGCGAGGTTAACCTTGACCCTAAAACACATGCCATGTCACAGTTCAAAAAGATTTCAGTTATGGTTTGGCACAGTTTTGAATTAAACTGGTGGGAACCTGCCACAAACCATGGGATAATATAACCACACCATATATCAAAAAACATAACCGCAGTTTGATGTCAGTCCATTAACCCAACGGTTACAAGGCTTATTACATCAAATGCAACCAATAACAGACCTTGGTTTAAATTTATGGAATAATGTTTAAATCTTACCGCCAATCAAACCGTGGTTCAATCTGAGCTCAGGGTAAGTTTATTTTGGTGTGCAATTGGAAAACCCAACCACAGTACCATCATCGAACCATAGTCATATCTCGGGTCAGCATTTGGTAGGATTTTTGAATGTTTCAAGATCTATGACAAAGTTAGCACAATGTGTCCCGATATGGAGTCACCGCATTTTTTAACCAATCAAAAATTTTCACCTGAATCGGCAAGAATCTTGTTGGTGGGGGGAAAAATTGTTGCTACATGATGCTGAAAATTTGGGAAAATGTAGGATGGATAATAGGTGGGTGTGAAATGTAGGAAAATTAGTAGGTAAATTGTTCTAAAGAATATCTCAGTCATTTTTTACCTTTTTTAATGCCAAAAGATCCTCGATAGGGTTTTTTACTATTATGGAGTCATTGGAAATGATATTTTGGCATTTTGACATTGAAAATTGATGTAAACACATATTTTTGAGCATAATGAACGGGGCCCAACATTGGAAGCAGAACCATGAGATGTATCCAATGAAGGGTGAACTCCTTCATCATTTTTTGTCTTACGTTTCTGTTATGGCATTATTCTCTCTGTAATTTGGTGCAAAACTGAGTTTAAAAATTAATTTATGTGTTATGCAAACTTGTCTGATTGCATTAAAAACATAAAATTTCACTCGCAAATTTCATAGAAAAACCTTCAATTTTTCATATACAGATCAATAAATTTGTTTCATTGGATCACTTCATGTAAAAACAATTGAATCCTTTGATGTACATTAGATCGTATCAATGCCAAACACTATTTATTTTAAAATAGGTTACTATCATTTAATCATATCGCAAAATTAGGTCTTTGTATAATTTGGAGCTCAATGACTCTAGGAAGTTCTAATACTTTTCCCTGGATGGAAAATCCCCACTATCAAATTTAGCTCCACCATTAGATCACAATCACATTCAATATCAATCAGTATATATCTTGTCCAAATATATAAAACCTCCATGAATGAAATTTGGAATCCTCACTCCTTAGAGCTAAAACGTTTTCTCATTAACTAAAACATTTAATTTCCATTGGTGTTGTAATTTACACCTCCCCTCACATCTACCCAAGAAAAAAATGAAATGAGGGAAGTTAAGAGCGGACTCAACCTCCTCAGTGACACCAACCAAGAAAAAAATGAAATGAGGGAAGTTAAGAGCAAACTCAACCTCCTCGGTGACTTTAAAGAAATGGAATCTATGAAGAAAACCATAACACAAAATCCCTCCACCTGATCCAACACCCCCAGAGGCTATCCTAGGCATCAAGATGACTTATCCCTGGGTACCACTAAATTTTACTGAAGAAAACTCTTAAACACTCACTTGGCATAGGAAATACTATGTCTAGGAGGCTATAGATACTCCCAAAACATAGCCATGCATGCGTCTAGGGAATATGTTACCCATAGTTGTCCCTCGTTCATGGGATTTAAGGAACTTTTTAAGCCCAGAATCCCATCCTCTCCCCGAAAATTTCTGTATATCTCAAAGTTCATCAAACACATGGAGAAAATTCCAAATAACTTAAAACTGACTCGAGGACTAGGCTTGATCATCCCCAAATAGGACTGACATTCAGTCAAGCACTTTGAAGGAATTAAATGTACAAGTATAGGATATAATACATAACATAGATTACATAAAACTCTTGAGAGACATTACAAGAAGGATCACCGCCCTCTTCTTTCAATTAATATGACATTAATTAGGTCTTGCATCCATTATATTAAATTTTATAATAAAATACATGAAATAAACATGACATGAACCAGTCATATAACAATGCTTATAAACCAACATAGAACCATGGAAATAATGGTGAGATAAGAACCATTAAATCCACACATTAATAGGTATAGAAGCAAGAGAAATTAGGTTTCATTAATCATAGCAAACAATTGACCAGGTTTGGGGCTTCCACATACCACCCAACCATAGACATGGGTGAGACAAATCTCTTTTCAGCTAGACACCCCCATGCCATACTCCAATCCTCAATGTGGGATCTCATGGAGAAACCAATTGAAAAACAACTAAGGGAATCCATAGGATGAACCACCTCCACCCTCACCATATCATGATCACACCAAAACTAGTGCTCTGATCACAAAACTAAATAGAGCTTTGAATTTCATCCAGAATCCATCACTATCCTTGAATAATTTTTTTCCTCCCTCTCTCTCAGCCTTTACCACAATCCAATCTCAGATCACTAGGCCCTAAGGTGAGGTATCACCCTTAGGCTCTACCGTGTATCCTGCCAAAACTGGTTAAGGGATTCATTTTCCTTCGGGGATTTTCATTGTGACAACCTCCTGCCCAGATTCCTAAATTCATCAAGAAATTTCGAAGCTTAAAACTGAGATCAAAATTCCAACACACCATGGAAGACGGAAAAAGGAAAGGTGAGGCTAGAAATCACTGTCAAAACCCAGAAAACCCATGCCACCAACTACAAGAGAACCAAATACCAACATGCATAAGCTACGCATGTCCATACCATCTAGGAAATCACAATTGAAATATGTTACCTGTAGGTATTCTTGCTGAAGGTACTATACCTGACTCTTCCTTGATTAATCTCTTCTTTCCTTTACTTTCCTTCCTTCTCTTGCTTTCCTCTTTCTTGGCTCAATGCTAAAATACTCCAAGAAAACTAAGTATCCAAGGGAATAATGAGAGAGCTCTAGAACTGAATTGAAAAAGGTTACACTGAAAAAAGGTATGAATTGATCCTAAAAATCCTTTTTATCAATGAGACCTCTATTTTCTTCATTTTCCATTAATTTCCTTCATTTTACTCCTCACATGAAACCTATGACCTGTTACCTTCCTTTCCTCCTATTTTACTTTATTTTCATAAATAAATGTGCCAAAAATACTTTTTTCCTCTTTAATGCCCCAACCATTTATTTTTCCATTTTTCCTTAGCCATAAACGCATATCAATTGATTCCCACTAGGATATCTTTGCCCAACATTAAACTTGGAATACGTGTCCCTTAACCATCGTCTTATTTTTACTTTATTAAATTTTTATCACATAAAATTTTTCCTCTGTCTGTTACATAATACTCCCCCTTGGGGAACACCATCCTCGGTGTTAAATCACACCTACACCTTAGCAACACCATTGAAAAGAAAACATACTTCTCATGTATATTTATAACTTAGCTTGATGCAGTATTTACAATGAGTAGCATGCTCAAAGAAAAAAAAATATAACATGAACATATAACATGCATACCCCTTATTCAAGCTTTATAACTTAGCTCATGGTGGTATTTACATCCATATACATAGCTACATATACCAAAACATCACAAAAACATATACGAAGCATATATCAACATAATACCAAAACTTCTTTTCCTTAAACGGCAAACAATGAAGGATACATAACGTGCATTTGATTCATCGTCTCCCATGTAGCTTCATCGGGTCGAAAGTGCTTCCACTGCACTTTAAATTTCTCGATGGCTTTGCTCTTGAGCATGAGATACTTGCACTACAATATGCAATGAGGTTTTTACTGGAATTCCCCTTCTTTCCCCACAAACAATACAAACCAATCAATAAGATGATCAACATCCTTTATATACCTTTTAAGTCATGAAACTTGAAACACATCATGGATTTTCATTGTTGGAGGTAGTGCAACTTGATAAGCCATTATTCCAATCCTCTCAAGGATCTCAAAAGGGCCACAATACCATGGTGCTAACATGGCACATTATCCAATATCAAGGAACTCTTCTTAGGATTGATGAAAAAATACACATGCTCCCCAACCTGAAACTCCTTAAGTACCCTCTCCTGGTCTACATAATTCTTATGTATGTCATGAGTTTCCTTTATATTCTTATTTATAACCTAAATTTCCTACTCCATGTCTGCTAACATGTCTTGTCCAATCAACGCCCCATTAATTGGATCACCTCAACTGATGGGAGTAGTATAATTATGCCGTTATATTTCCTCAAAGGGACTCATCCCTAATGAATCCTGATACCAATTTTTTTATGCAGACTCAAAAAATGGTAGATAATCTTCCCACTCCTACTGCTAAAGCATCACGTACATCCTCAAAATTTGCTCGAAGATCATGGTGACCATATCAGTCTGTACATATGTTTGTGGATGATAAGACATGTTGAAGGCCAACCCTGTGCCCAAACCTGCAAATAACACCTTCCAATACATGGAAGTGAAATTTTCATGGTTGTCTGATAGAATATTCTTCTGAACACCATGTAATATGACTATGTCTCCGATGAAGACCTATGCTACATCACTAGTTGAATACACAGTGTTCACTGGAATGAATTGTGCTACCTTTGTTAACCTCTCCACAATAACCATGACAGAATAATGTTGTCTCAAATTCCTCAGAAAACCTATGATAGATTCCATGGAAATGACCTCACGTTTCCAATATGTAATCGCAATAGGTTGTAATTGACTAGATGGATGCATACACTCTGCCTTTACCTGTTGATAGTCAAAGCATCTAGCCATGAAATATACCACATTATTCCTTAAATTCAGCCAATAATGCAACATATTCACTATAGTCAATGTATTTTGATAGCCTAGCTGACCTGAATATGGTTTCGCATTAAAGCCCCTCTATATCACCTTCTTGAGCTTGCTACTATCTGGCACATATACCTTATATCTAAGCCTGACTAATCCATCTATGGTGAGATAATAGTCCACATCCTGTACACCTACACATGTACCTATACCACTATCTGTACCTATACCTTTACCCTGCTGCAATCTGTGCCTAAGCTCCATATACCTGACATCCCATTGACCTACCTCCAAGATCATATACTATAGATCTGTCTCATAAGAGATGATAGTTTAAATGATATTTACCTATATCTCACTGCTTAGATAATTTGTGACCGTGTTCTATTTACCTTTAATGTATTTTATCTCAAATTCAAACTTACTTATTGTGGCCAACCATATATTTTGTAGAGTGTTCAGATTCGTCTAGTCAAATAAGTACCTAAACTCATGGTGATCACTCATCAGTAAAAACCTCCTCTCGAGAAGATAGTGCCCTCACATCTTCAGTGCATGAATGACGCTTACAACTCAAGGCCATGTGTTGGATAGTTCCATTCGTGCTAATTAAGCTTCTATCACTCACATCATACCACCTTTTCATCCTGCATAAGGACTCCACCAAGACCCCTTTTTCAAGAATCTATACATACTGTAAACACTTTCTCCAAATCTACGATCATTAACATGGGAGCATGTGTTAACAACTTCTTAAGCTCCTAAAAATTGGTCTCACAGTCCTCTGTCGAATCGAAATTCTTACCTTTCCTCTACAATTAGGTAATTGGATAAGAAATATATGGGAATTTCTGGATGAACCTCGGGTAATAGCCTACCAATCCCATGAAATATATCACCTCATCTAAATTTCTAGGAGCTGCCCACTCAATGATATCTCTTACCTTTTCTGGATCCAACATTATGACCTCCTTAGAGACAACATGCCCAAAGTAATGTGCCTCATTCGGAAATAAAACAAATTTGTTTAGCTTAACATACAACTAATTCTGTCTCAATAATCTCAATACTGCTACCAAATGCTCCACATGTTTTTCTTCATTCGTAGAATATACCAAGGTCTTATCGATGAATAAAATCACAAACTTGTCTAGATAAGGGCACAACACACTATTCATTAAACAAATAAAAGTAGGTAGAGAAATAGTCAACCTAAATGGAACTAGAACAAACTCATAATGCCCATACCTAGTCCATAAATTTATCTTGTAGATGTCCTCTTCTTTGATGCATATCTGATGATATCTTGATCTCAAGTTGAGCTAAGAGAACACTGTTTCTCCCTTCATATTATTAAAAAATCATCAATCCTTAGTAATGGGTACCTATTCTTGATGGTCTCTTTGTTCAACTTCCTATAATCAATGAAAAATCTAAGAGTGTCATCATTATTCTTCATGAACAACACTAGTGCGCCCTCAAGAAGTTTATATATACAAGGCTCTTGTCGTCATTTGAGACACACATATCGCATAAGCTTTATCTACAATAGCGAAGGACGAAAAGAGTTGGAAATGAAAAGGAATATATGTAAAAGTGTTTTAGGATCATCTCTCTCTCCAGACGTGAAAATTTATGGTTTTTTTGTTGCCAGTTGTAGGACGCCAAATTGGAGGGCCAAAATTTTGACGTGCAATTGCAAGGTACAAAATTTGGGACAAAGTTGCAGTAGTTCAAAGTTTGGAAAATTCCCTGAAGAAGAATTTCCTAGGGGTCTAACTTGGTGCTTAGGATTATCTCGGGCTCTGGTCTTTTGGTATTGGAATTCTCATTGAAAGAAGATTCTATAAGAAGAGAATCATTATTTTTGGTGTTTTCCTTGGCTTTACATCTTCTGCACTTTGTCTTGTTGTGATCTTCAATATTTCTGTAATTTCTTGATGAACAAGATCTAATAAAGTAATAAAATACCAAAAAATATCACAAGTGAATATCAAGTTAAGTAAAATCATCTATAATACATAAGTATTGATTTACCAACATGCTATCAGAGCTAAGGTGCAAGAAGGAGACTGAAGATCACATCCTCGTTTTCAATATTGCAAGAGTTGTAAAGAAAGGTTTCAATTTTCTTGAGAATATCACTACATCTAGCAAGGATTGCATATTGAATATCATCTCCAAGGTACAATGCTTCTTCCAGACACATGATGGGAGAATACAATCAACTTCAAAAATTTTCAAAAGTAACCTCCTCCTTATTCAATGGAACTTGGAGAAAATAAGAGATAACCAGAGAGAGGGATTGGATCTACTTTGTTGGAGCTAAAGTATAGTGGAATTATTCATCTTAATAATATTCTATATGTTGCATTTTTTAAGAAAAACTTAGTTTATATTTTTTCTCTAGAGGATAAGGGTGATATAATAGGTTTTTTTGATGGAAAGTTTTTGGTTTGGGTTAAGGGATATTGTATTGATAATGTTTCACTGATTGGGATTCATGAGGGAAAATTATATATAATTTTTACACCTATATCTAAAGCCCTAGTCCACTTGGATGTAAGCCCTTCTAAACTATTGAGTAAATGGTATGGACACCTTCACTATAATATTTTTCCATCTCTATGTCCAATGGTCAATGAAATCCCCGAATTGAAGGAATGTCATGAAAGGATCTGTAAGGGATGTGCTCTAGAAAATAACATGAAGAATCCATTTGCAATAAGTGATACTAGATCTACAGAATTTTAAGATATCATACATTCATATGTATATGGACCTATGGTAGTAAATTTTTATGGTGGGAATGAATATTATGTGACCTTCATTGATGGTTTCTCAAGGAAAACTTTGTTATACCTCCTCATGAAAAAATATGAGGTATTCAAAAGTTTCAAGAATTCAATAATGAAGTGGAAAATATAACTGAGATAAAGAACAATACTCTGAAATGTTATAATGGTGGAGAATACACCTTTGAGGAACTGATAACATTTTGCAAGGAAGCGAGGATTAAGAGGAATTCAATTGCTCCTTATATCCGTGAACAAAATGGAGTCGTTTGAAAGGAAGAACAAAAAAATTTAAGAATGTGTAAGGGCCATGGTACATGATTCATATCTCCCTTAATTTCTATGGGGAGAGGCCTCTGTGATAGGTTTTTACTTGTAGAACTAAATTCCTCACAACATTATCAACAATAGCACTACGGGAGAAGAATTTACAGGAAAGAAGCGGAGTGTGGATCGTCTTAGAATATGTGTGTGTCCTGAATATATAAATATACGAAAGGACAAGAGAAATAAGTTGGATCCTACCAGTCAAAAGGGAATATTTTTTGGGTATAATGCTTCAACAAAGGCATACAAAACCTATATTAAGGAGGATCATTGAATTAAAGTAAGCATGGATTCCATATTTGATGAGAGCATAGATTATAGGAAATAAAATTATGTTCCAGTTGTCTCCGATGAATAAGAGGTACCTATGTTTGAAGATATCTCAAGGGAAATTCATGGTCAAGATCAAACATCTAATTAAGAAGATATTGAAGGTCCTATTGACCTTGTGAAGCAAGTAACTGTTCCAAAAATTCGAAATAGTTTTGCTTGGTTGAGAGCTACACTACAATAATCATAATGACACATAACTGAGCGGACCTCTAGATAAAGCAAAATACCAAATAGGAATTTTGGGTATGTTGCATACATGAGAGGGTCATTGAAGCGAAACCTTCGTCCTATGAAGATTCTGTTTAAATATGAAGAGTGGACGAATCAATTCCAGGAATAATAGCAATTGATCATTAAGAACAATGTATCTAAAATTTTCCCTAGGACACTTGAAAATTATATAGTCACTTCTAAATGGATTCAAAAGATAAAACACACTACAGATGGGAGCATTGATAAATACAAAGAAAGGTTTGTAACTGGTTCCTTTTGACAAAATCTGAAGTTGATTTCATTCTCCTATCATGTGTCTAGAGGAAGCATTCTCCAAAGTAGGAGAGAAAGTAATATATAGAATATTTTTTTCCACTTTATTTGGAGCTTTCAAGCAGAAGAATATATGGGTTATTAACAGTGCTTCTTCTAGACACAAGATGGGAGAATGAAAATAACTTCAGAATTTTTCAAAATGAACCTCGCCTTATTCAATGTAACTTAGAGAAAATAAGATTTATCCAGTGAAATAGATTGGATCTACTTTCTTGGACCTCAATTATGGCGGAATTATTCTCTACTTTCTTGGACCTCAATTATGGCGGAATTATTCACCTCAACAATAATCTATATGTTCCATTTTTTAAGAAAAACTTAGTTTCTATTTCTTATCTAGAGGAAATGGGTGATATAATAGCTTTTGTTGATGGAAAATGTTTGGTTTGGGTTAAGGGCTATTGTATTGATAATGATTGGCTGGTTGGTATTCGTGAGGGCAAATTATATATTATTTTTACACCTATATCACAAGCCCTAGTCCACTTGGATGCAAGCACTTCTTAACTATGGCATAAAAGTTATGGACACCTTCACTATAATATTTTTCCATCTCTATGTCAAATGGTCAATGATTTCCCAAATTGAAGGAATAACATGAAGGGACATGTAAGGGATCTGCTCTAGACAAGAACACGAAGAATATGTTTTCAATAAGTGATACTAGATCTACAAAATTTTTAGATAGCATAAACTAAGATGTATGTGGACCTATGGCAGTAAATGTTTTAGGTGGGAAACAATATTATGTGACCTTCATTGATGATTTCTCAAGGAAAACTTGGTTATACCTTGTAAAGAAAAATATGAGGTATTTGAGACTTTTCAAGAATTCAATAATGAAGTGGAAAATATAACTGAGATAAGGACCAATACTCTAAGATTTGACAATGGTGGAGAATACACCTTTGAGGAACTGATAGAATTCTACATGGAAGAGAGGATTAAGAGGGAGTCAATTTTTCCTTATAGCCCTAAACAAAACGGAGTGGCTAAAAGGAAGAAACAAAAATCGAATAATGTGTAAGGGTCATGCTACATGATTCATATCTCCCTCAATTTCTATGGGGAGAGGCTCGTGTGATAGTTTTTTACTTGTAGAACTGAATTCCTCACAAGATTATCAACAATAGGACTATGGAAGAAGAATTTGCAGGAAAGAATTCAAGTGTGGATCATCTTAGAATATTTGGGTGTCCTATGTATATACATATATGAAAGGACAAGATAAAGAAGTTGGATACTACCGGTCAAAAGCACCTATTATTTTGGGTATAATGCTTCTTCAAAGGCATACAAAACCTATATTAAGGAGGATCATTGAATTGAAGTAAGCATGGATGCCGTCTTTGATGAAAGTGTAGATTATAGAAAAGAGAAATATGTTCCAATTGACTCTGATGAAGAATAGATACCTATATTTCAGGATATATGAAGGGAAAATCATATTCAAGATCAAACATCCAATAATTAACATATTGGAGAACCTACTGATCTTGTGCAACAAGTAATTGTTCCAAAAATTCAAAAGAGTTTTTCTTGGTTGAGAACTAATCTATAAGAAGCAGAAGGACACATAACTAAGGGGACCTATAAAGAAAGAAAAATACCAAATAGGTATTTTGGGTATCTTTCAATCATGAGAGGGTTCATTCAATCGAAACCTTCATCCTATAAAGATTCAACTTAGACATCAAGAGTGGAGGTACCAATTGCAGGAATAATACCAATTGATCATTAAGAACAATCTCTCGGAAATTTTCCCTAGGCGACTTGACAAATCTATAGTAACCTCTAAATGGATTCAAAAAGTAAAACACACTACAGATGGGAGTATTGATAAATACAAAGCAAGGTTTGTAGCAAGAGGCTTCTCATGGAAAGAAGGTAATGATTATGAAGAAACCTTTGCTCCCACAAATTCACATAATACAATAAGTTTACTTATTTCTTTGGTTTATATATGGGATGGAACATCCAAATGGATGTTAGGATAAATTTTCTGAATGGGACCATTGATGAAAAGATTCACATAGAGTAGACTCAAGGATTTGAAATAAATAAAAGGGAGACTCATGTCTATAGGTTGAATAATTTTGTATATGGCTTAAAGAAAACACCTAAAGCTTTGTATGTAAGAATGAATGCATACCAATTGAGACATGGTTTTACCAAGGGTTATACAGATCCTAGCCTATATATTAGGGCAGGCAAGGATGAACTAGTCATCATACTCTTGTATGTGGATAATCTACCTATCACATCTATAGAGCATCAGATTCATGAATGGAGGAAGTAGTGAAAAACTGAGTTTGATATGAAGGATCATGATATTATACATTATTATTTGGGACTAGAAGTTTGATAGAAGGAAGGTGACATATATCCTAGTCAAGGTAAATATGCGATCAAGATTCTTCAAAAAATTGGCATTATGGACAATGAACCTATGATAACTCCTATGATTACCAATATAAAGAAATTGACGCGTTCAAATTCTATTCTAGTGGATCCTACCTTCTATAGACAATTGATTGGGTCTTTTATGTATCTGGTAAATACATAACCTGAATTTTTCTTTTAGTAAATGTCCTAAGTCAATTCAGAAGGAGCCAAAGCATGATCACTGGATTGCAGCAAAGCATATCCGAATATATTTGTGTGGAACCCTTCATCATTGCCTTCAATATAATAGTAATGGAATCTAACTCATTGAATATACATATTCAAGTTGGGGTGGAATTGAGACAGATGGAAAAATCACAACAGATGGATGCTTCAGCCTAGGATCTTCCATGGTATCATGGATGAGAAGAAAGTAGGCTACATTAGCATTGAGTAGAATTTAATTTGGATATGTTGTTACAATTGAAGTCTTTCGGGAAGTTATTCGGATCATGAAGTTAGTATTGTATGTGTTTGAAGGATCACTTATCCCTACACATATACATTGTGACAATTAAAGTTGTATAACATTGATATAAGACCCATGGTTTCATGCTAGGAAGAAGCATATCAATAATAAGTAACACTACATCGAAATCCTTTTATGAGATTGGGTTGTTGAGCTACACTACCTACCCACATATGAATAAGTAGCAAATATTATAACTAAATCATTACCAAAC
This sequence comes from Pinus albicaulis, assembly GCA_034641835.2. NCBI lineage: Eukaryota > Viridiplantae > Streptophyta > Pinopsida > Pinales > Pinaceae > Pinus > Pinus albicaulis. Next base: position 636,040,158 of record CM076575.1, read on the forward strand.
AAGAATCTTGAGTACCTAAGAGGTAAGCTAGGTTTGACAGACATCTCCTAACTAATGGAGAGAGTGATGTTGGATATATGTTGTATTTATGGGTCTTAAACTAGACCAAGACTAATAATGGTATGTCTTAGTCAAGGTCATAAATAAATAATGGGGTACACAGTATTATACATGCATAAGATATTGGTACTTCTTATGGGTTATAGAATCAATGGAAATAAGTTGTTGACCTATACTCTTTTAGGATGGGGTAGGGCCTCCAAGACAAGAGCAGTCGAAGACAACCAATATTGTTTGACAATTCGATATTTGGAATCCAAGATAATAATCATCCTAAAATGACATACCCTGTGAACATGTAGATGGGGTATGTGACTTTGAGGTAGTGTGGCAGCTCACATAAATCCACTCATCATAATTCTCTCAAATGAGGATTTTCTTGTTTAGTTGAGGACGTCATGGATAGTGTTGGTAATTATGTAGATGCTTAAAAAAATTTGTCTTATCAATATGAATCTTTTTATGAGAATTATTTGAGGATGAGCTTCTTTATACCATGTGATGAGACTATGAATACCTCCATAGTTAACAGGGAGTGTTGGAAATTGTAGCTACGTTTAGTCCTCATAATGACCTATTTTTAATCATGACATTATATACTTTGTATAAAGAAAGAAAAAGAAAGCAAATAAAATTATTTTATTTATTTTATTTTATCTAAAGCATGGGTTTCATGTTCAAGTAGAGGTCAAAAAAATGTTCTTCATGTTTATATGTCTTTCTAGGAGAAAGAATAACTTATGTCATATATTATAATCCAACTTGGAATCGTTGCAACAAAGGAAAATATTTATTTTGTCAAGCAAATACCATTTATTTATGCAATACCAAGTTATGCCCAGTTAAGGAGAAGTCGGGCTAAGGGAGGGTTTTTTGACCTCTCCAAAAGGCTATATATACAAGGATCTCGACCTCGTTTGACGCACACATCTCACATAAGTTCTATCTACAATAGCGAAGGAGGAAAAGAGTTGAAATGGGAAAAAAATAAGTCAAAGTGACTTGGGATCATATCTCTCTACACATGTACGAAGTGAGAGTTTTGTTGTTTCCAGATATAGGAAGCCAAAATTGTAGGGTTGAAATTCTAATGTGTAGTTGCAGGGCCAAAAAATTGGGATGAAGTTGCAGTAGGTCGAAGTTTGAAAGCTACATTGAAGAAGACTTTGCAAGGGCGCTACAATGGTGCTTGGGAGGATATTTGGCTTTGGTCTTTAGGTGTTGGAAATTTTACTGCAAGAAGATTCTATAAGAAGAGAAGTATTCTTTCTGCTTTTCCCCGTGCTTGGAGCCTACATCTTTTGTGCTCTATCTTGTTTTGATCTTCATTATTTTGGTAATTGTTTGATGAAAAATATTTAATAAAGTAATAAATGGCCAACACATATCACAAGTAATTATCAATTTAAGAAAAATAATCTATAATACGTAAGTGTCCTGATTTTCCAACACTTCATAGGGTATCTATCACTAGAAGATTACTTCATAGGGTATCTATCACTAGAAGATTTAAAATCAACAATGAAATAATAATTTGAAGTGATCAATTTGGGTTTAATGAGTTTCTGTCCTCATGTTTATGTAGTTCTACATGAAATATTATAAAATTCCCAAAATTTAAATATTGTATTGGTGTAAAATGGGTTTTCAAAATCCAAGCTTAATAAAAAATAAAAAATAGAAAAGTACAATACGAGATTGGTATCAAAATTTTTTGCACAATAGCATGGAGTGGATTGTGGTTAACCTTTTGCACAATTTGCAAGGGTATATATAATTATATTTGTGTTAGTAATAAGAACTTAGAACATGTTGAAAATTTGTTATATGGATATAAATATGACTTTCTTGAGTGGTATCTTAGAAGAAAATTGTTATGTGCAATATAAACAAGTTATGTTACTAAAGGAAATGAGAATAAGGTATATAGGTTGGAAAAATATCTTTATATACTCAGTATAGCTCCAAGATTTTGGTATAATACGATTGACACAAATCTCACTAAAAATGGATTTAATAATATAAGCATTCACCCTACATTGTATACAAAGGTGAATGAGCATGTTTAACTTCTAATTATTTGTTTGTATGTTGATGATATGATCTTAACAAGGAGTAGAAGATTTAAAATAAACTATGGAACAAGAATTTAAAGTAATTAATATTAGGTTAATGAGATTATTTATTGATATTGATGTAATTTAATCATATTCATGTGTTTTTTTTGTTTCAAACAAATTATTCTATGTATTTTTTGTAGAGGTTCAATGTGATCAATTACAAGCTCATACCAACTTCGATTACAACATAAATAATGCTAAAAAATGAAGATATTGGATCCCATGTAAGGCCAATACTATTTAAGAAATTTATTTGTATTTTTATGTATATCACTATCAAAAATATTATATATGTTGTCAGTTTGATTTCCTAGTTCAAAAAGACTTGAAAATATTCACAATAGAAATTTGAAACAAGAATTCTGAGATATATTTCTTTAACAACAGGATAATAGTGATATTTGAGTGGGATATATGTAATGTTTTTGCAAGCAACATTTAAAGGAATAAAACTTAAATATATTTTTTCCATCTTGATTTCAGTTTGATTTCATGGAAATCCAAGAAGAAACCCCTTATCACAATCTCATCAGCCGAAGAAAAAACAAAAGCATTGGCTCTGTAAGATATTGGGTGATATACAATAAGAGGAAGACAGTCCATATCCATTTGTGCCAACAATTGAGAGGTATTTATGTAAAATAACCATGTATTTCATTATCAAAGCAGAAAAGAATATTGATACAAGATATCACTTCATTAAAGAGCTTACAAAAGATGGAGAAATATACTTGAAAGCTTTTATATAAAAAGACAAATTCACTAACATATTGACATAGCCATTTACAATAGCTATTTTTTATTTCCATAAATGACATTAATTGTTGTACACTAACAAACAACCATTGAAATAACTAAGAATGGCACCTAGAGGTGCAAAATAACACTGATAGGAGGAGTGTGGAGAATGTCGAAGGAAACTCTAGCCTTGCGTGACATGTTGGCTTGTAGCATAGTAAGCCTAACCATGGCTAAAGTTGGTGACCATGTTTGACCATAGTGAAGCTTGCTTGACCATGTTTGAACATGGTTTAATATGGTTAAATATGGTCAAATTATGGTTGATCATGAACATTGTAGTCCATTCTTGTGCATTGAAACATAATACGATGATTAGGCACAAGTTTTAGGACATTATCTATACTGCTGTGGCATGTTCCTCTAGTGGGATTTCATTTCACATTTAACATTTAGCAAAATCAAACTATTCTTCTCTCTTCCATTCATTTTTTCGAGGCAAGATTTAGTTCTTGGTGAGGATTTATAATAAGAAAGAAGTGAGCGAATTAAATTTGACAACCATTCTAGGAAAACAAAAGATACAAAATTTTAGTCTATTTCATTCATAGTGATTGTGCACTACATTAAATTTACATGATAAAAACAAAAATATTCAAAAATAAAACTTCTAAACCACCAAATTACAACTGATGCAACAAAAATAGAGAGTCAAACAAGGAGACATAACAACAATTTTCAATGAATTCTTGAACCAAGTTACTGCCAATCAAAAATTATAGTTCTTGTAAAAGGCACTAGAAATATTGACACCTATATTTTAATATAGACTGAGAAATATCAAACTAACATAATAGACAACCAACAATCCTCTCCCATGCTAAAAAACCATGGAATTCTAACTTTATACAAGTTTTTGTTGGAAAGAGAATATGTTAATAAAAACTTTTCATTCCTCAACCAACATGTTTAAACTTCAAGTAAGTAAGAAATATATAAAAATAGGAAGGATTTGAATACATAAGATGTCAGTCATGTAAGATTTTTTAAGTACAAGTAAAATTCAAAGTCTAGGCAAGGGAAAATATTATCTCAAGACTTTTTACAAAAGTAGTAGGAAGATTAAAATCGCTTTAGTTACATAATATGATCCATATGTATAAAAATGATAGAATCACACAAAATATTAAATACAAAGAAGGAAATATCCTAGTTATCAAAATTACGTAGTTGGAAACTTTGCAAAAAATAAGGTTTTCATAAAGATAAATTAAATGAAAATTATCTAAGACAAATTAAGAACAAATCATAGAATCCTTGAATCTCTACATAATAATATGTTTTCCGAAGCAATTTCCTTCCATATCCCTTCTATAAGAACCTCTTAGTTTAAGATTTCTAATTTGGGTTGATGACATACTTCTAGCCATGTTAAGAAGGAAAGAATGAACCAATTTCAATGTCCCTACTTGTATATGAAAACTATGGAGGGATAATTATTGCTTATGCCAGAAATTGTAGGTCATTCAACTCACCTTCCAAAATGTTTCTTAGAAATAAATGTAGGTCCTTAACTTCATAGGAAGAATGCATCCTATTTTGGGGATTGGTAACGTTTGTTGAGTTTCACACACTTTTTCTCCAAGTTTTAATGTCAAATATGGAGGTGACTAAGATTAAACAAGTTATCAATCATAGCCTCTATTTGTAATTTCACCTAATTTAGTATGAGAAAAGATGAAATTTAATTGCACATGTGATTTTATATCTATATATTCACATAATGGCCTTCATTACAATATAAAACACTATAAACTAGGTATCCTAAACAGAAAAGTTCAACCAAAGGAAATGTAATGGCAATTGTTTTACAAAGTATATATTATCTGTTAAACGTTAACTCCATTTTTACCCTAAATAACTCTGATTTGCTTTTAGGAAATCCATCCAGGAACTTGTAAGCATTCCCGAAAGTTGGTAGTATAACACATTTACAAAACTTGAAGACAACTACCATCCAACTTTGAAGGAATTCTCCGTGATGTTGATTATATGACAAGTACATATTTTGAGCTTACTTCAAAGTACCTAGGTGAGGTGGGATCCCTCCACTAAAATGTTTATTGTTGATATTCAACACAAGTGAAAGACTACGTAAATACCTTCAAGCGTGTTGTCACCTATTTGAAATTGTATTATCTCTTTGAATACCAGAGTTGGAATATGGTATTTATCTTTTAATGTTGTTTCCTTGAAGATTTAAATCCTGCAACATCGTCAATTAGAGAAGACGTAGTGAAATGCTTCATGTAAGTGGATTTCTGCGTAGATCCAACTTGAATATGTTTTCGTAATTCTTAAGTTCAGATGGTGTAATCCCAACGAGTCTCCTTGAGGAAAAAATCAAAATGTGTGGCTCCGAGAGTTGTCCAAAATTAGCTGGTATGAATCTTCAGAACTGGTTGTATGATATATCTACGAATTTTATATTTTTCCCGAAGACCACGATTTGCTGGTATGGATCCTTCCAAGGTATCCATTTTCATTTCCAAATACGAAATCCATGTGTTCACAGTTATACTGTTTGGTATTTTCCCACTAAAATTATTATTTTTTATAACCACTCTTCGTTGTAAAGACGAACAATGCCCAACCTCACTTGGAAAGGTTCGTTCGAAAAGGTTTCACCCGAGGACTAAAACCATCATCTTTCCTCCTACAAAGAGATGCGGGGAGTATTGCTCCATTCAAATGATTCCTTGTCAAGTCCAACCATTTCAATTTTCTCTTGATCCCCAGATAATTTTCCACACGACTAAATAAATTCAAATGTTGCAGGCTTGTAATCAAAGTACGTATTTTGCTCTACTGTAATTTTTGAACAAAGTAAAATTTTCCAATTGACCAAGCTCTAGAGGGATTACACCATGAAATAAATGATTATCGAGTTAGACATCATACAAAGAATTACACCATGAAATGAATGATTATCGAGTTAGACATCATACAAAGAATTACACCATGAAATGAATGATTATCGAGTTAGACATCATACAAAGAAGTACAATTGTCAAGTACAATGAGAATTATCCCTATACTCGTATTCTCATATATGTATATCAAATAAGTTGTTGCAAGATCCCTAACTAAGAGGGAATGGAGCGAGAGATCTCTTCTCTAAAAAGAGTGAACTCGGTGATATTGCAACAAAAAGCTAACTATGCAGGTATACCTCCATCTAAATGGTATTCGTATAAATTAAGGGTGGTCAAATTGCTTAGATAAGATAATGCCCCTAAGCTTAAAGTTACAGTTCCTTGTAATTGATTTCTTAGAATACAAATATCTATAAATCTGACAAAAACTATTCAAATTATGCATACTAATTTATGAATAGCAATTCACTATATTTTTAAAAGAAAGTTTGATATAGGGATACGCCACCATTTACAAAAGTAAACTTATGAATGTATGAGTCAGTGTCATCAAGACGTAGTTATTGGAAAATTTAATGAATAGGTAAATGTAGCAATAATGAAGGAGGAATCAATACGAAAATATTTTGTTAATTTTTCTGGATATTATAGTGAACATGAGATGGAATTTTCATTTCTTACTAACTTGAAAAGAAATAAAGATGGAGATAGAAATTACTCATTGAAACTTTGTTCATATTTAGATTAACCAAAAAGTTTGAATATTTTGTAGATTTAAATTTTATATAAATAATGAGAAAAAACATTAATAATATAGAAAAAAAAATCCATCTAAAAAGTTTAAAAAAAATGTATAATATTTTAATGTTTATATTTAATATAACAAAGAATTTTAAATTTAAATTTATTTTAAAAAAAAGTAGATTTTGATTTCAATTATTTAGTGTTATAAATTGAATAATCTATTTCCTACCCAAAAATAATAATAATAATAATAATTGGAATTGACTAACTTCTAATTTCCTTATATATATGAAAGTCTTTTATTTAAATATTTGGTATATTTAAAAAAAATTATAAAATAATACTTGTAATATATTTAAAGTATTAAGAAAAGTATAACATAATATATATTACTGCATATTTGACAAGTGTGTTATTATATTAGGAATTTGGCTTATGTGATCCACTTAGTGTGGTTCATCATCAGGACAAAATGAGAAATCTGATCTAGGACCCAGTTTAAATAGATAAGAAACTCCAACTAACCATTGTGGAATAACGGCTAGTTTAACTGCAATAAGAAAAATACTAAGACAAAATAATAGTTGAATTATTATTATTATATTTATTTAATAATTAAAAAATTTTCCTATAACAAAATATTTATATATTCTTAATTAGTAATAATATAAAATTCTAGGATTTAAAAAAAAAATTAAATAAAAAATACAAATAAATGAATAAATAAAAATAAAAATAAAATAAAATAAATAATTAAATAAATAAATAATAAATTACATAAATAAATTAAGAAAAATAAAAAATAAAATAAATAAATATATTAAAAAAATTAATAATAATAATAATAATAATAATTAATAAATAAAAATTAATAATATTAAATAATTAATAATAATAATGATGATAAATAAATAAATAAATAATTAAAAAATGAATAAATAAATAAAAATAATAAAATAATAATAAATAAATATTAATAATAATAAATAAAAATAAATTAATTAATAAAGTACGGAGAAAGTGTGTTATTATAGGTTTTTCCATTGTGCCTTATGTATTATATATTTTGATTTTTTTAGACATATATTTTAGCAATTTTTCTTTAAATTTGGAAATAATTTGATGGAATTATAAGTACTAGTTATATAATTTACACAATCTAATAACATGAATATTTTTCATATATAAGATTCTCTTTATATATTAAAAAAACATTTTAATTAACACAAAAAAAAATGTAATCAAAAATTGTTTTGTCAAACTCCCCAAAAACATCTAATAGTTAAACTGCATCTTTATTCTTTCACATTTTAATTTTAAAATTTTATTAATATTTAAAACAAAAAAAATCACAAAACTCTCATATGAACTCTATCCAATCTCTTTCGATCATGATAAAAACATCTTATTATTAAACATACCAAAAAGAAAAAAATAAAACTATATTCCATAACATTGTTGCTAACCAGTCTAAAAATGTAGCTAACCACTCTTGTCTCTAATTACAACTACCTATAATTTACTGTAATTCTTAAATAAATATTTTCTTTCGGCACCTAAAATCAATACGATGTCGGTGTCACATACATACCATCTCCATATACGTACCATTTCCTTTCTCCACGTTGGCAACATCCATATAAAAGGGACAAATGCATTAGTCTTATAAGATCAATTATTCCTTTGATGGTCTCCAGAATAAGATTCACGTTGGTTGTCATTTCTTCATGGATAATTTGTACATTTGCATTTATTTTAAAGGTGATTAATTACCAAACTTGAAATCTTGCGAAGTATAAGTAATCAGAATTCCATCAGAGGATTCTACTGGAACAGACGGAGAGATCTTCCTATTTGCAGATGTGTGAAATTATCCCTCCAACCCTTTAGAGTTTGAAACAACAGACAAATCCAAAATGTGTTCCTTATGCTTAATCGATTTCCCATTTATTATACTATTATATTTATCATTAAGCCACTAGCTCAAATTTCCATCTACAAACCAAACGTCGAGGGAATTAGTCACGCTGAAACCAAATGTGTGTTCTTTTCCATACAACAATTACCCAAAATGGGTGTAACTTCAATTTCATTGTTGGGAAGATCAGATGACCCAATAACAGTAAAAGGTGCCAAAATCGTGGGATTGATCCTTCCCGTGTAAACCATAGGAAAAGGGCACAGAACACCTAGAATGACTTTATCATGAGAACCACTACCTCTCTAAAAGGCCCATTACTAGGTGTGCTACACATATGTTTTCCTCAATATACACATTGTGGGATTGGAGTACCCTGACTCATCACTAAAATGGAAAGAAGAACGAAAAAAAAAAAAAAACTCAAAAACTTCTTTGTAAACATTAGGTGGTATTTGCATTGAATTTCAATTCCATATTAGATGAATTTATCTAAAACCAAGTTCTCTCAATATGAGAACTAGGAAACTAAATACGTAGAATGACATCTGCAAAACTTGGGCTATCAAACCCTGCTTTGCCACTACCTCCATAAAAATGAAATGTTGTATTCAAATCATAACCCCTAGTATAATTCGTACAAACTAGGTTATGAAGTAAAATTTCAAGGGTATAAGTCTTATATATCAATGAAGAATACGTAATAATATCTATAACCCTGCCTCCCACATTTACTAAATTTCACAAGCATGTAAGGGTAAACATGAAACAAGTGTTACTATGACATGAATCAACCTCCGAGTTCCAATTAAGCAAGTGGTTTCTACAAAATAACATCCTATAGGGATTACAAATCACCCAAGAGCTGAAGAAATACCCACGTGGCTAATCCCTGAGGTGGAACCTTGTTTCACTGACCTGGACCCACAACTGCACCCTTCACATTACTTCCATGTGATTATGAGGCTATAACCACACTCATGTGATTTCCTCAATGAAATTATTGTGTAAACTCTTCATATCTAAGCATGCAGTATCGTGATTTCTGGCACCTTTTCAGAAAAGCCTCTAGACCACTACCCATAATTACCTAAAACTATCTAGAATGCAATCAAAGTTACTGGCAATGCTAGTCAACCAAAACTTAGGCAAGAACTTGATACAAATATGCCTAATCCATAGCATACATTTCATCAAACTTATGAAAAACATGTAAGCTATAGGTCATTAATGCATATTTGATCATAATCTGAGAGTCTTCATCTGATAATCACCGAGAGGGCTCTAACCTTTGTCTAGCTAGCTACAACAAAAATTATTAGTCCACACACACACACACACACACACACACACACACACACACACACACATATATATATATATATATATTAACCACTCGATAAATTAAAAAATCATGACAAGATTCATAGATATCATACATCATATAACCAATATATGACCAGAAAATAAGTAGCATAGAAACCATGGAAATGAAACCATAACAACACCAACATCATCACTACAAGTATTCATAAATCACACTTGGAAATAGTTGTTATTAATATACAAAAGCACCAATCAATTCAGGGACATCCATGTATGACCTAACCATAGATAGGGTTGAACCAAATCTCTTTCTCAAACAATCTTCCTCGCACCTTATTCCAAGCATGAATGTGGGATACCATGGAATAAACCAAGAAAAAACCAACTAGGGATTCCAGAGGCCAAACCACCTCAACCCTCAACCATAGTTATTCCACCTCTATAGTTATACATTAATAAAACCAACAATATTGGCCTCTACTCAGTCTATCTCGGGCTCTAGGAACTGGTAATTCAACCCACAACCTTCCAGGGCTCTAGAGTGTGTTTCCAACATGGATCTAGGGACGAGTAACTGACCTACTAAGGGCTCTAGATAATTTGCCCCAAGTTAGGCTCCAAGACTAGTAACTCAACCCAAGTTGTTCTTGGGTTTCTATAGCATTTGTTCCAACCCACATCTATAAGTAACATCAGCATGAATGAGAGAAATAATAGTGAATAAACCCACAACACCATGATTATCTAGTAAATGACAAGGAAATTCTAAAGCCACTATCAATCAAGAAAATATCTATCCCAATGAAAAAACATAACCATAAAATCACATGCGTATTCCATGCATCCATGAATCAATAACAAAATCACACATTCAACCCATTACTTGAGAAACAGTCTAGTTGTATTTGTTGATCCATATGTTCCCTTGCACTTTCTTTCTTTCATTTTCCTTCTTTATCCAATCCTAGTGAATACTAGAGTTCTCCAAATATTATATGTGAATGTTCTATGTGTGCACGATTATGAGAGAATCAAAGAATGAAATGAGAGCTCCAAAACTGAACTGACAAAATCTAAACTAGTGAAAGCCATCAACTGATCCTCATAAGACTTTTTATCATTGAGGCCTCTCTTTTCTTCATTTTCCTTCATTTTACCTCTCATTTACTTAACATGCAAATTCGGGTCTCTTCATCTTCCTTTTATCCTACCTTCCTCATTTTCATAAATATAATTCCAATTATTGTCACTTTCCCTTTGCCAATTCCTTTGTGAATTTCCATAGCCATTAATTAATCCCAAGTGATACCCATCATTAAGTTTTTCCAAAAATTTAGCTTCGAATATGTCTATGATTACCTTGGTCTTATATTTTTTACATGAAAAATAAACAAGGGGTTGTTACACACCCCTACCCCTTCAGGGACATCATCGTCGGTGTTATATGATACCTATGACCAACATACCATTGAAATCAAAACGTGCTACCTATGGAGTTTTATAACATATATAGATGCAATATTTACAATGAAATACTGCAAAAAAATGACAATCATACCGTTTATTAGAGCTTTGTAAAATAACTCATTATGTTATGTACATTGAAAACCACATATACTTGTACACATTTTCTTAAACTAGCAAATAATCATACTGTCTATGGATATTTATAACCACAACTCGATACAATATTTATAATAACATACATATATACAAATGAACATTTCATCTAACCAACAAATAAAATGATACGATGCCTACATCAATCAATAAGGGAATACAATGGCTCACACCTCCATCCTCAAAAGTAGTATGAGGATTCACCTCTTTCACGGGAAATTCCAGAATCTATTTTCAATGTTAAACTTGCATCCAATTTCCAACGCTAATATCCTTGTGCTAATTGTTCTATCGATGAACAATTACCGAATAATCATTTCAGGGAACACTTCCGATGTTCTTCTCATTCCATTAGGAAATTCTAATGACCAAAGCAAATTCATTCCCCACCCTTCCCTTCTCTACTACAGAGTCCCTCGAGCAATATGGTCACCCTCTTCCGTGTAGTGTCACACCTTATATTTTTTGTTGGAATCCGCTTCTATACTACACATTCCCTCGATTGATCCATCCCTTGGAAAGTTTTCCTCGCATTGAAAAGTACAAAACGCAAGACATATCCCTACCTCAAAGCTATCATACCGGTCATTGCATGATCATGGAAATCACTGGATAATTTTGGGTACAAGTGTCCCACAATATCTCTTCTCCTTAATTTTTTACAATCATATTATTGCATGTTCCAATTCCTTTCATTGTTGTTTCTAACATTCTTGCAACCAGTTCCAACCACCCAAACCGGGCATTTTTCAACCACCCAAACTAGGCATTTTCAACCATCCAAACTAGGCATTTTTCAACTACCCAAACCAGTCATTTTCCATGCTTCCTCTACAAAGCACATAATGGCCATTATACTAAAAATAAATTTAAATAAATTTAAATCATACCTCATTGATAACTCGTTAATAAGGTAAACTTGCAATTCTATTTACTTCCTGTCAGAACAAGTGAACTAGCTCTTTGATCAAATGATCATATGTAAACATGTCACATCTGATTAGCTCAAACACAACCATCATAAATCATAATCATAGACCAGATGCATGGTGAAAAAATAAAATAAAATACTAGTACTTGTCCTTCGAATAAGTATTTATTCCTTTCTTCTTTATCCTTTCCATGCACACAATGAATTGGTTTCCAAACGCAAAAAGAACCGTGTGCCTTCTCTTCTTTTGACTCACATACACATACATATCGTGTACATCACAACACATACACCCACGCACATTTCACCACACAATACATACATCTACAACCAA